>OZ010583.1:65509043-65576543 GCA_963932145.1 Acanthosepion lycidas
GAGAACCCAAAGCACGTCATGTGAATATAGAACACACCATTAAGAAATTACCACCAGCCTTTAGAGTGCCTTGTTGGCAACTGGGGCTCATGGCTTCATGGGGTCTGCACCAGATACTACCTTTACTATTAACTGGAATCATAACTCAATGGGCCATATTACATTTTGCCAATCCTCTAGGATACAGTTAGCAATATCACAAGTTCAGTTCAGGCACTGTATCCGGTGCCAACAGAAGCACTCTGATGGATCTTCTGCCAACAATGGCACCTCGAAGAATGCTGAACTGATCTACTGGATATGCATTTGGTACCTCCTGAATTGAATCTGGTTGTGATTTGAGTCAGTGTCATTTGTCAGTTACTGTAAACAATTCTAGCCTTTGGTCAGTCAGCTACTGCACTGTTCACAAATGGCTGCAATACTGGTATGCACAATGAATGTCAAATACCCTCACAATTTCAAAAACAAACTATTCCATCCATCTGACACCCACTATCATGCCCTGTTCAAACTGGTTAAATCACATCATCTTGCCTTTGGTTTCTTTTAAAAAAATAAAACAGAAAATATTTGACTTAAAACTAAGCAAACTAAAATATATTACATAACATACATACAATACTGAATTAATTATTTTTTTTAAATTGAATAAAGGAAACTTACTTTCTTCTTAACAATTGTCGAAGAATGTGATGAAGATAAATTTGGCTCTATAAAAGAAAAACAAACAAATTCTTACTAAATTTAAAAATTAATTAAAATCTACATAATTTAATAAAGGTTTAAAAACAAAGTGCCTCAAACAGTAAAATCTTTAATGTGCAATTAATTCAAATTAGTGTTATAATCTTAGTAAAATATGGTGAGATTAAAAAGGAAAAAAAAAACAAACAAAAAAAAAAAAACTTAGAATATTATCAGATTACAGTCAAGCAATATAACATAACCTAAGATCTCATATTTGATACCTATTAAGATTTTAACAATGTATAAGTGACCAGAATATCTGACTGTATATATGCTATTATGCATGCTTACTAATTAAGGGTTCTAGGATTTGATTATTTTTACACTGAATGACTAGAATTGTTAATAACAATTTGAAGGTATTATATAGAAGTGGCTATGAGAAAAAAAAACATCTTAATTTTTTTCTTTCCTAAACAAAATTATACCATCAAATATTACCAACCTGGTAGTAGAAATACAATTTCATTTCTTTTAATCTCACAAGATTATATTCTAATCACAGAGGTAGAGACAAAAAGTATGAAATTAAGTTTAGAGTCTTTTACTTTATTTCTCAGTTTCTTTCTCATAGAGAATGTTACAAGTTCATAGTCTTATAGCTTCAATGTGGTTTCAGAGCAAGGACCAACCACATTTTAGCAGAGTCCAAATGTCAACAGAATTTGCTGAATATATACAACTAGTCAATGAAACAAGATCAAAATTCTTTTTTTAGTTATTTTTCCCAAGATAAATTCAGATGCTCATAACATTAGAGATTACCAAACAAGCACAAACAAGTAGAATTACAAAATAAATAAATAAATATACTTCTAAGAAGATAGTCTACTTACAGTTCTGTCAAGCATGCAGAAGGGCAGGTCAGAAGGTAAGTGGCGGTCCAAACTACCAAAGGAATAGGATATTGCTTCACTTCCTGTGCCAAGGATCACAGCATCTTCAAATAACACAGCTGTAATAAATTAAACATGTAAATCAATAAATGATTGTATTGAAAATAATATTTTTAAAATTTAGTTAAATTTTATTAAGCAGTAATATAATTACAGCTATTAGCAAATACATTAGCCCAATGTAAAAGCAAGTTTTTCTATCCTCTGCTCATAAAATAATAGGACTGTTGATGACAAGAAAAGCGAGCCATACAGAACAGTACTTGTCATGTTCCATCAGAAGGCATAAGTTTTGTGAATAACATCTTAGTTTTGGTGTTGTGGTTAGTTTGATAGATAACTCCTTTTTGTGTTTTTTTTCTTAACATACACCATCTATTTCTTATTCAATTGCCATTGCTTCATTCTTTTTCTCAATTTATTTCAATACAACAATAATTTTATAATTATAAATTGAATAATCACAATTTAATAAAGTCTTCAAATTCTATTCATATACTTAATTTACAGACTTTATAAAAACAAAATATTATTGTTCAGGCTAAGTAAACTATTCTCAATATAGTTTGTCATTTTATGTCTTCCAATGATTTATCCCAACTCCAACAATATGGGATTAAAACTCAAATTTCCTTTCAGCTGAAAAAGTAATGTCCAACCAAACCAACAGTAAAAGTTGAATCATAGATCATGTTTCTCCAGGTATAAACTTTATACTCATCTATCTTAAATAAGATAGAACTAAAAGCAAAAATATTTTGAATTGTTAATTTTGCAGCATACAACTGTTCATGTTAGTTTTTACAAGTTGAGCTTTAATAGGTCAAAACAGAAAATGTACTTAGAAGATTGCCCTCCTTTCATACATACAAACTTATACTATTCTAATCATCATCTATATAAAGACATTTAGTAATCATTAGTCATAAATGGCAGCTGTTTATTTTGAAACAGTTTTTCCACATTCAGTTCACACAAGTTCAGAGTTCTTTATTGATCTTCCAATTATCAATGTTACTACTTGATCCCATCTGACATTCTGCCCATTATAGTTGGAAGAAACTGCTCATTATGTAACTACATCAACATAGGACTACTCAAGTCAAAAGATCAATTTCCAGTGCAGCCCACTCACCACTGAAACAGTAAAGTGTCTATGAAACATGAATTTCTTTCAAACAAAATCCATTCTTTATTAATAACACTAGGTCATCAATGAAAGACAATTTGCTTACATCAAAAATTCAGAGATTTAATCTTTTGGCTCTAATAGATATAGAGTTTATGAATTCTGACTCAATTACTGAGTTATGCAGTTTTTTTAATTTTTTTCTTTTTTAATATGGGCATGTAAATGCTTTATTTTTTGCCAGTAGGATGAAAAACTCATGACAGATCACAATATATGGTATGAAAAATAAGATTTTGATATTTTCTCTTATTTGAAATTCTGAGATTTATTGCACTTTTATTTTTTAACCAATTTTCTTTATCTGTTTTCTGTCGCAAACATTTTTTTAACTGATTTATTATTTAGGTTTTCAAATTTTGTTCAGACACTTATTAGTGTTTTTGATGTTCCCACAATGTTTCCACTAATCCATTCTTCAACCTACATTAGACATATAATCCAGGAGAAAAAGAAAAAAAAATTCTATTTCATTAGAAAATGATGACGAATGTACCCAGTGTATCAGTTCCATGTACCCAAAATGATGACGAATGTACCCAGTGTATCAGTTCATTTTAACAATGTTAAATATGCAAATAAAACATTGCTAACATTCATGTATACAGACAATTCCAGTTTCATTTTATGGTGGAATACTTTCTTTACCAAGTCAAGAAAGCCACATAGTGCTGAACTCTATAAGCCTGACTATTGCACCTATGTAAAAAGCAAATATAGCCTGTCTCTTTCAATTGTATCAAATGCCAGCACCTAATCACAGAAAGAGTAATAATGCATGCTCAACTTGCTAATTTGTGTTTTTCCATCTCTCTCTTTATGTTCCTTGACTCCAGTTTGTTTGAATTAAATTTGGAATGTTAATGGCTGTTCTCAAAAATGTAAACAAAAATTTGGCTGATTAAGTAACTTTAGAGGAGAGTAACTTTCAATGTATACCTAAAAGTATGTCTTTCATGCATAATGCCTTAAAGGATGCCAAGATTTTCATTTTCAAAATAAGGAAAAATTAAAAAAAAAAGCTGTAAAGTGGTGAATCAAAAATATAAAACAAACTAAAAAGGAAACAATTTGCTAAAGTTTACTTGATCATATGCATAAATGATTAATATAAGTGACTCTCTTAAAGAGATTCACAAAATTCAAATTGGTAAAACTGATTTTGTACCACCAACCTCTTGGTTCTAATGGTGTCTTCTGTAAGTATTGATTTGCTTGAAACCATTTTTAATCCTTAATCTGAGAAAACAATTGTATATACATGATAGTTTAGACATTTCTGAATGTTGGATGCTATGCATGATATCCATATGAAAATCTAGGCCTGATTAAGGCTATTTATGAACATGAATAGGGTTTTAAGGTTAATATTTTGATTTTGTAGCACCTTATAGTGCTTGACAAGAGTACACCTAGTACAGCATAATCCCATGTTCAATTTATAACTGATCCATGCATCAAAGTATTTAAAGTGTTTAGAATTTTTATGATAGATTCAGAATGTGTGTGTGTCACTACTTCTCACATTCTAATTCCATTTCATAGCTTTTCTTTTGGAAAGGATTATCTTAAGTCCTACTTCTCTGAAAACTTTTAATGTTGATTCTTTGTTTGAGATCATTCTTATACCATCTATAAAAGACCTATGTAAACAGCAGAGCCATAATCCCCACCCAACCTAACATCAGTACACTGTCCTCCATCAGGAAGGGAAAAAATTCATTTCCTTAAATATATTAAAGTTGAATATTTAACTTTTATTCATTCAATAGCTTATTTTGGAAAATTTACACTTAATGTTGAGTACATTGTCACATTGACAATAATATCAAATCTTAATCTACTCAACAAGGGCAAAGCAGAGACCTAAGAAGGATAAACATTAAACAAACCATTAATATAGAAAAACTTGGTTTTATAAAATAGAACCATGAAAGAATGTGAAAGAAAACTTGTGTTTATTGATTAATGGAATGTGGAAAAGACCTAAGAAGTATAATTAGTTATGATGAGAAATTAGATGAGTTGAGGTGTTCTTGACAAATCAAACTTAAATATTAATTTGCAGATAACTTAGTATAACAGGATAGAGTCCTGTACTCATCTATACTTAATAAGCAAAAATTATCTCTAAAAAACTTGAGGGTAAATTTATATAAAAACTTATCCATCCAATTGGTTTGGATTCTTCAGCAGAATTTCATAGAAATGGCTTTCTGAAAAACTCAGACAAAACTGACAGATGGGTGATGTAGTTTGTTTAAATAAAGACATATGTGCCAATGATCTTTTAAGAAGAATAGTTTTCTTGAGCAAAAGTAACCCTTAGAGAATATCAAATTGTACCAATATCATATAACAAAGGGGGATAAAACACCATACACATATCAAACTGCCATATTGCCTCCTGAGTATAGTGTTATATCTGGTACCATGCCCAAGGGCTTTTGACCCTCACGTTACCACAGAAAGACACATGGCATGTAGTGCTACCTTTACTGATCAGAACAAACCCATTTCCATTATACTGTTTATATCAATAACATAACCTCACTAATGCATCCTTTACATAAGCATGTAAGGTATAATATTTTCAACTATCAAGAACCATGCAGAAATTTAATTTTAAACATTAATCTTTTCAAGCAAAATAAAATTACTTTAGAATACAGAAATATGTCACAGAATAGAAAAATTAAATAAAAACTTTCAAAAGTTTTGTTTCATAAGTATAGACATTATCATAAAATGGAAATCGATTTTTCAAATAAATTGTAGAGTACAGACAAGCTAAAAAATTAGAATCTAACCCAATATTTAAATGAAACAACTAAAATTGAAGTCAGGAGAAAAAGTTGTTCATAAGATTCTCAAGTTTAGTATGCTAGCAAAGAATTCTAATTAATGAATTTCAGAACTAATAAGATAAATCTCCAATATAATGAAAAAATAATTTTCAAATACATACAAGAAAATTATTATAACAGATTCTACCAGTTAATGTGAGCATTAAAATAAATAAAAAAAATAACCACATTTAAGATAATAAATGTCCCTGAAATAAGATCATATACTTACCCAGAGGATAAATGTCTACCTTAAATGGCAACATAATTCTCTTGGACATGAAATTATGAGTTTTGCCTTCATCTCTTGGGAACAAAGGCAACCAAACCTAGTGGGAAAATATACATATAGAAGTATCATGAATGTGGTGCTATAAAAAAATATACAATAACTGAAGCTATAAATAGAATAGATAAACCCTGTTCATATTGATCAATTACAATAAATGTTAAAAAAAAAAATTAAAAAAAACCTTGATAGGAATGGAAACCAAATTTCATTTGGCATCAACACCTAATCATTGAGAAATATATCAATATGTACAATCAGCAAAAAACTGGCTGGTCATCATTTATACAATTTAAAAATAACTTGAAATATTCTAAATTTTGTTCAAACATTTTAACCACTTTGTGTTCTTGATCAAGATAATATCGAAAACAATTGTCCAAACAAAATTTGGAATGTTAATAGCCCTTTTCAAAATTATAAGCAATATATTTACAGTTAATGGACAATAAAATGAATTAATAAAAACACTAGCAATTACTTATTTAACCAGGAATAACAATTGTAAGTTATAAAATCATTTCATTTCCTCTTTAATATTAGCTTTTAAATTGTGTTATATTATTTCATTTACAAAATTTTCTGTAATGTTATTCTTGATAACAATCCAGCATATGTTGATATTAACCACTTTGAAAAGATTAAAAATAACTAAATGGTGAAGAATTTAAGATGAAGCTAAATACATTAACATCTTAGAATTAGATTACCTTAAAGTAGCACTAATTTTAAACAAAGGAAAACAATCTATCATAAGTTACAAACTATATTTTTATAATCATTTAAATAACAGGTGACAAGTCATTTTGGAATAATGATCACTTGTGTTTATAAATGATTTTGTACTTATGTGCAAGCAATTACATTCATAAAAACAACAAAAATCAACAAAACAAAATAAAAAACAACAAAGACAACAACAACAACAAAAAAAAAAATAAAGACAACAACATCAACAAAAAAAACAAAAAAAAAACAAACAAACACACACACGTTAGATATTACTGAAACTTAGCAAATCATTTTAGAAGTCAAATTCATTGAATCTTTGTTTTTGGGTAAATTTATGTTTACACAGAAATTTAGTTTTACTGAATATACAAACAAATAGAAAATAGATATTTGTGCACAATTTGCTCTGCTTAGATATAATTTATAAGCTGAATATAAAATTACAAACAAAACATTTCATAACAATACCATACTATTTTTTTTTTCAAAATGAAATAAAATTACCCATAACTCAACACTTAAATCTAATGTGAAAACATTTGTTAAAAGTCAATGAATAGAAAAAATATATTCTGGAAATACAGAAAAATAAAGATTTTCTTTACAAGTAGATAAGAGGAGTTTTATTTATCCTCTTATAAAACCATGACTTCATTTATTCTATATTTTTCTGTTTTTTTACTGAATTCTTACTTTATCTAAAATGACATTATTGCACATACCTTCATTCCCTGAGCTCCACAACCAAGCCACAATGCCTCCATTAACTGCATCTTGCCCAAATTTGCCTTTGATGTTGTCCAGAGATTTTCCACTGAACTTGCCACAACAGATGGAGAACAAAATGGACCATCCTGAAAACGAAAAATGTGATATTAATTTGAGTTTCTATAAAGTGATATTACAAATTTATTTTTGTTAAGTAATGTCCAGGGAATTTTATCAATTTTAAAGTTATAGTATGAAAAAGAAAAAAACATTTTGTCAGCAATATGAATAAAAGTAGGTTTGAGAGCCTGTATAGTCAGTTAGGCTTATATATATATATATAAAATATAACTTTCAAAATAATCACATATTTCAATTATTACTTTCAATATCTTAATATTTTACATAATATTTGGTAACCAAAAAAATGTCCAGTTTATTAATTAAAAATAGCTATTTTTATATTCAATATCAATTTTATTGAAAAACATTTAACATTTTGTTCCAGAAACAGAACATTTTTATGTTAAAGTTATGAATGGAACACAATACAAGTACTTTTTTTTTTCTTAAATAAATAAATGTCTAATATAAATATCCACAAGAACATAGATACAGAAAATAGTTGATAGGTAAGGTCACTTTTCATAATCATGAAAAAAATTACTAATTACAATTTATAGATAAGAAACACAATTATAAAAAATAAAAATATTACAATTGGACAATATTTAGAGAGATTTATTGTTAAATTCAATCAATTCCATTACGATGCACACTGAAAATAATATTGAATAGTCAATAACACCACTGATAATTAAAAAAAAATATATATCATTCAACAGAGTTACAAATATTAGACCAAAGAATTCACTTAGTGACATTAACTAATTAGATTATTAATTTAAAGTAAATTATGTACCAGGTACACACAAGCAAAATACACAAAATTTCTAGAAACATTTTAATGTTACTTAACAATCTTCTACAGCAATAAAATAAAATAAAAACGTCAATGAAATAATTTGCTAACATTAAAAATTTGTAAATCCTTTGAAATACCGATGGAGGAGTGGGTAAATTTAGAGATTTTTCTTTTTAATATATAACAATTTATTGACACCTTGCCAAAACTTTCTTTCACCACAATACATAACTATAAATATATAGATGTGAATAAATATACATAAAATAGGCATATACACGTAGACAGGGGGATATCTATTATTGAACTATATTTACAACATGCAAACACAACCAATATAGAGCTTAAGAGACCATTAGTTAATTATGTATTTATTACTAAAAAGAAAAACAATTGGATTGCACTGAATGATGGAAGGCTAACAAAATTCTTTGGCACTAATGAAAATTTTGGTGAGTTTTAACACTTTGAAATAGATTGCATTTTTGAAAAAGCAAAATACAAGAAAGTACATAAATAATCTACTTATTGTAAATGGCTGAAAATATCAACTAATGAGAGAAAAAAAAAATGTATAAAATGTATGCATGTGCACTTATGTCAACAAAGTAAATAAAGGGATGTGCCTATTAAGTAATAATGACTGTGAGTGAATAGCGATAAAAATGAAAGCTGCAAATTGTAATGTAAGAGAAAAAAGAAAAGCTACAAGTGAATACATTACCAAATGATATTTGTTATTGTCTTCCTTGATGTGTGTACTTGACTTTTCAGGTTGAAACATCAGCAACTTGCCAGACACATTTACTAATATACTTTCTACATCTTTTGTCGGCTTTTGTATTCGAACACCTGAAAAAAATAGAAAAATAATGTAATAAGTGTGTGTGTGTGTGTGTGTGTAGTAGAGTGCAATATGTGTAAAATATAGACATTCTTTTCCTTTATAGTTACCCATTGAATATTGATTAACTTTATGTGCAATCATGAGCACAATGTATATAGTAGGCATCAATTTAACTTGCGAGATAATGGTAGTACCCTGTTTGATCATAATTCAGTCCTTTTGTGAATGGTATCTGGAGTGGCTTAATAGTCCAATCTTTGCATGGCACACTTCTGCAGGTGTAATAGACAAAACTGGAATGTGAAATGAAGATCTGAAATTACTCCCTCTGCTTTCTGTGTTGTCTTCTGATCATCAACTGTTGGCTTTATTTTTTTTTGCTCATATGACTCCTCAAACAGTATGGCAACAGCCACTGCAATTATCTGCTAGCAGTTTCCAGCTACCAAATTCAATTCTTACAAGTTTCAGGTCCTTCTTGCAGAAGTCCTTGAAGTATAGTGCAAGACAGACAACCACACGGTGTCCCTTGGCCAACTCACCATATGTGATGCCTTTTGGTATATGCTGTCATACATGACACAGCCATCAAAGACAATGCTGAAAGAGGAAGAGAAACATGCTCCACAAGTCTGTTTGTACTAACACAGCAGTGTTGGTAACCATCTCTCTATGTGATGCTGAGAATAATTCATAGGCAGCAGAGATGGCAGATTTTCAGGTAGTTTTCCTGAACACAATGTATATAATGTTATCAAAATATATAAATTTTAATTTTGTGCAGTGCATCCTTAAAGGAGTTACATTATTAATAATCAAGCAAATATTAGGTGTGTGCAAAAATTACTAGCCACCTTGTTAGAATGGGGAAGTCATGGCAATTTTAAAAAAGGGAGAGAGGAAAAAAAAGACAGGAAAAGGGAGAGAGGAAAAAAAAGACAGGAAAAGGGAGAGAGGAAAAAAAAGACAGGAAAAGGGAGAGAGGAAAAAAAAGACAGGAAAAGGGAGAGAGGAAAAAAAAGACAGGAAAAGGGAGAGAGGAAAAAAAAGACAGGAAAAGGGAGAGAGGAAAAAAAAGACAGGAAAAGGGAGAGAGGAAAAAAAAGACAGGAAAAGGGAGAGAGGAAAAAAAAGACAGGAAAAGGGAGAGAGGAAAAAAAAGACAGGAAAAGGGAGAGAGGAAAAAAAAGACAGGAAAAGGGAGAGAGGAAAAAAAAGACAGGAAAAGGGAGAGAGGAAAAAAAAGACAGGAAAAGGGAGAGAGGAAAAAAAAGACAGGAAAAGGGAGAGAGGAAAAAAAAGACAGGAAAAGGGAGAGAGGAAAAAAAAGACAGGAAAAGGGAGAGAGGAAAAAAAAGACAGGAAAAGGGAGAGAGGAAAAAAAAGACAGGAAAAGGGAGAGAGGAAAAAAAAGACAGGAAAAGGGAGAGAGGAAAAAAAAGACAGGAAAAGGGAGAGAGGAAAAAAAAGACAGGAAAAGGGAGAGAGGAAAAAAAAGACAGGAAAAGGGAGAGAGGAAAAAAAAGACAGGAAAAGGGAGAGAGGAAAAAAAAGACAGGAAAAGGGAGAGAGGAAAAAAAAGACAGGAAAAGGGAGAGAGGAAAAAAAAGACAGGAAAAGGGAGAGAGGAAAAAAAAGACAGGAAAAGGGAGAGAGGAAAAAAAAGACAGGAAAAGGGAGAGAGGAAAAAAAAGACAGGAAAAGGGAGAGAGGAAAAAAAAGACAGGAAAAGGGAGAGAGGAAAAAAAAGACAGGAAAAGGGAGAGAGGAAAAAAAAGACAGGAAAAGGGAGAGAGGAAAAAAAAGACAGGAAAAGGGAGAGAGGAAAAAAAAGACAGGAAAAGGGAGAGAGGAAAAAAAAGACAGGAAAAGGGAGAGAGGAAAAAAAAGACAGGAAAAGGGAGAGAGGAAAAAAAAGACAGGAAAAGGGAGAGAGGAAAAAAAAGACAGGAAAAGGGAGAGAGGAAAAAAAAGACAGGAAAAGGGAGAGAGGAAAAAAAAGACAGGAAAAGGGAGAGAGGAAAAAAAAGACAGGAAAAGGGAGAGAGGAAAAAAAAGACAGGAAAAGGGAGAGAGGAAAAAAAAGACAGGAAAAGGGAGAGAGGAAAAAAAAGACAGGAAAAGGGAGAGAGGAAAAAAAAGACAGGAAAAGGGAGAGAGGAAAAAAAAGACAGGAAAAGGGAGAGAGGAAAAAAAGACAAAAAGGAGAGAAAAAACTGAAAAAAAGAGAAAAAGAGAGAGAGAGAGGGAGAAATAAAAAATAAAGATAAAAAAAGAAAAAAAAGAAAAGTAAGCTGTGTAGAGCTATGATCACATATGCCCTGAAGGGACAAAGCTGAAGGAAGTGTAGTGGGATAATAAAAACCCTGTTGAAAAGCCATTATTTTATTTTTGTTGTAAGAAACTTCTGCATACAACTAATAAAACCAATAAATTTTCTCAGTTATCAAACTCTTCATGACAGGTAGGTCCTTGAAGGTCATTAATGGCCAGTCATTGGAGGCTCAGGAGATCAATGCCAGCATTCCTCAGGGTCTCACCTCAGTCCTACTATATGTGCTAATCTTTAGTGAATATCTATGCAGATGATACAAAGATTTGGATGACCAGAATTTAGCAGCTGATCCTACTCTGGCCTAGCCCAGGTGATGCATCAGAGAAAGGACTGGCTTGTAAAATTCCACCATCACCAAGCAGACCCTGAACATTTACCTATCATGATGGCTCTCAAGAAGGCTTCTTGCCATGAATATCTATTGGAATTCAAGTTCACCCCAGACTTCAAAATGGAACTATATATATATATATATATATATATATATATATATATATATATATGATCTATTGCCAAAGACAAAAAATGTTTGGTTCATTGTACTGCTCCAGTAATTACCTGACTCCCCTGCTATACTCTATCTTTACAAGAGATAGATCGAGCCAAAAATGGATTATAGCTGCCATATTTGGGCCGGAGCTGTCCAGTGCTCACCTGCCTATCTTGAGAGAGTTCAAAAACCTCTATGCGGCCTTGATGAACTATTTTCCACCCTACAACCCTTTTCTCCCCCTACAGACAAAACATCGTAAATCTCCTGCTATTCTATCATTATTTTCATGGCAAGTGTTCTGTGGTGCTACATTCTTTGGTTAACCCACCTTGACATTTGCAGCTGGGACCTGCCATGCAATGTACACAATAAATTAGTAAGAAGTTTGTTGCTTTTTGGAACAGACTTACAGTAAGAGTTTTTACTCGATCACTACATTATTGACCTCTTGAGTCAAGTGTCAACTGCTTATTTTTCTACATAACCTCATAAACTGCACTTCTTGGGTTCTTTCATGCTCATACAACGCCATACAGAAACCATCTACTTTGAGAGGCACTTGAGCCTTGTATTGATGGTATGAAAGTATAATAAAAAAAAATTTTAATTGTATAAGCATTGTAAAGTTATTTAAATCTTTCCACTCATAAATTACAGAATATAATAAATAAAGGGGAAAAAACATTAAATGTGCATATTATATATATATATATATATATACACACACATACATACATACATACATACACACTTAGATATAGCAATTTTTTTCAAGTATGAGAGAATGGAAAGCCTTTATTCAATTAAAGCATTTTAAGGTAGGTATTGAAAAAACTGCTTTGTTTAATGCGGTACAGAAATACAAGTTTATCCAGGGGGTAAATGTTTGGATTAGCAACAACTAATGATGGCCCTTCACCAGTTATACTAGTAGCAATCAACATTTTATCATTCCACTGACTTTTGAAGTTGGTATAATATGCTTTTGTATACAAGTCAAACCAAAACAAAAGGCATCAATCAATTCTCAGAAGAGAAACAATAATGTTGATAATGATTTTAAGATTATTTTCATCTGTGCAAGAATGCAATTCTTGGCACAATTACCAAGAACCTAATAAGGGCTTCACAAAACAAGACAAAAATGAAGAATAGATTTGCAATAGAAATGAAGAGAGAACAATTAAATCTCCCAACCTCGCATCAGTAATTATTTCTGGACAAGAAAATGCAACACTGGAAACAATGTTGATTAGTTTCTCTTCACAGTGAAATGAGCCCATCGTTAATCAGATACTGATCTTGGACACAGATTACTATAATTGCCTTAACAAAATAAGAGCGATAAATTCAGAAGCTCAACGCTATTAAGAAAAAATGCATATACAACAAATTGTAGAAAATATCTACAATACAAAATAATACAAGAAAACCAAGATAATTGTTAGCATGAGAGATTTATTGGGTAAAGCAGCATGAATTCTGATTAAGCTTCCATCACCAATTCCTTTTCAGAAGTAACAATTTCATTCCCCAACAGTATGAAAGTGGTCTTTTGGATTTATTCTATAAGGTCTTCAAAGAAGGAGGAAAAAGTTTTCTTTGGAAGAAAGGAGATGAAGAGATTTTTTAGGCAATTCCTTTAGACTGTAACTTGATATAAGTATTATATCAATGTCTGCAAGCAGAAAAGACCATCCTATCTTAATACAAATGAAGAAAGTTAAGTTTCTATTGTGAGACCTCTACAGAGAGTGATAGAGAGTGACACAGAGAGACAGTGAGAGTCTCGTACGACTACCAGTGTTGGACACTAACTTATAGTAAGCTCTGCTTACACTATCTCTGTAACCTGTTGTTAATATATCTTTCTTACATCTAATCCATGTTTTACTTCTGTGGTCCCAACTTTGGCACCCACATCAGTTTCCTTATAAACTTTTTATATAAACTTGTTCAATGAAACTTATTTCTAGTGAAAAAGCAAAAACAAAACAGTTCTTTCCTATACATAAAAGATTAATATAAATAAAAGCAATGGAATGTAAAAAACTAGTACCAAAAGTTGGGCAATGAATAGCTGACAAAAACAAACTGTTCTACTGGTGGACAAATCTGCCTATAGATGGATTGTATTGACAGATTTATTTTTAAAGCAAATTAGCTTATAAAAATTGAAAGGTCAAATGTGCATCCCAAATAAGCAGGCTGATAGATGTAATATACACTGTTTAAAATAATAAAAAAAAACAGGAGTCTATTTCAAACACAGGTATCCACTAAAAATAACATTTGAAATAAAAAAATAAAATAAAATAAAAAAATCAGATAAAAATAAAATCTATATATATATATATATATATATATATATATATATATATATATAAAAATCACCATTTTTTTATGATCCCTTGACATAAAGTCACTCTTAAAAGACATTAGGGAATTCAAACTATATAATATTTTGAATGTCACAGTATGCTAGAAAAAAAAAAAAAAAAAAAACAAACGTGAGCAATATACCATGACTCATTTAAGTTTTAATTATGATTCAATTAGATGACATCAATTGCATCAAAAAGCAAAATTAAAGTTAAACCTTTAAGAAAGAAT
The DNA here is from genome assembly GCA_963932145.1 of Acanthosepion lycidas. Taxonomy (NCBI): domain Eukaryota; kingdom Metazoa; phylum Mollusca; class Cephalopoda; order Sepiida; family Sepiidae; genus Acanthosepion; species Acanthosepion lycidas. The sequence continues at coordinate 65,523,667 of OZ010583.1, forward strand.
TGACTTTTAAACTTTTCACTTTGATATTTAAATTTAACTTTAAATGAGTTATTTGATTTTTAATTGCATATAACTACAGTAGTTACTACTGGTTACTTCAGGTTACTTATGATTTGCAGAATTCAAAAAACAGGTGGATGGATGCATGTACACTACGATTTACTTACATAAATAACTCAGGAGGACTTCAATATATCCCTATGTAAAAACAATATTGTTTATGAACTGTCAATGTCCTTTGGGAGGTTGCATTCCAATATTTAAAAAAAAAAAAAATTACATTGATCATACAATCACATGATGTTGTAGGTTAACTTGTGATTTATTGAAAGTTAATGGAATTTGTCCACATCAAAAACATCCAAAATACAACTATAAATATATGATAAATATTAACAGGCAATAAAAGTAATATATATATATCATTCACTCAAAATCTTGAAGCTATTATTGTATAAAAAAAAAACAAAAAAAACACAACCTCCATTAAAGTATCTTGAAATATTTGACATGCATATAAAAAAAATAATATATGTATATATTTGAAATATTCATTTTCTGGTGCTGTCAAGCTCTGTGAAACTGTTCCACACATGTCTTTTCTACTACACTCAAAACATTTCTTGATAATAACTAAGACAGTCAAAAGTAATAAAAACAAAGTTTGAATATTTTTTCCAGTTTTGATCTGGATGTACAACAACCAACTTATTCAAAAATTAGAAAAATACAATAAAAATATTAATAGACATTATTGGTCAAATTTAATAATTTTTATATAAAAGTCAATTATTAAATGACAAAATTGCTTAAAATCCTGGTTGCAGTAATATTCCTGGCACAACTGTCAGTTTCCATATGGTGGTAGTGGTGTATGCAGCTTCTCCCAAATTTGGGTGCCTGATCAAATGGTTGCAAAACCAAGAGTCACACTAAGAAGTTTACAGCGCCCAGAACTTTAATTGTCTGTCTACTTGATTCAGTGGTGGCGATATTTCTACTGTCAAGCACAGTTTTGGGGGTTTATTTTAAACAACTTATATTTTCTACAGCATTTGTTGTTTTTTAAATTCTAAACACACAAAATTATATATATATATATATATATATATATAAAGAAAAATACTTTCACTATTAAATGCAAGGGATTTTTAGATAAAAATCTTTAACAAAAGTTGCATCTTGTAAACAAGTTCAAGCAATATTTTCTGATAACCTCTTAATAGTTTTGAAACAACCATAAACAAATTAAAAAAAAAATTACTTTAGCTTCCTTTTTACCATGTTGCCTACCCAATTTGTTTTTTGCACCCTCAGTTACTACTATTTAATAGCGTACACCCACAATCACCATTTAATATCACAGACAAAAGTGCCATGTCAACCACCACAAATGTCACAGGCATTCTTGTCATAAAAAGAATTGACAGAAAGCCACCCCCACTGAATCAATCTACAAAGGAGATGAGGCAACCCATAAACTTGGTACCCCTTCTAGTCAGCAATCTCACCTCTGAACTTGCTCAGGAAAAATCTGCATTGTGCCAATCTTGCTAATCAGTAAATATGCATCAGATGTGGAGCTCCCTTTTGAACCACACCAATGATGGTCATAGAATTAGACTAAGTTTAAGTATTGGTAGGTTATAGAATATAGAATCTAAATTTTATAAAACCCAAGACATTTAAGCCTGTAAAAAGTGTATTGGGGGACATATACTATCAGACAATTTTTTTAACCTTAAACAGTAGTCATATTATTCATATAGAAAATAAAAATTGCTAGCACATTTTAAACTATTAATAAATCAATTTTCTATTTTTTTTTTTAAGAAAATCTCTAGTAAGCATATTAAAGATATGAACAAAAATTCAAAGAGAAATACAAGATATATTTACTACAAAGTAGCATGTAATGTTTAAACTAAATAATAAATAAATAAATATGTGTGTGTGTATTGCTATATCTATTTAGATTTCAAAGTGTATTTTATCTAGACACAAACATTTAGCAGAAATGAAGCTTTGTTTATTCAGAATACAAATAGGAGTAGATAGGTGAACCGATCACCTGGTTCACACATTTCTTCAGTCTTTTGAACAGGAGCAGAGATTTATCCTTTGTTTCCTGTCTAGGATTGGGTTTACAGTTTCTTTTAAAGCTTTCATTCTCTTTCACTCTCAGTAATCTCTGTATCTTAGTGGCATTATCACTTTGCTAGGGATGAATTTATGAAAATAATAAATATGTTGTTTGACAGTTTAATGTTATTCCATAATGTATTTAAACAACAACTTGCTACTTACAAAGCTAACTGATATTTATTAGTTCTTGTTGGAGATTAGATATTACTTAGCTATCAATATATACTTAAATTGCATAAGGGAACTTAAAAGAAAGCTTCAAGAAAGTTATTTTTTTTTTTTTAATTTTTGAATATCATTATAAACCTTAAGTATCACAAATTAGTGGGGGTAGCTACATTAAAGAAGCTAGGTCAACTGAGAAACACATTCAATTCCGCATTCTAGTGTGAGTAAAGGCAACCAAAGCATTAGTTTCTTCATGCCAAAACTGTGGCTTTTGTCTACACAGGTTTTATTTTCCTCTTGTGAGAGTAGCATATCATAAGCAAAACACTGCTATTTTTGCTAGTAGTTTGTTCTAAACCAACACTTCCAAAACACTGAACCTAATGCTAGTTCATTGACGTTTCTACTGTTTCGTCCTTTCTCCAGTGACACAACTAATCAAGACAAAGGCATTCAATTGTTTGAACAATATTTAAACTTTTCAATTATAGCTCTTATATCCAATTGTGCTATCTTCTTATACTAAACGGTACATTTTATATGTACATTATTTATTATTTTACTATAGTTTTTTACAGGAGATAAAAGATGAATAAGTTTAATTATGTCATTACTAGAATATGGGTAATGTCATGAGAAAAACACTATAAAAAAAAAAAAAAAAACTTAGTCAATTGCAAAAAGTTATTACATATTAATGAATATAGATATTATACATTTGACTAAACAGAGAATCAAGATGATAAAAATTCAATGGCCGAACTAAAATTGTTACAGTTGAATTAAATAAAACGAAATGTTTAAATTACATAAAAATTATTTTCTTTCAGAAATCCCAACACTACTTATTACTATACTTATCACTACTTCAGTTAGCTGCTTTCTATAGTACAATGGTTAGCAATCTTGATCATAGACCAATTTGCTAGCAGGTTCAATCCTCACAGGTTGCAACATAAAATTAAATTTAATAAGTTACATGGAGTAAGCTAGACTTGTAAAGAATTATCAATGTTATAAGTTAGATTCTCACCAGGTGTGCCACACTTGTGTCTTTGTTCCAAGTTTAGTAAATACTGCTATCAATAAGATCTCTTACTCTACATTTACAAGCTAATTGAAAGTTATTATAATTAGTTAACTTGGATTCATCTCTGCTGATGAACAGAAAAATAATAACTGAACCTAACAACACGTTATTTATTCACATCATATTGTAAACATTTACATTTTTTCCCCACAATGTGTGCTTGTTTAAGTGTTATCTAAAGAGTAAACATTTAGTAGCCTCAGTTTAATCAAGAAAAGAGAAAAAAAGGAGTTATCTTAATTTTAACTGCTATACATATCTTGTTTCTTGGCATTAAGTAACTCCAATTGGCTACTATTCATTCTGTATCTGTCTTAGTTGTAACTTTTCCAAATTTATGTGCAAGAGAAACACAACAAAAACAACCTGTTTATAGTAATATTATCACTTGACCAAATAAGTTCTTACAATAATAATGGTAGCCGATTTTTTTTTCACTGCCAACAACCAGTAAATATTTGTTTTTGGATATTTTTTCTTTGCTAATTACAAAGACAAACTTTTTTTTTTAAAGACAACTATAAATTTAACAACAAAAAGGACATCATCAATAATTATTCTACTACTAGTGTACTCCATGCAGTCAAAAATGACAGCAATTGTTAGAGAATTTTAGTTTCATTTTAATATTTTAAGAGTTTATTGAGATGCAATGTAACAAATGTTTTGAAACAATGAATGATTCAATAAAGTGTAGATGCAGAGTTTACAACTAAAATAAAGGCCAATGAACCATTGAATTAATATGATCCCTTATTATTACATCGCTTAAAAAGATTTTTGTTAGATTACTTTTATTGCATAAACATAAGTTACATGTATTTCTTTATATTGCATAATGAAGTTTCAGAATTTGCAACTGAAGTGTTTACACAATTAGTTTTTTTTTATTACTACATTTCTTGTAATAACATAAAAAAAAGATTTCCTTAATGGTCTCAATCCATGCATTGTAGATCACAGAAGTCATATCACAAGTTGAACTGAAGGTACTGATGAAGTGTTTAGTCAATTCCTTTATCACTACATTTCTTGTGAAGCTTTTGTTTAATTACTCTGAAAATCCCTTATTCTAGACTGCAGGCTTATTTGTTCAAGCCCTTTTTGCAAGACATTCAGCTACCTTTGTCTACTAAGTGATTGTCGCAATATGATAGAACAAGCATTATAGGCCTGATGACATACTTTGCCTTATATAGAATATTCAGTCAAAAATTTAAAGTGTATCATTGCTGCCCCATTTTATAGCTCTTTACTTTAAAAAATCCTTATTATTGAAAGAATTATAAACATTATCAATTTTGTCCTATCTACTTACATAGAGCATGACACGAAATATATAAATGAAATGAATGCACAATGGTAACTATTATATAATGTTGATTACCACTTTGACATGGAGAACAATAAAATATTTATGTCTGAGAAAAGTAGTATTTACTTCAGTAAATATATTGATAAGATATATCATCCAATCAAAATTTACCATATCAGAAGTAAAGGCACTTAAGAAATAAAGACTGATGAAATACCATAGTTATGACTGTACAGTGAAACTGTAATAAGAAAAAAAATACATTGATTTTTGTAGTTACAAGCTTAGATTTTTCTTTTGTTATTAATGTCTGTAACTATGTATATGGCCTCCTGCTTTAAACAATATCCTGTCTGAAAGAAATCATGAAAACCATTATATCTGGATATAAACAAGTCATTAATGCTAATAACTATTGTGGTTTCCACAGGCATTTAAATAATTTTTAATATATTAAATGTCTTCCACAATAAAAAGTAATTCACACCAAACTGTAGTAAAATACACCATTTCTTTTCCAAATTTACATAACTATATATTGTTAGAGTGTATATGTCATGTTCTTTCAAAACATGACTGTTCACAACTTCTAGTCCTTTGTTCTTCTGATACCTGCTCCTTTAGAACCAGTATTTGCAGTCCTTGTTTTATCAACCATTTACTCAAATTCATTACGAAGGTTACTTGCTGTAGGAAACAGCAAGTAACCTACTGAAGACATTGCTTATATCATCAGTGTATTCCAAGTTCTCCAGGTCTTATATTCCCCATTATATCCCAAAACTTTTGATGCCACTGATTTTAACAGCAGTTTCTTTCTATTTGCTGTTTACCTTCAAACTATTTCTTACATGCTCTATGGTATTCTCAATATGTATCAATAGAGAATTGGTCACTTCAAGTTTTCATTGCCAAACTACTTATATAATATGACTAGTTTCAGCTTTGTTTGACCTTAATAAGATTTGATTTATATTCCAATAGAGGTGTAGGTTTATATCTTAGTGTATGCAATTTATTTGAATTGTAGTTTTCAAATACATACCCCCAAAGGCAAGTACAAAAGGATATCAAAAACTGTTAACATTTCTACTTTCAAACTCCAACTAATTTGTCAGCTACATTAAGATACCAATCACAAATTGCAATGTCAGTTAATATTTTCATATTTGTTGACTTCAATAAAAAGGAAACAAGTGATTAAGACTTTTGTTTCAAACTAGTTTGATCAAGAAGAATTAATATAAAAACTAAACCATGTTAAGAAAAAGAGACAAAAATATAAATTTTTAAAGATATCAAGTAAAACTATTCTTTTAGACTCATTTAATAAAAATGAAACTACACAAGAATAAATGTTGTTATCTTGAATTTTTACCAACCCTGTAAAAAAACTACATTTTTGATTTTAATGATACAGATGTTAGTAATATGCAAAAAGTTTGATTATTTAAAAATAAAAAAAATAATCATAACTTTCCTTTCAATCTGAGAGAAATATCTGAGACAAGTTAGTTTAGATATTTACAAGAGATGCAAAACAAATTATCAAAATGCATCTCTATTTCAAAGAAGTCACTCCTAGAATTATAAGTAATTTGCCATGTAACTTTACAAAGAAAAAACAAAAATTTTCAAAAATACCAAATTAAAATAATTTAATATTTTTAACTGTAGAAATACAGAATTAAAAATACAAAAAAATGAAAATTTTTCATTTCAGAATAATCTGATAAAAAAAATTAACTATCATAAATAAAAAAAGGAAAAAACTGAGTCCATAATCTTTTTTGTTCTTAACCAGAATAATAAAACTACTTTTAAAAGAATAACTTACGTGATGAGTGGAATTCAGTAACATTTGTATTATTACTCGATGAAAGAAAATTAACCAATATGTAGATAGCACGCGACTGAATAAAAAAGAATGGAATTATGCTGTATAGTAAAAGATTAACAATGAATAAAATCAGGGGAAATAACTACTGATAACAAAAGCTTAAATTATCTTACCTGATTCGGCTCTAAGGGAAGTAAGAGTTATGCCTGTGACGAATAATGGATGAGGAACGAAGTTCTGTAAAGAATTCTCTTGTACTTTGGTCATGGTCAAGGTGGGGTCTGCACAAAATAAGTAAATTTAATTAATAAATTAAATGAGTGATCATAAGCAAATGAGCATCAAAATATGTTACAAACATTTTTATATATGGTGTTCGATCGAGCACAATCACTTCTCAGATACAAATGAAAACACATTCTCAATTTTATTGTCACAGATATCTTCTTCTAAGATGACTTTTCCATTCCAACCAATGACTAGCAGACACCATTGCACAGGTACAACATTAAGACTCCTATGTGTGTATCCAAATACATTGTTTAAAATTTGGTATATTTATGAGGGAAAGATGCTCACTATTGATGAGGGAACACACACAATGTGCGATGGATAAATTGTCGTCTAAATTACATACAATTGAAAATAACACTGATATCTCATTTTAACACTCATATTTAACTTTGGTAAATATTTGGTAATTACACAAAAATATCTTGAAATACTAAAGCGTGAATTTATTCAATAAAGTCGCCATTGGCTTCAACCACGGCCTTGAGCAACTCTTCTGGACAATCTCCTTGTTTAAGTTGATGAATGCTGCCATAATCCTTGCCTTCAGTTCCTCTTTGGTGTTACAATGAGTTTTGTTGGTCTCTCGCTCAACTGTGCCCCACACTTATAATCAGGAGAGCTGCAGTCTGAGGAGTTAGGTGGCCAAATGTAAGAGTTTATGTAGTCACAGAAATTGTCTGACAGCCATAATGTGACATGGTGCAGAGTCTTGTTGCCAGACAGAGTCTTCCAGCAGCCACCCTCTTGACCCAGGAAAGTACTACCTCTTCAAGGGACTTGATGTAGGCCTCTGAGTTGAGTCTGAGGCCCTCACCAACAGATTTGGGAGTTCTTTTATCAAAATGATCAGAGTGAGTTTTCCAAGCTAGCATACTTTCATAATCACCATTAGACACATCAACTCTTTCCGAATCCTCCACAGTGTCCTTAGATTGACACCCAAACAATCTGAAATATTGTATTAGAGTTTCCGGTATGAATGCCAAGTAGTACAGCATGCCATTTCCAAATTTCTAGCAGAGTGAATTGTGTCATGGTGCTCTTTGCCTCACAGATGGTGCCCAACTGACCCTACTATACTGTGCAGTCAACAAAATTGAAGTAAAAAATATAAAATGTTGACAATTTACCTATCGCACCTTGTATGAGAATGATCCATGAGGAGACCAAAAGTACTTGGGTAGGAAAAAAACTATGGCACCTACCTTGGTGAATTTTATCTTAAGATCAAGAAACTGATTAGAGAACTAGAAAGGATTATTATAAAAATAAATAGACATATGTTTATATAATTCAATGAAACATGTTTGAATTAAGATATGCTACACACACACATATATATATATATATATATATATATATATACATACATACATATATATATATATGTGTGTGTGTGTGTGTGTGTGTGTGTTTGGGTAAACATTAGCCCAAACAGATATTCCCAACTTCACATATAACGCCAGAGAAATGCAGAGAGTCATATTTTCTATTAAATAGGGTTATTATAATTAAATTCTCTAAATACTTAAGTTGGAGAATATTACTCCAGAGATGTAATCTGCTTATCCTACAGATTCAATGACATAATGAATTTCACATAGATAACTTATATAGTCATGCCATTTGGCATTAAATTAAATTTTCAAGAAACAGTTATAAGCAAACTAATTGATTAAAAAGAAAAACATTGCAAAAAAGATCTCACACTTAACAGATAGGAACATTTTTTTTTTTTTTTTACTAATACAAGAATTGTATTTCCAAGTGACAAAAATATTATAAACAAAGCCATGAAATTGCAAAATTCATGTTCAAGATTTACTGCTGTAGTCATATGTATACATTTACATGATATTAACATAAAAAGAAATCAGCGAAATGAAATACCATTAAAAGACCGAGATTAAGTCAAATGTGATAATACAAAGATAGAAAAGACCTTTGTGTTTGAATGATTCCAAAGAGAAAAATGAAAATTGTTGATATAATAAAAACATTTAGACCAATTTTTCATCAACAGTTAATAACTTACAAGGGTTTGTGTTCTTGCGTTCCAGTTTGTACATAATGATATGACAATCTGTACAGAAGACTATCAAAATGTCTCTGAATGTATTAAGAAGTAGGACATGGGATGGCACTTTGGTGACACAGGCAAACATATTATCTAGTTTACTTGCTCTCGGGTAACATCGAATCTGAAACAATAAGTGAACTCATTACAGTAAGCAAATTCAAATTTAGGGGATCAATGAATAGTAAGAAATTTTTTTTTTACTACATATAAAGAAATGAAAACTGAAAAAATAAAGACAAACTGATGATTTAATTATCCAGTTATGTAATGTAATTGTGCAAGCTTTTCAACTAAAAATGGCAATAAAATTGTTTGATATATTAATTTGTTATAAAGGTAACATTATGACTCATATGATATATCTATCTAGACTTTGATATAAAGTAGATTCTTAATGATTAGCCAATAAGATTACTTTAATTTAAATTTCTAAAGTAATTATTTTGTACTCAACTTTTCACCACACAAAACCACTTTAGTATTGTCAAAAGTCTTAAAAGGATAATATTACTCCTTTGTATTGTGATCTTTATTATAAAAAAAACAAACAAAAAAAAAAACAATTTCATATTTTTTATGCTAATTGCTTAATACATATGTATATTAGCCAAATCATAAAGCCATATTAATGGATTAAGAAAGCAAAAAAAAATTAAATAAATTTTACTAAGAATTACAAAGGACAGAAAATTGTGGAGAACCATCATTTCATACATCTTGAAGGGACATGACACACAGAAGCAGCTCTGATTTGCTAGACTATCATATTAACCACTGCTCCATAAATGTTTTAAGTCAAAAAGTAAGGCATATTGTAGATTTAAATTATGCTAAAAAAAAAAAGTGCTAAAATCTATGGTAATAAATAATATATTAGTAAAATATTATATAATAATCTTACAAATAAATAAATTTCTTTTCATGTCAGTCTGTCCATGCCTCCTCACAGAGATGGGAGGCAACCAGGTTAGGCTTAATGTGGGTAACCCAAGTGCATACATTCAGGCCAGATACAAAAATTGCCCAAGCCCCTGCAACTGTTGGGTGCACTGGCCTCAGTGGTGACCACCAATACTCCTCTCTAGTGTCAGGGTGCAGCCTTGGGTAGCTGTTCACCAGGGGCAGGCACTTCATGTTTTTTTTTTGTTTTGTTTTTTTTTAACTCAGCTGCATCTGTCTGCAGCCACAACTGAGTCACACTGTGCCTAAAGGCAGACACAGTAGTTACTCTGTGTCCCCACTGAGACGAGATGTGACACAAGGTCATTTTTAAGGTGGGGAACCGAGCGTGTATACCTGGGCAAGAAACAAAAATTGCTTGCAGCCTCCACAAGCATCAGATGTGCTGGCCTCAGTGTGAGCACTGAGCCATGAGAGGGCACAGTCTTGGGCAGCTGTTCCCCAGGTGTGGGCACCACTCAGTATAATTTTCCTCAGTTGCAACTCTGTCCTTTGACAGAGTAGCCCCTGAGTGCACTCTGCCCAAAGTATGTAATATTGAAACAATTGTGTAAACACATTTTTTTCTTGAATTTTATCAAGAACTAAGAAATTTAGATTGATGAATATACAAATAAAATTATTTTTCAATAAACTGAATCTAATTTTATCATGCTTCTCTTCAAATATTAAATCTGCTGCACAAATTAAATTTTAGTAAAATTATGAGCCTATGATAGTAACACAATACAATGGCCTTAAAATTGGTTTTATATAGCATTTAGTCAAAGATTCTCATGATAAATTATTTTTGTTTTGATGTTTCTCTTTTTAAGTATAATTAAAAATTTGTTGATAAAACAATTCTGAAAATTACATATCAAGCTAAGTTAAAATTTTTGTTTATTAATTACATAACTTTTAAGATTAAATTTCTCTACTTATCATACATGATCTTGTTTATTATCATCATCTAAATTCTTTGCCAATAGTCTAGCAGTTTAAGCTGAAAACCATTAAAAACCTACAATAAAAACATGTAAAGACTTTTGTAGTATTAAAATCTGAGGTTAAGAATAGCACTGACCAAGATGAACAGAAATAAAGCAGCAAAACCAGATGAGATTGTAAGTTTTATTGATTGTGGAATCATCTAAGTTTAACAAAATGATAAATGAAATGACAACAGTGCAATACAAAAAGATGTCAGTAGATCTATCCTCATAGCGATGCCAAAGAAATGATAAAGTGCAAATGAATGTAAATTCCATCAGCTTGATGAGCCACATAACTGAACTTATTATTAGAATTCAAATGAATAGAGCTTGTAATAAAATTGAACCAAAAATAGAAGAGAAAAATATGTGTGGGCTTGTTCAAGACATGGGAGCAAGAAATTTTGTTTTATCATCAAAATGGTATCAGGGAGGACTTTGCAAATTCAGAAACACCTATACCTATATTTAACAGATTACGCAAAAGAATTTTAAGCAAACATGGACCTTCATGCCTGCCAAAAACCAGTGTAGACTGTTCTAGTTTCACGTGCCATGTTTAATGGGCGTCAGTTATCTCCTGTTAATTCCCCTCTCCAAGTTCTCTACTGCCTTAACCAGGTATTGAATTCACACTCTTTGGGTCCTGTCACTGTATACATGGCACAGTGAATAAAGGCGTTGGTTAGATCCAGTGACAGGACCCAAAGAGTGTAAATTCAATACCCGGTTAAAGCAGTGAAGAACTTGGAGAGGGGAATTAACAGGAGATAACTGACGCCCATTAGACATGGCACGTGGAACTAGAACAGTCTACCCCAGTGAGCAAAACATTCCAACCACCTGAAGAAGGCCAGAGCATACAACAGCTGAAACATTGTAATAAATATGGCGACAAAGATGAGGACAATAGTCCAAATAATGTAAATAGTGAAGATTTACAAACTTATTAAAATATGAAAACCATCTACAATGCAATAAATTTTAAAACATCAATTGCCAATTTTCCCTACCTTCACTCTCTCAGTATTGCTTCTTTTTTTTTTTAAGCGATGATTAGAATTTTAATAAAACCCAAACATGAAACTGAATTTATACATTTTTTGATAAGAATATACCACAAAAATACCATATACTATTTATTAGATTTACAAAAATAATTTTATATTTACAACATATTTAAAATACGAACTAGTTAATACAATGCAATGTTTATCATTTATCAATTTATAAAAAAATAAGTATGATAATAATTTTAAAATTTGAATAAAAATATTTTTTCACATTTATTTCTTTATAAAATGGTAAAGAAATCTTTATAAAAAGATAAATAATTTTTCATAATCTTGTAAATAGATATTGCCAAGGAAGTGAACATGATAGTGGTGCTAATGGAAAATCTGTTCTTTTGAAACACCATTATCTTTTTGCAGGCACAAAGGTCCATGTTTGCCAAATTTGATAAGGTATAACACTAAGGGCTACTTGAAATACCAGAAAAGCTTGATTTACCAAGAATAACCTGCATGTGGATAGAGAGTGAGTTCGGTGAATATACAAAAATATAAAGAGGAATAAGACAAGGATACATTTCCCTCTAGATTTATTCAACCTAAACAGTGAAACCTTAAAACTTAAACTACCAAGATTTGTCATAGGTGGACACAAGTTATGCAAATGACAGTATTGATGGCAGACTCAAAAAGAAAATTTAAAGAACTCTTCAACAAAGTAAAAAAGGAAAGCTAAAAGAAAAGACTATTAACTGTAAGAACACAGAATGAATATTGTCAGAAAAGAAACAGTCCAAGTTGTTAGTAATGTATTGGGAATGTCAAAATTAAACAGGTACAGAAATCCAAAAGCACATAGAAATAGCGTAAGATGAAGAAACCCAAAGCAACAGTGATGTGGTTCTACTAACAAATGCCGAGAATACCATGGACAAATCAAGGAAGTTATAAGGAAAATAAAAACTACAAAAGAAACTAATAGTTACAATCAGAAAGATGCAGCTGAAATTTCCAGGATACATAAAAAAGGGGGCCTGGAGAATCTAATACTTCCAGAATATATTGAAGGCAAGAGAAGTGGGGCGGAAACAATGAATAACCTACCTAATGTATTTGAGTGTATGGGTGTCACATAAGGGTAAAGAGGAGCAGTAAAGAGAAGTTACATAGAGCAACAAAAGATAGAAAGCAAATGAATGAAAGCAAATTTCATTCAAAATTGATACATATTAGCAATAATATTCACAAACTTTTCTTTTTTTCTTTACAAATGTGCAATCAAACTTATCTAATTTCATTCATACTACTGCTTCACATTTGATGAAAAGTATCATTAGAAAAAAAAATATCAGTAACATTCACCTAACAGGTAAGCTTCTGAGAGCCATGTGTAATTAAAGTAAGCAAAATTAATGTTATATACAGTGCAGAGAAAGAAATAGTCATACACCATAATTTTTTTTTAATTTAACATTGTTAGATTTTATAAACTAATTTTATAATTTGTAAAATATTTGTATACCATGGCATAATGCTGCAATTTGTTATATTCATGAAATTATATGAAATTAAAAAATTTAGGTGAAAAAAGTATTCACACAACATTATAATACATATTTAATACTTTGTAGCATATTCTTTACTCAATTCAACAGCAATCAGTCTCTTTCTGTAGCTTTTAACCAATTTTTTGCAAGTTTCTGTTAATTTTTACTCCATTTTTCTTTGCATATTCTCTTTAGGTCCAGGATGTTTTTCAGGGCTCTTTTATTAACTTGAATTTTTAATAAATGCCACAAATTCTCTATTTGATTCAAGTCTGGAGACTGATGGACATTTGTGTGTATAGATATTTATTTTCATTAAGCTATTTTTTTGTAGATTTAGTCATATGTTTAGGATCATTATCTTGTTGCAAAACCCATTCATTTGAGAGTCCAAGCTTTACTACTGACCCAAACAAATTAGAGTTCAAAATATCTTGGTATATTTTTCAATACATTCTACCATTTATTATCTCTAAATTACCCATATCATTAGCAGAAAAACATCCCCAAACCATGATATTGCCACCACTAAATTTCATGGTTGGGATTGTGTTCTTCAGTGAAAAGGCTGTGCTGTCTTTTCTCCAGACATGAGATACACCCAGATAGTTCAATTTTTGTTTCATCTGTCAATAAAACACTTTCCTAAAATGATTCAGGTTTATTCTTATGTTCACAAACAAATTTTAACCAGACATTCCTATGTTTCTTCAATAGTAATGGAATTTTTTTTGGATAACACAATCTTAATTGACTTCTGGGAAGTTTATTGCCTATTGTTTGCTTCATAGCAATATACCTGATGCTTTTAATTCTTCCTGTATTTCTTTCCGAGCAGTCATTGGATTTTCTTGAATTTTGCACTAAATTCTTCTCACTGATCTTTGAAAAATCTTGTGCAGTGCACCAGCTCTCACTTTGTTCTCAACAGTTTTCACCTTTATATACTTAGCAATAACAGAACTAATAGTAGTAAGTGGTATATTCAGGATATCTGCTATTTTCCGATAGCTTTTGTCTTCTTTCGCATGCTTGATGATCAATTCTTTTTGTGAATCTGATAGTTCCTTGCCTTTCCCTATGATGATAATTACTGTGTATTATTTGTGTGCAGAGATAATCTTATATAAGAAATGAATTGCAGAATGTTCTAGATTGATTGATAAAGAAATTATGTAAATAAAGCTAATTTAAGTCTTTTGATATTAAAGACATTTGTATGAATAAATTTTTGCCTCAAAATTTTATAAATAACCCAATTTCATTTATAACAAAATTTTCTAATTGTCTTTTGCATATTGCAGCATTATGCAATGATGTAGAAATATTGTATAGATTTTAAGTTTTTTCATAAGTTATAATGATGTTAATTAAAAAAATTCATGGTGTACAAATATTTATCCCCCCCACTCCACTGTACATATACTACTACATTGAATAATGGAGAAAAAAAAATTACCTCATCTCTCCGAGTAAGGAGATTATAACAAGCTAAGCATATAAAATCTTTCCACCATGTGAGACCACCCGAGACAACCAGATCTCGTTCCTACAAAAGGAAATTAATAGGTTTAAATATTTCCTGTGTACACATATACAAATACATATATATTTCTAGTTGTTTATTTGAATGAACTGCCAACAGTTATCAATAGAGAATTGTCATATAGTGTGTGCATCAGTTGAAATATGATTAAATCATTCAATAATACTAATAGAATAAACGAACTTGGAATAAGGAAAGACTTGATAGATTTGACCAGCTGAAGGAAATTTAAAAATAAAAGGTGTCTAAGATTTTAAAAATTAATCATTTCTCTATGTAATATTATCATAGAAATTTTGAAACATTAATAATTGTTGTGGCACATAACAATAACTAAAACAACTTAATTATTGTTAGATACTTTAGTAAATTAAAATTAATAATTCTATTAAACAAAAATATAATTTTAAATATGTTATTTTATAACTTCAGAAGAATTGAAGACAATTCCACTGGAAAAATTAGATTATGCAAAAATGTAATTTTGGAATCAGGTTCTAAAATTTTTCCAGCTGAATTTTGTGCTTCATTAGCAAGTGTAATCAGTGTTCAGAATTTATTATAATTTAGAAATGAATATAATTCTCTTGTTATTAGAATTGTGACTTGTGTAATTTTCTACAAAGTAAACAATTATGAGTGACACTGAATCTCATAAAAATGTCTTTAAAATAAAAGCAAAATTTATTTTTTTTTTTTTACAAACTTTTAAATACAGAACATGCACATTAGAGTTATAGATAAAATTATATACAAACCTGAGTTTCATTTCCAAATAATTTCCATTTGCGAAAGGCATAATGAGCCAGACCAGTCTTACCAGCAACAACAATGCACTGTCCAGAACGGTCAACTGCTGCATACTGAAACAATACATAATAATTAGAAGAAAAGAAAATTTCAGATTCTATCAAAATGATCATGGCCATTAAAAAATGAACAAAATTAAAAAAAAAAAAAAAAGTTAAATTAAAAAATGAACAACACTACAATATCATTTAAAGTTTATAAAAGATATTTTATCATAAATTTCAATTATAGAAAACAGCATTTAATCTATATCTAAAATTCCAGTGACTTTGGGATAAGAAAATAGGGGCAAAGTAAGATATTGATATATTCCTTAACATAAAACAAATTGCTAGATGATTCTTTCATTATTTGATGGTTACCATAACTTGTCCCATTCAGGAATTCAAATGTTCAGAATCAAAACAATAGTAAATAATAAACATTTTCTTTCACTTCATTGATCTGAAATACATTTAAAAGATTATTGTAACACCACTATTCTATGGTTATTGTTATAACACACTCATACTTATGTAATGTAGTTCATATAAGTATTCTCTATACATGATGCTATAGCTACTTGCCATGATGCCTGTATTAGTTAGTCTGAGGACTGACTCCAAATGGTTGAGTATTTAACAAACCTCTCTATAAGGCAGGATGTGGCACAAGGACGGTTTTTAATCGGGGGATTCCGAGCCCATAGACTCTGGCAAAAATTCCCCTTAGATCAAGCATACATGGGGTAAGGTTTGTCTACCTCCCCTGACAAGAATCTGCCTATAGGCATATCCTTGTCTGGGTTCATCTCTGTCTGAAGGAACAGAGTTTGACAAGCCTGTCGCGAGCCTGGCAGCGAACTGCCTGACTCCAAATGGCTACTAGTCTTACCTCTGACCTGGAGCTCTTTATAGTAATGGACTAGTTCATAGTCACCGGGGGTGTACTATTTACTCCAAAACATCCCCATTTTTGAGATTAATACTATTATAAATATTTTATTTTTTATAGTATTAGCATTTCCACCTCCTCTTTCTGGAGAGTTCACCAACATACTTGACTTTGTAGTGTTTCCGCCTCAGATCCACTTCTTCAATACACTTTCTTTTTCTAGAACATGTCCTTGTCGGTTCCACAACTTATAATATTCTGCATTTTTAAAGGGACAGTCTTTTCCAAGATATAATTTACCAGATCTGAAACAAGGATTTATTCTTTTTGTACATTTGTCCTTTGCTTGTACCAACACACATTCTTTTTCTGAATTTCTTCAGCATTGTGTTTCAGACTTAGCATTGTCTGAATCATCCACTATTCCTAGCAGTGTAATATTATTGTTTTGTTCAATTTTTGTTAAAATTTTCATTAGTATTTCAGTATCTCTTTTAGTTGTTAAATTTTGCACAAAAATTAATATTTTGAACATATCTGGAGTCATTTTGTTTATTCTAAACTTTTCGCATTCTGATACCAGCATACATGAAAATGTCTTCATCTTCTTTTGGTTAGATTCATGCACCTCCAACAAGGATTAAACAGGGAACTCTTGTCACTAAAGGTTTTAGTCAGAATCTGTACCATGTCTTTAAACTTGATTTCACCTGGTTTTCTCAGTAAAATGTAACTGCATCTATTGGAGTTATTTTCCTCGAGCAATCTCGTTTTTGCTTCATCTTCCCAGCCATTGCATTCGTGACTGAATATCTATGAAAATATGCAGAAAAAGTCAGTGCCTCATCAAGATTGTATATCAATTCTGATATGGTGGTTTGGATAGCATCAAGCATAAGTGATGTTGAAGAATGTTTTGTTTTCTTCAGAATTATATCCAACAATTTATGCTACTGTTTTTGTAGTTCTAACAACTGTAAATTTTGCTGTTTCTGTTGTTGAATTTCAATTATGGAAGCCAACATTTTCTCCATATTCACAAGAATGTTTTTTTCTTTTTTTAAAACTAACATGGTTGAAATTCTTGTAACTCCAGTTAGAACTCGTATGAGTTTCTGATCCTTGTTAATAAATCCAGTTATAAATTGTAAGAGTTCTGAATCCTTGACACAATGTTTATAAATGCCGAGTTTTGAATCCTTCATCACCACTATTCTATGGCTATTGTTATAACACATTCATATTTATATAACATACTTCATATAAGAATTCTCTAGATGTAATGCTTCAGTTACTTGCATTGATGCCTGTATTAGTTAGTCTGAAGACCAGTTTTACCTCCAACCTTGAGCTCTTTATAGTAATGGACTAGTTCATCTAGTCACCGGGGGTGTACTATTTACTCCACAACAAAGATATATTTCACTAAATATAGAACTTCACAAATAATATGTTAGAAATTCTTTAAAGAAGGGGCGGAATGTAACATCATCAAAATTTCTACTTATGTTAATCCATGATTAGACCCAGACTCTCCATGGTGTATGGCGGCACGGTGGTGTAATGGATAGCAGCTCAGATTGAAGAATTGGAGAGCAGAGTTTGAATTTGATTTGGATCCATTACATTTACATGCTAATACCCTTCTCCACCCAACTATTGGTAAATAGCAAGACAGACTGATTTCTATAGCCTTGGGTAGCAACTGGTCTAGGAGAAAGTAACTGAATTCAAAACTGTATGTAGTCCTGGCTAAAGAAAGGATTGTTCACATTGGCTCAATGATCCCGACTACGGTCAACAAATGATGAAGTGTTTATATAATACTTAAAATGCATTTTAGATATTTTTTCACTTTTTTTTAACACAAGTAAAATATGTTAACGTCATAATTTTTAGCAAAATTTATTTCCAAGGATTATATCTAAATAGAAATGTGTTTATTGCAGCAAAATAAAAAAACTAAAAATAGTAAGACTTCAAAATCATTTTCTTCAATTATTATCTGTGATTTTTTGAACATCTGCCATAATGACATTTAAAATATTTCCTTGAAACAAGGCTTAAATTTTGAAGATTTTGTACTTCTCAAAATAAAATATTTTAAGCACATACATTTAACTTAAGGTTAAAGGAAACATTCCTATCCCAGAGTGAGCCAAATATTTTAAATCTATGTGCTACTTCTAAAACTAAAATTAAGTTCATAAATTTTTCTCAACCAGACTTAATTTAATAGATGGACATTTCTGAAGAAAAAATATATTAATGAATTATAAATCTGGTGTAATTATATTACTAATAATAAATGTACACACAAAAGCATATCTTTACATTTGTGAAAAATAAACTACATCTGCCACATCAGATCAATTTCTCATGCAACCTTTAGTGATGAAAATAAGTGATATTTCATCATTAAGATTAAAAAGAAAATATGAAATTGGCTGTTATTTTGTTATTACTGAACTCAAAATAAATGTTTTCGGAGCATATAAAGTATACAAGTTTAAAAATATTATTTAGTTACTCATTCAAATTTATATTGAGCTTTTTGTTTTTTGATAAAAAATAAATAAATAAAACACCACATACCCTGATAGGCCAATTGGCAGAGAGGTAGCTATGAGAAATAGGAATGACTTGCCACTGCTTGTTGCCAACTAAGACATGTGAAATTGGGGAAGATGAGTTTGAACTGGGAATATTTGAGCTGGGATTTGAGACTCTAAAAAATGAATCTCCAATATTCAAATAGAGTTTATCTTCTCCTTGAAGGAAAAGGTGTTCATGATTTGCCTGCAAAATTCCAAGAATATTTTAATTTTTAAATGAATATAAAGTTTTATAAAAAGAAATCATGCTTTATTTAACAGAAGCATTTACGTGTTAAACTAAAATCTATTTTAATGAATTTTACATTTATTAGAATACTTTACAAAAACACTCCTCTATAAAAGTATATTACAATATTACATACAATATGAAACAAACCACCTGAATTAGCAATTTACATATAAAATATTACTACCAAGTTCACATAATTCAGCTTTAAAACAAAGAAATGCACATTTAATTTTGAATAAGAATTTTATCTAAAAATAGAAAAATATTAATGAACCATGAATTTTCTTATCTAGACATAAGTGTAATTGCTATTCACTCACCTAAGACATTGTTAAGAGATTACAAAAGTGAATATAACAACAAAAACATTAAAATAAATTGCTTGTGGCTTTATTTAAAGTCTCAAATTTATACTTCTACTGATCTATTATTCAAAAATTGAAACAACTAAAAATTTACTAAGATAACCTTTTATAGTTTTTCTCCTGCAACTATGAAAAAGGAGAGCAATCCCTCAGTATAAAAAAAAACTAAAAACAGACACAAAATTAGAATATCTGGGGCAGAAAGAGGATATTTTTATCCAGTTGCAAATTAAATATTAATGAGAAAATGACATGTAAACCAAAAGAATCTTTCAATATTTTTCTTTTTAATGAATTAACCTAAAGCTTCATCTTCTTTGCAGATTATTTTATATTATTTTTTATAGCTTTAAAACATTTTTTACTATTTTTCTTAGACAAGCTTGTACCTTCATGCCTGCAAAAAAAAAATCAGTGTCAAAAAGACCATTTTTCATTTAACATTGTTATTATTTTAATTATTCACTCCTCATTAATGTTTAAAAAGCAATGATTAGAATTGTAAAACAAACATGAAAAGGAATTTATGCATTTGTTCTTGGGAATTAGCAATAAAAATAATAAACATTATTATATTGTTTATTGGGATGGTTGGCAAAACATTGGCCATTTGCCACTTGATTCAAACTATATGAAATGGTAAATGATAAATATTGCACTGCATTAGTTTTAATTGTATTAGTTTTTAAAATGTAAATATAAAATGTTTCTTGTAAATTAGATTATTTACAAGAATAAATTTATATTTACATTTTTAAAATACAATTAAAACTAATGCAATGAAATATGATAAAAATATGAAAACAATTTTTTGCCAATCATCCCAATAAATAATATAATAGTGTTTAATATTTTTATTGTCAATTCTAAAGAAAAAAACTGTATAACTTCACTTTCATCATATGTTTAAATTGCATTACAGTTCTAATCATTACCATTTAAAACAAACATTGCCGAGGATAAAAGATAGCTAAAGTAAGTAGTTTCAATGGAAAAACAGTCCTTTTGACACTGCGTATTTTTTTGTTTTGTAGGCAGAAAGGTTTATGTTCATACAAAGAAGCAACAACACAAGGACGAATTAACAAAGAATACGAGTTATGCCCCCTGACATGGACAACAGAATGAGTGTAGCTTGAATAGTTCAGTTCAAAATTCAAAGAATGTTAATGAATATGAGAGGCTATAGAAGACCAACAATGGCCAAAACATTGTGACTATAACAACCAAGATAAGGGCAATAATCTGAATAAATATAATAAATGAATAAAGTTTGTTGAGTTGAATGTAGCTACTTCAAAAACCAAATGCATGGACAAAAAAAAAAAAAAAAAAAAAAAAAAAAAGTAAATAAAAATCAGCTTCCAGAAAAATTATTAAACTTCTGTTTGAAGAGATTGAACACCAGATTCTATGATTCCTACACAATACTTGGAAGCCATTCTTTCAGATCTGTTAAGATTTATTACAATGGCTGGAATAACTATCATCTTTTAGAAACTTTTATTTTCTTTTGCTTTTTTAAAGGAGCCAATTGATTTTTCAACAAGTTTCACAGCAAAGTAACTGATAAAAAATAATCTTTAATATAATAGCCTTTAAAGGAGAAGGATAGTCAAAAATTAGTAATCATTAGTATCTACTTTTAGTGGATATTTGTACTAAAACATTTTACTTACTGAGACAGTGCTTTACTACAATTGATATTATAAATAAAAGATTGATCCCTTATAAAAATCACAAAATTCCAACAGTACTAAATGAATGATTTATTTATGTAAGAAGAAAAAAAAGACTTTCCAGATTATTTCTTTATAGCTATATCATCAAAGTTGTAAAAAAAAAAAAAAAAAAAAATAAAAAAAAAAAAAATAAAATATATATATATATATATATATATATATATAAAAGTAAAGCAAATATTTTAACTTGTGTTACATTCATAATAGCTTATATTAACATAACTTAGCATGACAGTACAGAAGTCAATACCAGGAAGAAGAAAAAAAAAAAAAATGAAGAGACATATATGATACATGACACCTAAAAATCAAAACGTTGTGTAGCCTATGTGATTTTGTCTAGCCGTAACGTCTGAAAATTTAATACATAATAAATATATTATAAAGAAAAGTAATAAAAAATAATATATACATTATGTAATGATATATAACAAATTATTGTACATCAAATAAAAATATTCCTTTCCAAATAATTCACTCACTTTTAATTACAACTAGAAATGGTATTAAAACAAATAAATAAAAAAGTGAAAAAACCTCAACTAAAATTATAGATAGTCAATGTGTGCATCTGTCATGTTTATCAGGAAGAATTATGGCAATTTGTTATTCATAATTTTGTATAATGTAAGGTCATTCAATACAGGAAAATCTACTTCCTTTTCTCCTTTATTAGTTTAAAAATCAATAACAGGTTTTTCTAGGAAAAAAGTTTTTCACTTAAAAGCAATTACTCATGAAAAGGTAACTAAAGTTAAGATATTGTGTGATTTGTTAAGAAATTTAAAATATGAAAGAATATTTTGAAAATCTCATGACAAAACTTTTTTTTATTGCTAATAGCAATTTCCGCCTTTCATTAAGAATAATAGTTTAACATAGCAACAATGACTACATAATGTATCAATTTAATGAATTAGGAAGAGGACATTTTACAACATTCAAAAAACTATTCTCATTGAGATAGCATATGACATTAAATAGTGATAACCTTGAAAAATCAAGTTTTGGAGACTAAAACAATTTTAATGTAAATTTAATTTTAAAAATTGAATAAAAATGCTGAAAATACTGAAATAAAAAAAATTATAAAAATTAAACTTTTTGTACTTTGAATATAAAATTACATGAAAAAGCAACCTCATTTACATTATTTACAGTCAGACTAATATCCTCATCTTTATTGTTGTTTCAGTAATTGTGCCCCCCTTCAACCTTCTTCAGGTAGCAGTCAATTCACTTTAATCTTCATGGAATTTTGAACTTTATTTAATCTACAGGGAGTAAATTGTTCTTGATCTACTGCCCATGTATAGAGATCTCATTTTAGTACTGCTCAGTTATTGCTATGTTTCTACAGAGTCTGAACTACCCGGCCCAGAGATTAAACTCACCAAATTCATGAACCAACTCTTTAATCCTCCTGGTTACAGTCCCATGGGAAAATTCTGAATCTAGAATCTTAAATTTTATGCTTTTAATTGCCTGCTTGCTGCTGCTACTACACTACCTGTCATTTCTTTGCAGTTGAAATCTTTGCCATCAAGCTTGGCACTCTCCACTATTATTTATTTGTTTGTTTCTTTATTAATGGCTCCAATATAATATTTCAACGTTCAGCCTACTGAGGAGGCTGTCATAGTCTAACATATGTGCTGTTTCCTTCAGTCATCTGATTTTCCTGCATCCTTAGTATTTTAATTTTTTTTTTTTTATTTCATACAACAGGGTTTAGTGACCATCATTCTCTGTCCATACATAATCAGCCATGTCCCAGCCCTTATTACAGTTTTTTATGCTTATCAAGCTTTACTTTCAGGAGTCAAGTGGTTTCACATTTGTATTCTTTGCCACAACTACAAGGAATGGAATACATACTTAGTCATATTCTCCTCTGTGTCCAGTTTGATTTGATAGAGATTTCCCCGTAAGATTGACCTGCTTCTGAACATTGTCTTGAATAGCCTACAGATCTTTTGAATACTTTCCGTGCCTTGGAAGTATGTTAGATGTTGATCATTTAATGGTATGTGTCTGGGTCACCACTTATAATTTTTGCATGGTGTTGAAGACATCAGACAATCCGTTTCTTTATGCAGCATGGATGGTAGGAAGTGAACTTAAGGTATTGTTCAATAAAGGTTGGTTTGTAATATATGCATGTCTTGAATCCATTTCTGTGAGTTATTAGTATTTTTTCTGTGAATTATTAGTTTCATCTTCCAATTTGAACTGGATCAAAAATCTTACCAAGTTCACATAAGCCAGCATTATTTGCATGGCTTCTTAATGAGGTCAAAAAGTGTCAGCTTGGTATGCCAGCAATATCAGTCAGTTAAGTGCCACATGTGATACATGCTTGGTTGGTTGGTTGTAGGTCATTTAATGCCAAATTAAGTTTATATATATATATATATATATATATATATATATATATATACATACATACATACATACATACATACATACCTACCTATATATATATATATATATATATTTAATATATAGTACTATTAAACGTATAGCTGGCAACATTTTTTTTTACCCAGAAACGTATAGCTGGCAACATTTTTTCCCCCCCAGAAACGTATAGCTGGCAACATTATTTTTCCAGAAATGTAGTGAGGTTTAGGAATTTGTTTTATTAACTTATTAAATTTAATATCATTAATAGTCTCATGTGGTGGAATATAGATAGAACAGATATTTACTGTTTTTTGCAATGTTTTGACAGCAATTATTTGGAGTTCACTGTCTATGGTTATTTGGTGTCGAAGTATGTCTTTCCTAATGAGGATCGATACACCTCCAGAAGCTCTTGTGTCCATCTTTGTGTAAGTGATTGTATGAATTGTAATTTTTAATGTTTAGCTGGTTGGTGTCCTTGAGAAATGTTTCTTGAAGGCATACAACTTTGGGGTTATATTTATTGAGGAGTATTAGCAGTTCTTCATAGTTGGCTCTAATTCCTCTGCAGTTCTATTGTCGAATTGAATTATTTTGCAGTTTCATTATGTTAAATTAGATTTATTGTTTTTCCTAGATTTGTTTATATTGCTCAGCTCTTCAGTCTCCATTCTTTCTATCGAGCTAAATCTATTTTTGGTATCAACCTTCGATGTTGATAATTCTGTAGATTGACTTGTCAAGTTCGACAACTTTGCCCGTTCCCATGAGGATGAAGTTTGAGTATTGTTTATTTTAGATTGAAGGGCACATTCTGTTTTATTGTTTGGTTCGGGGTTTAATGCTTGATTTTTCCCAAGATTGTCACTTTTATAAATAGGAGGACGGCTTGATGATTTCTGCGACTTGTTTCTTAGAAGTGCTTTGTGTCTGCGCTGTTGTTTTTGTAGTCATTTAGATTCTCCTTTGTCTGCAGGTTTACTTTGAGTAGTTGGTGTTTCTGAAACTGTAGCTGTATTGTTTTTATCAAGACCACGCAAGGCTTTTATCTTATTAATAAAATTGTTCCCAGTCTCCCAGGTTCAGCTGCATTAATGTTTTGACAAATTCTTCATATTTGTTCTGGTGTTTTTTTTTCCTGAACGACTCCTTGGGAATATGTGGTAGTGTTCGACCCTACTACCATCTTCCGTGCTTCTTGGTAAAGAATGTTATTTTTTGTGCTTTATTGATAGAATTTCCTTTTCTCTTCTCCAACTGTCGCAAGATCTTGCGTAGACCAGATGATCACCACCATAGTTAACACATTTATTCCATAGACTAATGAGAAGTAGCTAAAAGATTGTGTAGTTGAACACACAATAGAACATATTGTTTCATTTTGTTAACCAGCCTTTAAGTGCACCCAAAACTCATACTAGCATATAAAATGATATATAACTGAAGGTTTTTGAAAGAAAAAAAATGTAATCTTTATGTTGTGCAGAAAAAGAAGTGTTGTGTTTTCAAGTTATCTTTTGAAGACTATAAAAAGGTAAATGTCTGTGTCTGCTCAGCATTTTAAGCTTTCTTTGTTGAAGATATGCAGATGATACTGTGTTAATGACAGACACAAAAGAAACTGAAGGATCTCATAGACAAAGTAATAAAGGAAAGTGGAAAGAAAGGACTAACCATCAATTGTAAGGCAATGCATATTGGGTTGTTTCTCTTGCTGACAATAATACAAACTATGAATTGGAGATGTTAAAATCAAGCAAGTACAAAAATTTAATTTAATGAGGAAAAGCTTGAAAAATTTGACACTCACAGGACATATTGAAAGCAAGAGGGACAGAGACAATCAGTAAGGAACCTACCCCTAACAAACAGATGCCAGATAAGGAAATAGGGAGGATAGTAAAATAAAAGCAAACATGGCTATGATAGGAAATTGTTGAGAACCATCATCACACCCACGTACAGTACATAGAATAATCATTATTGAACTCTTGATATTTTTGTTCTTAATTATGCTTTCTATAAACGTTTTTAAATATTTAAGAAATATTTGTTATTCCAAAACCATTTCCATCTCAAATAATATAGCATTCTGGTGTTCTTATTTTTCTTTATTACAGCAATTTTAATATTCATTTTACCGTGTGTTTATTATAATCTTAAAGAGTTCATCCGACAATATTCCTTCAATGAAAGTCAAATAAAAAAGCAGCTTCTAAAGATCTATGAAAGCACTTTTTCATGTAATTTTATATTCAAAGTAGAAAAAGCTTAATTTTTATTATTTCATACAATTTTAATATAAGTTTGTAAATAAGTAATACATTTTTTAAATTTAATATTTGTAGAATTCTTTTTTCTTATATCATTTTATGCAAAAAATTAGAATACACTCACCATGCAAGGGTTAACTGTCAAAGTACTTTTAACAAACTGCATCTGTATCAACTGAGTTGATATTCCACCTTCTTTAGAATTTTCATCTTCTGCAGATGAATTATCATCATCTGAGAAGCAATCACAGACAATCCACAAATGGTAACCTTCAATTCCCCACTCCTAGAAAAACAATAAGTTCTAAAGAAAAACACCAAATAATCAAGAATAAAATGAATTTAAATTTAAAATTAAAATTTTCCTTAGTGAGAAAATTTTAATACAAAAGCAGTACTTAAATCTTAAACACAAGACAAAAACTAGAAAATAAGATGAAAAAATTTATTTTGATTATTTCATGTGTATGATATTGCCCTAATATACATCTTTTAATACATTTTATGAATGTTCCTAGATTATACTAAAGAAAGTTCCATATAAAACTGACAGAATAAAGTTTATTAAAATATCAAACTCAAAATAAAAATTATTTTACTTTACCCATTTCTTGAGAATAATGAATCTTAAAAACTTAAAAAAAAAAAAAAAAAAAAAAGAATAGTCAGATAAATTTTGCTTACTCAGTAAAATATTTTACAATTATTTTTTTTAAAAGATTTTTATATTTTTTAAAGCACTCTTAAAGAGAAAAATATAAAAAGGATTCTCAACCACATTATGACATAAGATACATATTTCTGTTAACTAACATCGAAATGAACTCCTACTTATCACATAATATAAATAGCATCCAAAGACACTATATATATATATATATATATATATATATATATATATATATATATGTATGTTTAAATAAAGTATTCTTATCTAGTAAATATACTCAAAAATATAACAAACATATTGAGCTGGTGAGCTAGACTCTTCATACAGAATTCTTTTAAGCAATTTAATGGCTAAATAAATGTAAAGATCTTAAGAGAACTATACATACCATAGAACGGACAGGAGAAGGATACAAATGACTACCAGCTTTGGGGAACCTAAAATAAACATTAAAATAATACACAGTTGTTTAGTATCCTAGAGTTCATACTCATTTATCTTTACATTTCACATTTAAAGGAATGATTTTCCATAGATATTTTCCTTTCATAATAATTCTACTTTATAAAAATATAAAAAAGATGAAGAGATGAAGTACTTAAAGCAAGAAAACAGAAATATTCAGTAACAAATGTTTTAAGGTTTACAAAACCAAGTATTTGTGAATGAACACTAGTAATCTTTGATCTGCAGTCAAAAATCATTGCAAATATTGTCCAAAATATTGAACTCATTGTTACCACATTAAACCAATTTATTGTACAAATTTTTTCAAGTATGCAATCTGTAAGATTGTGTGTGTGTGTGTGTGTGTATATATATATATATATATATATATATATATATATAGGTAGGTACTTTCATTTTTTTACATTTTTTAATCTTTCCTAGCACGTCCTTTAAGTTTGAAATTCTTTTAAAAATCAATTTTTTCAAAACTTATTTTAAGAAAATCAGAAATTATAATGTATATTTAAAATATTTTGAAACAAGCTTAACTTAGTTTCTGTGCCAAAAAGATATAGTTTGAAAATAAAACAAAGCAGGTCATAAACTTTCACATCACTTGACAGGTGATCCCTTCTACGAAAGGAGAGAAGTGAAATTATTTAGATTTAAGTGAACAAATTATTTACCTCATTATTTTTAAGGAAAACTTTCAGCACTAATTTTTTTTGTACTTAGCTTTCACATTTGCATTTATGATGCTTTATGGAAAATATATTATAAAGAGATTAAAATAAGACTGTTGAGAGTGAGATTAAATTTCATAAGAAAGGTATCTAATTAATTTACAGGTACCTTACTTATTAAATTTTATCAGAAGTGTACATAAAATACAAATTTAAATTTCATAAAATGATACTGATACTTGTAGGTACCCTTCTCAGTTGAAATTGAAAAATCAAATTAACTTCTCCACACATGTTTCGCAAAAATAAATCTTCTCAAAAGGACATTTGCGAAACTGAATCCAGCTTTTAACTAATTTTATAACAACTTAAATGTAAAAATCTATTATAATTAAAGAAATAACAAATAATTGTATTAAAAAGTTTATTAGCTTGCAAGAA
Source organism: Acanthosepion lycidas (assembly GCA_963932145.1). Classification (NCBI taxonomy): domain Eukaryota; kingdom Metazoa; phylum Mollusca; class Cephalopoda; order Sepiida; family Sepiidae; genus Acanthosepion; species Acanthosepion lycidas. The sequence goes on from OZ010583.1 coordinate 65,552,199, forward strand.
GCTTTGGAAATTATAATCTGCAAATATATATCTACTTAATAACAACATTCGTTAAATTTTACAAACTTTTCCCTAATTTTAGAAGAATTAACAACATGTAATGTAAAAATAACAAAATATTTCAGAAATAACAAATAATTGTTTTAAAAAAGCAATTAAAAACTTTTGAAATTAAATAATATTTTTGTTTTATTGAGTTTTGTATGTTACAATTCAGAGATGATTTTCAAGTAGAGGTGGTCCAACTAAAAAAAAAACAAAAAAAAACAAAAAAAACGATTTGGTTTCCTCAAAGCCTTGTGCTTTTAACTAATATAATCACTAATATTCCTAAAAATGAAATTATAGAGTTTTCGTACAATTAGTTATTGGGTTGTTAATACATATGGAAAAAAAAAAAAAAAAAAAAAAAAAAAAAAAAAAGAAAGAAAAAAATTTTGCTATGACTTTAAAAAAGGAAAACATTTATAATAAGTTCCATCATTTGTGAATAGTTTCTGAAAGTTTCATTAAAGTCCGACAATTATTTTTATTTTTGCCAGATTTTCAAAATTAATGTCTGTCATACAGAAAAAAACCTGCTAAAATTTCATATGTTATTTTACTAGTTCCAGTGATTCAAAGAAAAACAAGGTTTTTTTTTTTTTTAATCAAAATTTAGAATGTTCTAAAAGGAAGGAAAAAGTTTTTAAACATAATTAAAAAATACTTTGATCTTTCCTCTTAATAATAACAAACATTTAGACACTAAAATCATGATTATTTAAAAAAATTAGTTACTCATGAAGAGCATTACATAACATTTAGATTGTTTTCTAAATTCACAAGAGAAGGCAAAAATTTCATAAATTATAATTTTTAAATAATTATAATAGACAAAGGGAGGAAAAAAATCACAATAAGTTCAATTCTATATATGTCTATATTTCTGAGATGAGGTATTGCAATTATTTACATTGTTTGGACTAATGTCCTTATCTTTATTGCCATATTCACATTTCAGCCATTGTATGGAATTTCAAACCAAACCCTTTATTTCATCCACCAGGCTACCCTGGTGGATGAAATTGTTCTAGTTCCACGTACCATTCCTCTTCCAGATGTGTCAATTATCTCCCTTTAACTCAACACTCAAGTTTTGTTCACTAGGTCCATTTCTAATTGTACCATTTATAATTTAATATTAATTTCCAATTTTGAAACAAAAATGTTCTGTGAAAATAGGCTTTGTTTTTCATTCTTCATAAGAATTGTAAAGTTGAAAGCAGCTTACCAATAATCTCCACCCAAAGTACAAACAAGAAGAGCACCAAAAACACTCCACAAAGAAAAGCCACCTTGTTCCCAACATATAGCAATAGCAGTGCCATCAGGTGTCCACTTCATACATGACACGGCCCCTACGATTCCACCAGCATCTGGAGAAAATAGACAAACCAACAATACAAAAATCAAATCTTTGTTTTGACAATGACAAAAATTGGTTTACATATCTTACTTTTTTTTATTATTTAACAACAGTGTACATCAGAAAATTTAATAGTGAATAATTATAGTAATAAAATGTGAGAAACAGTAAAAATAAATATCAACAGCCAAATATTAAATCTTCTATATAATAAATGTGAATGTCAGTGTGTCACACTTTTTTCAATTAAAAGGGACACAACTCTAACTTTCAATAGCTCATGTTACAGAAATTTTGGATTCTCAAGTTTTCATTACTGTAATTGTTTTCAGCAATTTTTTTTATGTCACAAATTATTTTTTATCCAATAATAATTTTTATAACTTGGAAAAATATGGGAATAAATCAAAATTAATTTTGAAATCCAGCAAAAGTCACCCATGAAATAAAAATAATTCAGAAAGTAAGGACCTATGCACATCAAAATGTCTTTAAATTAAGTAGCAGCAGACGAATTATAATTGAACTAATAAGAAAGTAAGTAGTTGTCACTTTTGGTGCTCCAGCTCTTTTTCTGTCAACATTTAAGCCCAGTTTCTAAGCGCTTTTATAACAAATACTGCACCCCCATGTCTAGAAATCTTCAACTTCTTGGTAATTTGTCGGTGAGAGTATAGTCCTTTGAATGAAATTTCAGTTTGTGCCCTAGCCTCAATTCTTAGCTGCTTTGATTTTGCACAAATTACTTCAAAATGGAAAAAAAAGAAAAAAAAAAAAAATGTGACAATCTGAAAACGAAATGAAAAAAATGTGACAATCTGAAAACGAAATGAAAAAAATGTGACAATCTGAAAACGAAATGAAAAAAATGTGACAATCTGAAAACGAAATGAAAAAAATGGAACAATCTGAAAACGAAATGAAAAAAATGGAACAATCTGAAAACGAAATGAAAAAATGGAACAATCTGAAAACGAAATGAAAAACGGATCAATCTGAAAATGAAAAAAAAAAAAATCTATGAAAATCGAACAATCCTTTTTTTCTTCAGTGACCTACATATGTTTTGTTTACAGCATGAGTTTGTGCTGAGTTAACATTTAGAATCTGTAATAGCATTTAACTTAGTTAAAAATTTTGGTAATCTCAAAATGTCTACTGAGTGGCAAATGGTGAAAACAAAATGTTTCTCATAAAATATTCATAATTTAGCAAAATGTATTGTGGCCAGACATATCCAAATTTGAACATTTTGGTAATAAGAACAGTCTGAAGAAAGACTGAGAAATAAAAGCAGATACACTGTAATTACTGAAATTTTATCTTCTACTTAATAAAGAAAAAAATCTCTCATTTTAAGGTGTTTTTAAATAAATACAGGGTGGCCTTAATTCTTTGCCTGCAGAGTACTTCTCATACTCAACTAATAAACCATTTGTGGGATTGGGTGAGATAAGACAAAATATTAAAAAAAAATAAATAAATAAAAAAAATCTATCTACAGTCAAAGATTAAGTCTTTTATAATATGTATAAAAATATCCAAATATCAATTGTTACTGTTATAAGAAACAAAGTAATAACAAAGAACAAAGAAAGAAAAACTTTTTACTAAATCTCTAAGCTCATTATACAACAGAAGAATAAATGAATTACAAATCTTCAGAATTTACTAGACATTTTTGATCATCCAAATCTTTAAAGCATTTTAATTATTTCTAAATATCATGAATGGACAGATAGAAAATATCTTGTAATAAGGTTAAAATTTAGTTAAATAAAAATAAGATAAAAAGTGTTTAAAACCTATTACAATATACTCAAGTTACAAGATCAAATTATGTTTGCATTTGTTAAAATAAATATTGTTTCCAGTATGTATATTGTATTATAAGGCAAGCTCTCTGCTAATTATAATGATTAGCACCATATGAAAGTTAAATTTTTAGTTGCATGCTCTTTTTTTTATCTTTTACATTGTCATTTGCTAACCATTATCACCTCTAGCATTGCAATCACATAACACATGTTACAAAACTAAACAGAATTAGCATTTCAGTTGTTCTATATTTTAAATTGGTAAAACAACACAATCTTTTTAGGTTCTTTATATATTCAATTCATAATGACAAGCAAAGAAACTTTTAAAAACATTTACAAGTATCAAACTTGAAAAAAAGACAAACAAACAATTATCATTTACTTACCTGGGTAATCTTTGCTTGACACCTGCAAGCGATGTGAAATTTCAAGGGCACCTACAATTTCATCAAAAGAATATACCACTCCTTCACCACTGAAAGAGGAAATTATAAGATATAGTTTACAAGATAATACAGTAGAAAGACTGCTTACTTCCAATAAATCTTCCTGAATCCAATAAATCAGTTATAAACAAAAGAGACATTGTCCTTGTATTACACATAAAAGAAATTAATGATAAATCATCTTGGTAAAGAAATTAGATTTTCCAAAGAAATTAGCCAATTAACAAGCAGTGTATAGATGCAAATCTGCATTAAATCCCAGTTTTAATTTTCTAATATGTTATATCCAGTAAAAATTAGTTTTCTGTGATTTTAGCATGTATGTTATTAAAGACTTCGTTTTTTTTTTTTTTTGCAAAGTGGAATTCTATAATATTGATTTATTTTTCAAAAGAGAGTAAAACAGATCCCCCCCCAAAAAAATAATAATATATCCAATGGTGAATATTTAGAAAAATAAAATCTATCTTCTGATATTCATATATTGAGTAAACAGTCAACCAAATGATCTTCATTTTAAAAACTTATAACAGAAAAAGAGACATCAACCAGTTACAGTCAGAAAATATTTTGTGTTAAAGTAAAAAAAAAAAATTGAAATAATATACAAATTTTAGAACCAAACTTAGTTTACACAGATAACATTTAATTTAATTTTATAAATATGTTAAAATACTGAACAAATTCAATCAAACTTATTTAGAACAAGTTGCTTACACATTTTCATAAGCTAGAGTATCCATTCTCAATATGCATACATTTTATTAAAGCCTTAAATTAACATTCATTTATGAATTCCAAAAAAATATTGAGAAACTGTTTGTCTGAATATTAAGGACAGATACATCTAGAAGAGGTATACATTAATTATCAAGAGAGTAAGAGTTTTATTTATTTAGATAAATACACCCCATCTCAAAGTATGAGGATGTAAACTTACCTGGCACAGCCAAAAGCAAGAAGTCTATATCTGTGATTAATATCTACACAAACAGCATCTGTCAATTCTCTTGCCCAGATACCACGATGCTGGATAAGAAACAAGAGGGGAAAATAATTAGTAAACATAAAGCAATTGTTTTTTTTTCATTTACAAAGGAGAAATTAAAAAAAAAAAAAATGTTATATCTTTGAGGTCTATATGCCTGATCTCTAAAGATATACTGTTCAAAGACCTTCATATTTTATTGATAAGAGTTGCAAAAGTATCAAATTAAGATTTTCCTAAATTGTCTTAATGTAATCACAGTTTAATACTAAAATGCCACTTTTATGCCTTATCAGGAGAATTTGAGACTCAAACCTTATCAGTTTAGCTAAACTGTTCATACAAAAAAGCCTACTGTAAATTAGGTTTATTTTACATTCCCACCCACACAAAAAAAATTTAAATAAAAAAAAAAAGTTAAGAATGTTAAAGGAAAAGATAACTGAAAACATTTTTCTGAAACATATATTTTAACATTCCAACTACTACTTTTCAATAGTGTGTTTTTGATATTGTCAATAAGTATATTAAAAAAAAAAAAAAAAAAAAAAAAAAAAAAATCATCACACCTCGTGATTTTCTTTGTTTAACAACGAAAGAATAGAATTCAGACTTAAGAATACCTTCATATAATACATTGAGATTCTCTCTTTGCATATAGAGTCAATACACATGACGAAGGCCAGAGAATAGATCATCAGAGCATCATCTTTTGGGGGGGAAGAAAATTATATATAATTATTTGTGAAATCAGAAAAAATCTGCTTCCATTATCCAAATCACAATTCTAGCTGGATAAAACTAGTGAAAGCTGAAGTAAGGATAAAATTATCTGGATTTCAAGTTAAATAACATTAAATAAAATAAAAATGTAATGTAAATCACAAATAATTTGAGTCTTTAAGTTTATATATTTAGATGTATCATAGATGGTATGGTTAAACTTTATGACCTGATATAAAAGTAAATATCAATACAACGAGTATGTCTTTAGATTGTATGTGCAGGTGAAAATAGAATCGGTGAGCCAAGATCAAAATCCCACTTGCACAAATGCTCTTGGATATAGTCTCCTACTTTTCCAACAAAAAAGGTTAGATTAGGTACTTCCACGAGATCGCTAAAATAAGAGCATAGCATGATGAAAAAGATGCCAAACTTGACAAAAACAAAATGTTTTAGCATCTAAATGTTTATGTTATTAAGAGGAAAGATCAAAGTATTTTGGGGGTATTTTTTTTTTTTTACATTTTTTAATCATTCCTAGCATGTCCGGAATTTTCGTTAAAAAAAAAATTTTTTTTTTTTTTTTTTTTTTTGAGTCAGCAAAATTGACAGATGCCAACCATTTTTCTCCATTTAAAAAAAAAAAAAAAAAAAAAAAAAAAAAGTAAATCTCAGTTTCAAATTCTTTTAAATATTAATTATCAGAAATTATGTTTATTTAAAATATTTTGAAACAAGCTTAGCTTAGCATAGCTTCTGCGCTGAAAATATGTAATTTGAAAATAAAACAAAGCAGGTTATAAACTTTTGCATCACTTGACAGGTGATGAACGACATATTGATGGATTCCGTGAGGATAATTTGTTCTACAGAAGGAGAAAAGTGAAATTTACATTTAAGTGAACAAATTATTTACTTCGTTATTTTTAAGGAAAACTTTCAGCACTCTAATTTTTTTTTTTGTACTTAGCTTTCACCTTTACATTTACAATGCTTTATGGAAAATATATTATAAAGAAATTAAAATAAGACTGTTAAGAGTTAGATTAAATTTCATAAGAAAGGTAGCTAATTAATTTATAGGTACTTTTCTTATGAAATTTTATCAGAAGTGTACCTAAAATACTATAATTTTATGTACATTTACTACATTTTAATGTGTTATTTGTATTTCCATTCATTTTATTATTAATTTTGATATATTATTTATGGAAAATAACTGAGATTAACATAAAAATAAGCTCATATAAATTTCATAAGATGATACCGATACTTTTAGGTACCCTTCTCAGTTGAAACTGAAAAATCAAATAAACTTCTCCACAGGCGTTTCACAAAAGTAAAGGCCTTAACAGCAGAGAAAAATGCTTAACTCAAATAATGCAACTTTATTGTATTCTGGTTGGTCTTCTGTACTTTATAATTAGAGCCCGATTATAAACACAAAATTACATTTCTTAATTACTGCGGGTCTTCTGATTAGTCAACACAATACAATTTACAACACGCTAAAAAAAAGATCTATCTCATAAGAACACTTATGAAAGTGGATGTGGCTTTTAACTAATTTTATAATATTTTAACAACTTAAATGTAAAAATCTATTATAATTAAAAAATAACAAATAAATGTATTAAAAATTCATTTTTCATCAAAAATTTTTTTTTACTTTCAGAAAATATTATCCATATTCATAAAAGCAAATAAAAGCATTTGAAATTAAATTAAATGTTTTATTGAGTTTTGTATGATTTTCAGGTGTTGGGGGGGGTCCAATTAAAAACAAAAAAAAAAAAACATGATTTGCATTCCTCAAAGTCTTGTGTTTTTAACTATTGTAATTACTAAAGTAGACATGATCGAATTTCTAGAGTTTTCATAAAATTAGTTATGAGGGGGTAATAAATATATAAAAAAAAAATTTCTGCCATGACTTTAAGAAAAGAAAATATATTTATAATAATTTCGATCATCTGTGAATAGTTTCTGAAAGTTTCATTAACATCTGACAATTATTTTTATTTTTGCAAGATTTTCCAAATTAATGTGTGTCATACAAAAAAAAAAGTGCTAAAAATTGTATCTGTTATTTTACTAGTTCCGGTGATACAAAGAGAAACAAGGATTTTTAAATGAAAATTCAGATTGTTCTAAAAAAGAAGGAAAAATTTTGAAAAATAATTAAAATAAACTTTGATCTTTCCTCTTAATAATAACAAACATTTAGACAATAAAATTTTGTTATCAAATTTGGCGTCTTTTTCATCATGCAATGCTCGTTTTTACCTAGGTTAGATAGTAAAAGAGACCAATCTCTCAAGCCTTGGATAGCATCCCAAGCTATGAGAAAGAGAAGTCAAATTAAGAGCTATGGACAAGGTAATGGGAAACCATTTTACTGTCATGGCAATTAACAGATAATAAAAATAGAGAATCTGAGGAAAGCCATTATTGCCTCTGTTCTGAAGAGCATATGGTGCTGAGAAAAGAAAGACAAGAGAGAAGCTCTTTAGAATTTCAAATTAAAATACAATATTAATACATCCCATGATAAAAAGACTTACTGTATATAAAACAAAAGTAATGTTTCTGAAATTGTTCACTTACTGATTTTTTTTTTTTTTTTTTTTTTTTTTTTTTTTTTTAAATCAAGAAAGTATATGCATGTGTAAAAAAAAAAAATCATAGTATACCTCCTATTATTGTGGGGAAAAATAATTATTTAAAAACTGTAAATCAGTAACAAAAGTAAAAGTAAATTTTATGTATTTTTATATTAATAAAAATTAAAAATACTTGAAGTTGAGAAAAGATACAATGTTTACTATTTTTATTAGTAACATTCAGACTTATTTGAAAATGAGAAGAAAGAGAAAATATAAATAAATACATATGCACACAAACCTCCTTTCTGGAGGATATTTCTTCTATCTCTTTACTAAGAACAGAAAATGATAAAAGAATGAAAAGAGCTATTGAAATAAATAAAAAGGCAATATGGCTCTCCCCACCATTGTAAATGCCCCTAAGGTTATATCTTGATCAGCAGACAAAGTGAAGTTTTGCCATGAACTCAACATTAGATGACAAAGGTCAGTCCCTTCCCAACTTCCCACGGAGCACAATCTCAGTAATATTATCATTACAGTCAGAGAAGTTTCAAGACTTATCAGAAGCCATGACCCTAAGAAGAGCCACTAGCCCAGACAAAATTTCAGTGGCTATCCTTAAGAATATCAAATCGGAACTATCCTTACTAAGCCTGTAGAAAGTGTCAAGCACATGCCCAGTCTTCACGAATGTGGGCAAGAGATCTTCCTGCACCCAGCATAGACCTATCAGTCTCCTCATAAGTAAGCTTTTTCAAGCTATAATGAACAAGGTCATCAAGTACCTAGATAAGAACAACCTCTTGAGAGGCAAGCAAGACAGGTTTTGATCAACCAATCTACTGTTGATGTCCTGACTACCATTATTCACAGAGTGAGACTCTTAACAACAAATATACCTTGAGAATCATAGCATTAAGTATTTCAAATCATATTTGATAAAGTGTGGCACAAAGGTTTACTGCTCAAGCTCTCCAACTATAGGATCCCCAGAAGTCAATTATAAAGTACTTCCTAATGAGTAAGTCCCTGAACGTGTTCCTCCAGTGCCTTGGTGGTCAACATAGGCATCCCTCGGGGGTCACTTCTGGAACCAACCCTCTTTTTCCTTTATATAAATGATAAAGCCTAAGTATATACTCAGATAATTTGTGAACGTTTATGCCAATGATATGATATACAGGTGTACTTCTAAAATTCTCAGATGATCAGAGATTGGCAGCTGATCTCTCATTTGATCTAGTTGGATGGTTACATTCAATGACTCGAAAAACAAACTAGTTGCACTCCATCATTGCCAATCTAACTCCAAACTATCACCAGTATCAATGAATGGCTGTCGCCTCAGGGAGGCTCCATGCCTTGAGAAACTATTGGGACTTAAACTCACACCTGACCTCAAGTGGAACTCGTACATACAATTCACTGCAAAAGATACCGGAAAAATGGTCGGCTCTCTATACCACTCTAGTAAGTACCTGACTCCACATGCTATCCTTGAGCTTTACAAGAGCCAGATCAGACCAAAAACAGAGTACTGTTGTCATATTTGGGCGAGAGCTGCTCAGTCCTCACTCTCCAGTCTCAATAGAGTACAAAAAGTGACAAATTATTTTCCACCTTTCACAGGAAGAATGTGGCAAGCCTCTCACAGCTCTATTGCTACTTCCATGGAAAGTACTCGGACATTCCTTGGTTTTCACCATTTCTAACCTTCATGGCAAGGACCCGCAAGCCACTCACATTATAGCAAACCATCCACATTCCTCCTGTATTCCACTGGTAAGAAGCAAGTTCCTTGAGCAGATTCTTCCCACAAGCCACTGCACTGTTGAACTAACTCCCAAGAGGATGTTTCCCTTGATCATTATAATCTTAACCTGTTCAAGTCTAGGGTTAATCATTATTGTCTATCCACAAAAACTGCCTCTTAATGTAACCCTCTACCTGAAATGGCCCCCAATCACCTGAATAAAATCCAAAATGTTGTGAACATGACAATAAAGATGAGATCAACAATCTGAACAATGTAAATAATGTAAAACCTACCAAAAGATTTATTTATGTAACTTGATAAACATTGAGCAAGAAGAGAAAAAATGAAAAAAAAAAGTCCTTCTCTATTAATTGAAAGTAATTAAATACATTATGACTGCATATGTGTAAGGAAAATGATTTAGAAAGGAAAATAAATCAAACAAATTATAAAAACTAATCAAAAAGTATATGGATTCATGTTGCATTTCCTAACTATTATTAGTTTGAGTGTAACTTTGCACATTGACATTAAACCCAATGTAAGCTAACAGAAGTCCCAAACTTAGTGGTTAGATTATTAAAACCTAAATTATAAATTTTAAAAAAATCTAAGATATAAGAGTACCATAATTATGTTAAATAATGAAAGCAGTTAATATTTATTACTTAAGTCTTGTCAAGTATTAATATCATTGATCCATAGCACAAAAATCAAAGGTTTGAATCCCAGAGTTTCAAAAAAATGTTCAAAGAAAATTAACACAGGTGAACAAATGTCTTCTTCCCAACAGATTATCTACAAATAAATTTGAAGAACACAGATTGAAAAAGCAACCTGTATTGGGCAATTTTTGAAAACCCCGTGCTAAGTCAGCAATATTTAAATGCTATAATAATTTTATCTACCATAAAATTTGATAACAAAGCCAATAAATGAGTTAATTTCTTCTAAAATCTAAATAAAATCAAGTTTTTCAAGGTTAAAAAACAAGTAATGACTCCACATCCTCCATCCACACATTTCACACAAAATTAAAAATCAAATAAGCATAAATTCTTTATCAGTATGTAAAAATGATTTGCATTTGGACTAATATATTTATTTTTATTATCATGTTTCAGCCATTGCACTCTCCGGCTTTCTTGTGTATGTTAATCTAGTTAGCCATCAGGAAATTTCAAACTGATCATTCAAGAGGTTCTCATAGTCTAGTATGTAACGATCCCATCAGATCACCTTTGTATTATAAAAATTGTCCAAACCTGTAGATTACATAATATGTTCACTTTAAAATTTCCTGAAGGTTATCAAGATTGACTAACCCCTGAAGAAAGTGACAGGGCACAATGGCAGAAAAGTTGTGATGATAAAAATGAGGATATTAGTCCACATGTAAATAATAACTCCTCATTCTGGAAAATCAGACAGAAATCATGTGAAAATTGTTTATCACTGTCAAGTGGGTATTTTAAATGCCAGGCTAACTGCAGTGTAAGGATTCTATATCATCTTGAACTCAGAAGCTACCATCTACTTTCTCTTGGCAAGTTTGTTTTTATTTTAACAAATATTAAATACAGCAGAAATTTCCATCATTCATAACAGTCATCAAACTAAAGGAGTTAAAAAGCTATAATTTCCTGAGGCCCCTTAAAAGAATAAAAATATTTACATTTGTTTAAGACATTTTCTTTAGATTTAAAATACAATCATATATTGTCAGCATGTACTAAATTCATACATGGACTTGAAATAAAAGCTTAAATAAAAAATTAAAAAATTCAAACTGCTTATTAGAAAAATTATAGCTTTTTTATAGTTTATTTTTATTTGTGTTATTACTGGATTTAAATTTCATCTTTTAAAGGGACAATGAATTAAGTTACCAATCATTTCTCTAAACTGTGTATATGTTATTGACAACCTCTAATTAAATAAGAACAATCTACTGCATTATGACAATGTTCATTATTATAGTGCTTTGTTTAAAATGGTTATTATGAGACATGTGATGCTGGAATGATATAAAAGGATAAGTAACATTAGTTCCCCAGGCAACTTTTCGGACAACTGCAAGTTTAATAGCATAGATTAAGTAGATGGAGGAAGTAGGTACACAAAGAAATAAATTTTACAACACTTTCCTACCTACTATCACAGCAGTTTTTATAGCAAAATCATTAAAGCAACAACTTTTTCTTAAAAGTTTTCATTGGTATTTTAAAAATGTTCACAAAGTGGCAAAATATTAATTTTTTTTTTAAATCCATTTTTACATATTCCATTATTATATTATCAGATATTTTACCATACTCATCTGTCAATCTATAGTTTAGACACCATTTTATTAAATGCTGAAATGAACTTAGTATTACAAACAAATAGTGTTTTCCTAGTTTCAGGTCTCAGTTAAGAGGTTTTTAGTTACTATGTTCACAATGTTACTTACAGCTTCAATATTACAAAATTTTATGTAACTAATTAGAAAATAAACTCAAAATAATTTACACATGAACCCAATTTTCTTTAATTAGAAAGATATGTTTATACATATCTTTCTAATTATCAAATGATTTGTAGTGATAACTAGAAAGCAACTGTTGGTTTAAAATACTTCATTCTTTATGTACAACAAAAAGAAATTTCTAAGATTTAAAGCAAAAAATGCAGCTTCTAAACTAAAAACTAATGAGATTTAAAAAATTATATTTAAGGAAACACTGCCATTCAATTATTGAAAATTGATCTTTATGAAAATATTAGGAGCTATTTTTATTATCAATACAAATAAACTTCTCTTGTTAACAATATTCTTGAAATAAAAGTTTGTTTTTTATATATACAAACTGACAATGGCAGAACACATTGACTGAAATCAAATGCAAATCATTGGGCATTCTCTCAGAATAAAATTATTTCCAACAACAATTCTTCAGATTGTATTAAAAACTTAACTAACAATTTAAGGGGTATAATTTTACATTTTATTTTAACTTAATTTAAAACAGGGCAGTTTCATTTGAACCTTTAGGTCTAAGCTGAGAAGTGAATATTTAAGGCAGAAAAAAAAAAAAAAAAAAAAAAAAAAATGCATGTATAACAAAAAAAAAAAATAAATAAAATAAAAAAAAAAATAAAAAAGAGAAAGAGAGAAAAAAAACAACAGGGCCAGACAAATGAAAAACAGTTTTTATATTGAATGGGTGGACAGGGAAAGAAAAAAAATAATGACTTACATTATTATCATTCTGGGAAGCCAATGAAAAAACAAAGGCTGCTCTCCCTGTTGATAGCACCAAACTATAACCTCTCAAGAAGAGACTGTGATCAAACTGTGTAATGTATTCATCACGTTCACTCATCCGGGTGGCTGAAACAATATTGGTAAATTTATTCTCAAGTTAGAGGATCCAGTCAAATTTCTAGAACTGGAAGGGCAAATAAATCTAAAACTATTTCTTAGAGCCAATAAGAAATCATGGCAGACAATGTTTCACATTATAGGGAGGAGGGAGATATGTGTGGTGGGAGGAGGATAGATGTATATGCATTAAACTGTAATCAATACAAAGCAACAGGTAATTTGTATGACAAAGAAGAAAAATCATACAATAGTTCTTTGAACAGTTCTCTTTTCTACCCAATAGAAGTAATGATTGTCATGTTCTGTGTCTGCTATCATCAAAATTGCTGTATTAACAGTAATAAGTATTGCCCTTCAAATGACCAAGATTAAATTGATATGTACTGATATACATTTTGATATAAAGTAAGAATAAATAAGCTCTGTAATTGTTTAGCCATTAAATTAATAGCTATAAGTACTATAATTTTCTCCTAACAGCTTGAGATCTACACTCAATAACTAATATGCACACACTTACAAAAATTAAGTGAAATAGCAGACTGTTTTTCTACCACACATCTCCTACTGATACTGGCTGTGGTAAAACAATTGTTACACTTAGAAATGGAAAGCATTTAAGCAGCTAAATCACTATGATTTTTAATCCTCATGATCATATAAGATTCATATTCTTTGAGAAAGCATAGGCCAAATTATAAGCAATGTACTTCTACATGGCATCCTATATACAAAGTCAAAACAGTTAAATAGATAGTATTAGAACTTTACTATATTAACTAAGAGATTTAAATTTATATAATAGGAAGGGGATATAGCTAAATATCAAAGATGTCTGTCCAATATATTTGTATTATTTTAATGTATCATTCTTCAAATATCCAAATCACAACAGCTGCATGTGGATGTGCCAATTTGAGTTCCAGAGTCAGTAGCAATCAGTTTAGTGCAATAAAAAAAAAAAAAAAAAAAAAAAAAAAAAAAAAAAGAACTCAAATAAAACCCATTCCACTTTTATCTGTCTTACACTCATAAATGATAGCTACATGTTATGAGCATATGTTGTTAAATCTTAGTATCTCAACTTGTACAGGTAAAACACTGAAAATGAAAACCTTACTCCATTAATCAGGAAATAAAGAACAAATTACAAATATCAAAGAATTTGGGGAAAAACAAACAAAACTATATCATCAGTTATAAAAAAAAGTTATATGCAAATAAAGTTTTTGCTAATTAATAGCAAATACATTTTTTTTAATTTATTTTTTTTTAAGTAGTTTTTTGTTTTTACAAAAGTAAAAAGTTCTTTTAGCATTCCATTTATAAAATGAGTAATTGCGAAAATTCTTGTATAATTTTAAACTTCTGTTCTCATCTTGTATATATGACCAGAGGGTACTTGGTGGAAATGTGTCTATAATATTTATATCAACCAAGATGAGAACAATAGGTCAAAATAATACAAGATATTGACAATTACAATTATGAAAAATGGTATGAACCCACCATTATAACAAAATTAAAAAGCATCTGACATTGAACATAAAAGTCTAATGAAAAAAAAACAAAAAAAACACTAAGGTTCATCTTGTGATGAGAAGTTCAATCCTTGAATCTGGTAGTGAAGTACCAATTCAACAGGAATGAACAATAACTGATATCACAAGGACAAAATGTGACAACAATGGACACCTGATGATAACTAGAGGGTACGTGATCTAAATGTGTCTATAATAACATCTATAATATAACTAAGATGAGAACAATAGTTTGAAATAATACAAGAACAGTAAAAATCTAATTTCATTAATATAGGCTTTTGTAAACATTCAAACAAGCAAATGCAAATAGATTTAAGAATAATGCATTTTTTTTTTATAGAAGAGACAACACATCTTTCTTTAAAAAAAATACACACACAGAATTATGGTTAAAATAACATGATAGAACAAATTTCAAAATAAACCATGCAACACAGAAAATATTTAGATGTCATATATGTACACTATCTACAATAATATTGGTAAAACTGAAATAACAAACAACTGCTGATGAATTAGTTTTCTCTCATTATTTATTAAATTATTTGAACTGGCATCCTCAAGTATATGCCACACCCAGTAATCTTCACTTAAAAAATCATCTAAATTATGCAAAAATGAAAATAACACTGATATCTCATTTTACCAAAAGTATACAAAAATATCTTGAAATAAAGAGTAAATTTATTGAATAAAATTGTCATTGGCTTCAACTATGACCTCCAGACAACTTCAGAATCTCCAGCAACTCTTCTGGACAGCCTCCTTGTTTAAGTTGGTGAATGCTACCAAAATCCTTGCCTTCAGTTTATCTTTGGTTGACAAGGTGTTTTAGGTTCTCACTCAACTGCACTCCACACATAATAATCAAGTGGGTTAGTCTGGGGAGTTAGGTGGCTAGATATAAAGGGAAAATGTCAGACAGTCATGACTGAGTTCTCCTGATTGTATGGCATGGTGCAGTGTCCAGTTGCCAAACATAAGGTCTTCCAGCAGCCACCATCTTGACCCAGGGCAGCACTATCTCAAAGCATTTGATGTAGGCTTCCATACTGAGTATGAGGCCATGTGAGAAGACAAGTGGAGGTATAATGTCACCATCATTAGTGATCACTCCAAACACCTTCATAATCACCATTAGACTTATCCAACTCTTTCTGAATCTTCTGCACTGTCCTCAGATTGACACCGAAACATTCTGAAATGTGTGTATTATTAGGTTGGTGCAAAAATAATGTCGTTTTCTCACATGGTAACATATGTGAGAAAACGACATTATGTTTGCACTAACCTAATACCAAGCAGCACAGCAAGTTGTTTCCAAAATCAAAAACAAATGCACGTGTGTGAAATTAAAATATAGAATAGCAACAATTTACACACTATAAATATATCAGAGAAATCCAATCCAGAATAGCCAAAGTCAGAACAGCATTTGATAAACTTAAACATAGGTTATGGAACACCAAAGACATGTCTCTCTGGGTAAAGATCGACATATACAGAGCTGTCATTCTCTCAACCCTTCTCTATGGTGCTGAAACTTGGACCCTGTACCACAAGCACATTACTTGATTTTCTCCAATAGCCACTGCTAGCATGCATAAGTGTAAAACAAAAGGCACCAACCAATGCTGACACTCATTTATTGTTCACAATAGGAGAGTCCACCACACATATTTTATATATATATATATATATATATACTAGCAGCGTTGCCCGGGCTTGATTCAAAAATCGTACGACCCATACAGCAATCGTTATCACTTGACTTAAAATATTTTTGCCCTTCCTTGCCTTTTGCCGTGCTGATGTTGCTACATGCCTTACTTCTTGCCTATCTCATATTGCAAATTTTTTCTAAGCTCTATACTAAACATTAAATCTGTTACGAAGAAAGAACTAAACAAAATGAACAAAAAACGATCAGCTTTAAAAAAGGACTCATAACTGGAAAAACTAAATGAAAAAAGAATGTTAACAACAAATACTTTTTCACACTGCAGAATCAGAATCAACGCTGAGTTTAAGCAAGCGAATGAGCCAATTGGAGTAAAGTGCCATGCAGATTTAAATTTTTCCCACTTGTGACGAATGCAGCTATCGATTTTTTTTGCATGCTAGTTAACATTCGTGTCAGTCAGCTGTTGGCTCTCACACTGACCAATAGAATCTTCCTGCCTATTCGTGGCAGCCAGCTATAGGCTCTCACTCTGGTCAGTAGAAAATAGCTGCAAACTACATGAAAACTGCCATAGAAGCATGAAAAAAAAAAATCAATTATTTCCACTATCGATGGGAGTTGGGAAATGCAAAGTCGGTCTTGGCCTTCCCGCTAACTTGAAGCATGTGCATGTAAATTTTGGTGCAAATCCGTTGAAAATTGCGGCCAAGCATTCGTTACACACACACACACCCACCCTGCCTTTTATAGATAGAGATAAATAATGAAGAATGCTGGAAATTTACTTATTTTTTTTTAATTTAAAATTTCTAGCATCCCTCATTTATGAACATGTGTAGTCCCACCAACATAATAAATTTAGTCCAATGATGTCCTAAATGACAAAACAAATCACAAGAAAACTTTTTACAGTTTGTCATACATTTTCCCTAATATTGTTCTTGATATATAAAATATATCATCATCTCATTCATAAATTTTATATATATATATATATATATATATATATATATATATATATATATATATATATTCAACATACAAATTGAGAATGTGGGCATAAAGATTTCCAGATATGACAAACATCTGAGGAAGGTTGTAGAGCTCACTTGCTGAAATGAAGTGATTAAAGATAGTATAAGGATACTAGCTAAAATAAATCACCTCAGGACATTAAACAGTCTTCTCAATACAGTAATTATATCTGATATATAATGTATTTCCATGCATCTTTATTTACAATAAAAAGTGCTATTAAAAAGCATCAAACCTTTTGCTTTTAACCAATAATAATGCTCATGTTACTCTTGCATGCAATTACCAACAAGCCGCAGTAAGAAAAAAAAAAAAAAGATATTTATAATCATTACATTTTTTAGGATGCATGGATAGTGTATTGGTTATTGGCATCAAAAGTGAAATTGGTAAACTGAATTTGAATTTTGGTTGATTCTATTTCATTTACTTTGTACTAATGCCCATGGAAAAACCATATATCTATCTTCCTCCATCAATGGATTAAACAGCAGAACAAACTAAGCTTTCTTTTCCTTGGGGTGGCAACCAATCTATGAGAAGAAAAAGTATGAAGTCAAAACCAGCCTGAAGTGGAATGGGCTCCCTCAGGTTATTTTATCCTAAGCACCACTGCTGCAGTGCATATAGTGACCCTATGATCTGAATAGGTTACAAGACCCATGATGCGACAGGCTGAAGTTCTTAAATATTAAAACCTACCTATGACAGGTATCAAATGAAGAAAATTTCAGACACTTCTGTAGAGTAGTGGTCAGCAAACTGATCTGATATAAATCATTAATTCCATGTTCGATTCTCATTGGGTGATCCATAATTTTATCCTTGTGCCAAAACTAAACTGAACTTAGTAAATAATCATATGCTACCAGCTATGTTTGAAAACTATACTAATCAATGTATTTATATTTTAACAGAAATTAACAGTCTATACACATACAGCTATCACATTCAAATTTCCATTCTCTTATACATAAATCCAAGCAGATAAGGATTAATTGAATGATTTGTTTTTCGTTTTTTTTTTGGTTTATCAACCTTCTGCAGGTTACTTAAAGCCAAAACTTTTTTTTTTCATAAGTGAATATTGCATTAACAATTTTTTAGGTTTTTTTTCAGACAAGTCCTACTATTTAACCCATAGCTGAGAAGAGGAAATGGTTCATACCTTTCCCAAGGGTAGTTGTGCATAAGTCAATACAACAAATCTGACCAAAATTCAAAAGCAGATTTTGAAACGTGTTATTAAATAAATAACCAAAAATAAAAGCTTTATAATGAGAGATTAATGAAGGAAGGCTTATTCTTGAAGTGACTGATTTGAAGAAAAGAGCAAAGATGATTTGAATAAGATTACTAAAATTACTATTTCAAATTTCCTTATTTTTTGTTTGGTTTTTACTTTAACTACAGTATGCAAAAAAGCAAATCAAACTTCTGCACTCTCAAATCCCCAAACCTGCTCTTGATTAAGGTTGCTGAGTGTAATTGGTGGCCTCACACAGTCAAGCCTCTGATCAATGCAGGGAAGTGAAAAATAATTCTTGAGCCACCAGAACCAGGCAAGGTTAGTACTTCATATGGTGGATGCCATGCTTAATGATTTTACAGAAAACTCACAGTTGACATATTTAGCTGATGACACCTTCTCACCTCGGGAATGTTGAAGATCTGCCGATAATGAAATGTCATAAATGCTAATTTTGTGGGCGAGATCCATAGATTTTCCTTTCCAAGGAAGTCGTTGTAAATAGCCATCACTTGTTGAGAAAACGATCTCATCTCTTATAGACAACAGACTGAAAGCAGGAAAAAAAAAAAAAGCATTAAATAAATTTAACAATAACTGATATATTTAAATAGAGAATTATAAAAGATAATGATTATTTAAAAGCAACAAATATAGAACAAAATATTTGGAAAGTGTGGTTTATTTGCATAAGATTCAAAAACTGGAAGAACTGAAGTGAGGGAACTAATCAAACAAGATTTGTGTTAAGAGAATGAGAAGAACAATAGCATGTTTAGAATAAAAAGTTTATGCCAATAAAAAAAGTGATGAGAAGATAACAGAAGAGATAAAACCACTAGAAACAAATGGCTTAAGTAAAATGCGATAATAAAAAGAAAAGCTAACATTGAAAATTTACACAAAACTCTTGAATATTTATACAGTTTGACAAAATAGTTTTGTTTAAAAAAAAAAAAAAAAAAAATTAATCAAATTAATAATGCCAACAAAAGCAAATTAATATTAAAATAATATTAGAATACTTTTGCTGACAGTAATAATTCTTGAAAGTTCATTTGTAGATAAAACTATAAATTCCAGCTGTCTGTAAAGAATGAAAGGACATTGCTGGTGATTCAGAAAAACATTCACTTTTGAATTACAACTGAAAATCATAAAAATACTTATAAAATAAAAGTGAGAATTAATTCTCAAATTAAATGCTACTGCACATTTTTATACAATTTAGAATTCATAGTTTTCCTTCTCTTAGCGTGGTTGCCACCAATGTAAGAAAGCTTAGTCTACTCTGCTATTTAACCCATAGCTGGTAAACACTATGGATTCATGCAAGTTTGATGTAAAATGCTATTGAAAAACATGTGTCTATATTTAAATCTTGAGTTATTTTGTCTGAGAGATTATCACTTGAATAAGCAGAATTAGAAAGACATTTGATTTTCATAATAAAATGTCTAAAATAAAAAACAAAAATGGAAAGAAAATACTTTTTGGCATTATAAGTTTGATATGAATAACCAAGTATCAATTTCTTACATTTGAATTTTAAAATAAGTAATTCTATTTAAAATATTTCCCATTACAAATTTGGAAAGGAGAAAAACAAATTATATCATTTTTTTTTGAACAGTAGAAATAGTTACTTATTGGAATAAAAGCACAAAAAGACTTTTTTCTTTTGACAAAATGAATTAAAATTATGTACAATATATAAGGAAAGAGAACATTTGTGCTTCTATATTTAAAGTGTTTTAAATAGAGAGTTTACCATTTTTTTTAATTCATGCATCTATGAAAAGAATATTTACTAAAATTATATAGATCAAATTTTACAAGATATTTTTACAAAAATACCTATAAATATTGTATAGTTACAAAAATCAGTGTTCTCCATTTAACTAAAATGTTAAAATTAATGATATACTTTCACTATTTTATAAAGATTAAACAAAAATAATAGAAATTAATTTGAACAAGGCAACTGAGTAAATTTTAAAGTAAAAATTATTCTTAAAATACATCTGAAATAGAAAAATGTATTTTTAAACTCAAGTAAAAGCATCTATAACCAGTTTTTAATATAATAATTTGGTCATTGCACAATTTAATAATCCTACCCCCAAATCTTCATAAAATGTAAAGGGGAATTTGTTAAGTTTATACCTTAACTTAAATGCAACTTTCAATCAAAATTTGGTTATATCCATCTACTTAAAGACAAATTAAAGCAATGAACACATATTAAACATTAAAATGTATTTACTTTTGACATACAATGAGTTTTATACAGACATATGGAATTAAAACTTTTGAAACTCAAGTTAAAAATTTGTTTTATTTTTGTTTATTTAATCTGTTAACAACAAGTTATACATTTAAAGAATATATAACAGAAAGCCTAATTAGTTTAATCAAATTTTGATCTTTGTTTTAACAAAGGGGAATAAAACAGGTCAAGGTTCCTGAGTGGCAAATAAAATACAATTTCATAACAAAACCTTTTCTGAAAAAAATAAATAAATGTAAAGTTGGCAGAAGGAGAAATTTAAAAAAGAACAAAGTTCTTTAAAAATAAAAATGTTACCATTCCCTTCTGAAATTATTAATACAGGACAGCTATTTTCTCCAGGATCATTTAAAACTAATAAATTAGGTCTTGTTTTCTTAAAAAAAAAAAAAAATAAAAATAAAAAAATAAAAATAAAAAAATAAAAATAAAAAAATAAAAATAAAAAAATAAAAATAAAAAAATAAAAATAAAAAAATAAAAATAAAAAAATAAAAATAAAAAAATAAAAATAAAAAAATAAAAAAAAAAATTCCTCAAGCAATTTCAATAAGCAATAACAGGAATTTTCATTAATTTATTAGAAATGAAAAAATTTTGTGATTGCAGATTTTACCAACTGGCTATTGAGCTTATGGAGTAAAAGGGGCAACATACAAATTTTAAATCAATACCAACTAGGTTAATAAACTAAATATGAACCAAGTGCAAATAGTGGAATAACCACCTATGACTTTTTTACAATGCCATGTTATTTCAGAACATCGGCAAGCAACTCTCCACAGATTCCTCTTTATCTGTAACTTGCCAAGCACCCTTCAGAAAGATAATAGAGGGTCTTCACATTGCATTCTAATTTTTATACAATTTAGAATTCATAGTTTTTCTTCTCTTAGAGTGGTTGCCACCAATGTAAGAAAGCTTAGTCTACTCTGCTATTTAACCCACAGCTGGTAAACACTATGGATTCATGCAAGAATATGTGTGAAAGGAAATGTAACTGACTAGCCTAAAATTTGAACATAACTCCCCAATTCTGTTTTCTACACAAATATCTCTTATACTACCAGCACATCCTTGAAAGGATAAAATAAATGTTTGTATCATATCTGAGAATTAATTCTCAAATTAAATGCTACTGCGCATAACTAGCATCTCATTCTGCATTCCTCCAAAGATAATTTCACTGTCATTTTTTTGTAATAAAATGAAAATTGTGTATATTTTGTCTTTCTTTTACTACAAACTTAATGAAAACCATTAAAAATAAAATATGGACAATTCTGCTGAACTAGAGGAAAAATGTCTATCAGTTTGTTCGTATTAAGAGGAGAAGAAATATTTTATGTACTTAAATACTGACATAGTTTTGCCAACATTTGAGACAAATTCATTAAACAGTTTACTTTTTAGAAAAAAAAATAACTTATCCAAATTATAGGATATATGTTGGAGAAGTGTCATTATTTTCAAAAAGTAATTCAAGACATCAAGCTATGTTTAGTATGATTAAAAAAAATATATATAAATTAATGAATTTAAAATTTCAGAGAAATTGCAAAATGAAATTCAAATTTCTTTAAATTTCATGTGCCATCTGCAAATCTAATTTCATGATGAACAATTAACTGAAAAAATATTTCAAATGTTTATTGCAGTACTATTTTCAATATTAGACCTTTTTAGTGCACAATACAGTGTGTGTGTAAGTGCAAGTTGCATGCATGCACTTTTCTCTGAAAACCAATAATATTAACAGATGTGAAGAAAAAAAAAAAAAAAAACACATGGTATCTTCATCTCACCTTGTGATTTGAGCAGAGCACCTAATAGAAGAAACTAAGGAAAGCTTAATGGCAGGCACACTGTCAGCTTCTAATGTTCCATTTACATCCTGTTTTGGTACACGCAATCTACAAATAAGAATGTTGATATGTGAATATGAAATAACTGATAAGCAATAATAACAAATTAATGAACACACAGATATGGTTATTTTACTATTTAAATTTAAAACCTAAAGCACTTAGTTATTAAATATTGACTAGTATTTCTTTAATACTAATTCTGTTGTCTTTTAGTGTTATTCTAGTTAGAATTCTATACACTAAGGGATGAAAGGTTAACAACCCAACTCACTTTCTAAAATCTGACCAAATGACTTGGATGGGTTAAGAACTTTTCAGCACACCTTCATACATCAAACGTGACATTTTCTTTGTACAGTTAGAAACAGGCAATTTATTTACTATTAAATCTTTATAAATAATTTCCTAAATTTACAAAATGATCATTACTTAATGAAAACCTCAAAAAAAAAAAAAAAAAAAAAAAAAAAAAAAAAAAAAAAAGACAATTCTACTGTACTGGAGGAAAAATGTCTATCAGTTTGTTTATAATAAAAAAAGAGAAAAAATATTTCGTGTATTTAAATATTGACATAACTGTGCCAACATTTGCGACAAATTCAATAAACAGTTTACTTTTTGGAAAAAAAAAAAAATGATGTAGATTAGCTAAAAAGTTCAAATAACTTATCCAAATTATAGGATATATGTTGGAAAAGTGTCATTATTTTCAAAAAGTAATTCAAGACATCAAGCTATGTTTAGTATGATTAAAAAAAAATTCAATGAATTTAAAATTTCAGAGATAAATTGCAAAAGAAATATAAATCAATACATTTAGTCACTAGTACTCATCCTGAAAATCTGAACAAGTAACTTCAAAGGAAAACATTATTTCTTACAGAACAATTGGCAGGTTAAATTAAGAAATACAAAACTAGAAAACTGGAAAAAAAAGGCTTTATAAATGTATATTTTTCTGTTTCTATCAATCAAAAATTTTGATGTTATTACAAAACTTTCTCTTTACATATAAATTTTTTGATTGTGCTTGTGACAGATTAACTGTCGGTACAATCCACTAAGAAAATACAAGGTTAAAAATGAAAGAATTACAAGAGATTAGCTAACAAAAAGCGAGAAATATCGTCTTCTTTCTGAAAGTATGTATATTTATTAATACTCCCACACCCCAAATGTGTTCTGCATTTTATATCCTGCACATAGATTAAATAATTCATATTTGATAGCGTTAAAATGTTTGGATATTTATTATTCATTTCAAAATACAAGTTATTTCAAAGATTAACATTGAAACAATAATTTTTAATCTTGGAAGCTTGATATTCAATTAAATCATTGAAATAAAAAGTCAAAACTCTTGAAGAATTTACTTTTTGTTTTTTTTCTTTTTTTTTTAGATCCTAGGATTTAATTTTAAACTACAAAATGAAAACCATTTTCAGATTTGTTAGACTTTTTTTTTGTTCAAGAAATTATTTAAATGATATTTTTAATTGAAATTTTTATATTTAAATAAAATTGCATTATCTTCAGTTTCAAGTCAACATTAGGT
>OZ010583.1:65587133-65912133 GCA_963932145.1 Acanthosepion lycidas
ATTAATTCTGTTTGTGCAATTTAATGAAATTGCATATCTCTTGCTAATATGTTCAGGTTGAAACATTAAAATAGAGAATTATATTGATTTATACATAACACTACTAAGCATTCAATTAAAAGACCAGACTTAGCAGGAGCATTATATGAATAACTACATACACTGCACCAAAACACACCTCATCATCAGAAGTAGCATACAAAGACTACATAATCAAACTTGATACCCTGCACTCACCATATCAAAATATACCCTAACATTTATAAGAGGATTACTTTCAACAATGCTATAACCCATTTAGTTGATGTAATTTTAAACATTTTCCTTCATAAAAGTATGATTTTGCAATTTAACAGAACTTTTTTTCTTTATTTTTCTTCATTGTTAAGTAGAGGCTATCAAGTATCATCTTTTAATAAAAAAGAAAGAATTTTATTATCTTAAATTATTTTTTGAATTAATTTCTTATTACCAGAAATTGAATTCAGTGTTTTATCTATAGCTATTCATGAGTTTCCTTTTTAATTGAGAAAAAGAAAAAAGTGCTTACATCACATCTTAAATCAAGGTGCAATTTCTATGTTGATAGAAGTTACATTTCTTTTTATTTTAGAAAGTAACTTTTAGTAATATTCACCATTTACTCAAAATGTGCACAAAACTTTTTACTGACTAGCTTTGTTTTCCAATATCATATCAGTAGAGTAATAAGCTTTCAGTAGTCAAAACAAAGGGATATAAGACAAGGATGCATCTTCTCAGATTTATTTAACCTTTATGGCAAGGAAATCCTAAGAGAACAAGAAGTCTTATTAGGATTTATTATAGGTGGGGATAATCTTAATATAAGATATGCACAAATGACACCATGCTGAAGGCAGACACAGAAAAGAAATTGCAAGAACTCCAAGACAAGGCAATATGGAAAGGACTAACCAATTGTAAGAAGATAGAATGTATGATTATCAGGAAGAGGAACAGCTTAAGATGCCAACTACAAATTAGAGACATCAAAATCAAGCAAGTACAGAAATTTAAACACCAGAGAAGGGTTTTAATAGATGATGGAAAATGTCAGAAATCTGAAGGCACTTTGGAAGAGTGAAAGATGCTTTATATAAGCTAAAAGTGTTAACAGGAATTGTTGTGTAATATCAATCATTCTATATGGCAGTGAATGCTAGACAATTTCCTCATAGGTGAAGTGGAGACTTGAGTCAAAAGAGATGTGGTTCTACAGAAGGATGCAGAGACGATCATGGATGGAGTGCGAGCAACAAGGAACAAAAATGGAAACAAGAAGGACACTTAGAATCAGAAAGGTACACTGCTAGGACACATGAGAAAAGAGAGGTTGGAGAAACTGATACTGACAGGACATATTGAAACCTACCAAACAAGCTTGTGTAAATGGATGGCAGAACAGGAATTAGGAAGGACAGTAAAAAAAAAAAAAAAATATTGCTAAGAGCTACAAAGGATAGAAAGTTATGGAAACATCATGAAGAGAGACAGCACATAAAAAAGAAGATTCAATACAAAGAAATAGAATGTACAAAGATAAACTGAAATGTTATTATCAACGATAATATATTTATAGATAGTTTTAGTATATGTACTGCCGAAGCAAATACATATACTATATTTATATACAAAATGAAAGAAATAAGGATATAGATTAAAAGCATCTGCAAACATCTATAATGTAAATAAAATTCTTAACAAAACCAAAAAATTCAGCTATATATTAATATAAACAATGGAAAAAAATTAGATGTAAGTATTTACATATCTAAAGAATAAGGGAAATTCAAGAGACATACCTTTTGGGTCAGTAATATTTTATTAACATTTGTAGATCCAATATTGATTACCTACAATTAGGTTCTTAGAGTTTCATAACTGCCCAATGTATTCACATATTTCTATAAATAGATAATTATAACCCTATGTTCTAACAGCATTAAATGATGAAAAACACTGAAAATGTACAATTATTAACAAATTCTAAAGTGAACATAGCAAATGAAAATAAAAACAATAAAAAATATGAGCTCACAAAAAAAAAAAAAAAAAAAAAAAAAAAAATGAAGAAATTAAGGTTTTAGTAAGACAATCTTCATCTACAACTATTTCTTTTTTTGTGAATTTCATTGTAAATTCTGTAAACATTTTGGTACATTATGGTGCATTATTTCTAGCGTGGTTTACTAGCAAAGGAGTATGTATCCAAAAAGTGGATATTGGCACTATAGTGGTCATAGCACCCCACTTCCTTCAGCCTGAAGAGTTTAAATCCCAGCTGCTACTAGCCAGTGCCACAAAAAGTCACTCCAGCTTTATTATTTGCTCAACGATCTTGAATGTATGCAGGGAATAGTAATCACCTTCCTGAATTTTGAGGTTTTTTGTTTTGTTTTTATATTTTTCTTCCATTTTTTGTTCTTTGTTTCTTTCACCAAAGTAAATGCGTAAGTTTTATTTCCTATTTTTTCTTTTTCTTCCTATTCCTAAAATTTCTTGCACATTAACTCATTGTAAATACCTTCAGCTCATATATTTAATGGACATTTTTTTTTCTAGCCTGGTTTACTGGCAAAGGAGTACATCCACTTCCCCCAAAAGTGGATATTGGCATTTATACTAAATTCAAACTTTATAACCATTTCAAACTCCCTGCTCATAACCCTCCCTTACAATCCATAATGCTTCATTTTTGTAAGCCTGTTTTTTCTTTTCTCTTTTCAATAGTAAACTTGCCCATTACATACCCCCACCCTGTAACCAACTACTATACTAATTCAAATGGGTGTAGGGTATGTACATGCATTGTTACACTTCCCCCACTTCTCTCAATGAGTCTTAGTCCTCAAGTACATGAGTGAGCTTGTCTTAGTGCTTTTAGGTCTCATACCGGTACAATGTTTCTGACACGAGGACTTCTGTTGCCTTGACTTCTGGGCAGACACAACATATCCACACAGAGCATCACACATGTATCTTCTCTCTTTGGTTAATTGATTCTTAATTAAAAGGTGCTGGAGGTAGACATTTTTTGGGTTTTGGCATTATCTGTTTGATAGTCAGGGATCCAAACCTTCAAGTAACTTCAAACAAGGCTATCCTATCAGCAGGTGTATAATATCAGGGCTATTGTACTGCCATTTTGTGAAACCAACCTAAACAACAAAGTAAACCCTACATATGCCATCTCCTACACCAACATGGGGGGGACTACGTTCCAACTTCCAAAAGTGGAACACCATCTTCTTCAGACACAACCAGACCTCCTGTCACTTTCTGTAACTGGTACCAATGCTTCAAGTGCACTAGCAGAGTTCACAGTCGCAGCTACACCCCTCTTATAGCTAAACATGACCCCCTAAGATCACCATGGCACTTATCCATAGTACCACATTCATCTTTGCTCTCTATCGCCCTCAGAACAAAGGGACGGCAATCGACCATATATCTAAAAAAAACTGATAATATCTTCACTCCTTCACTAGCTTTTATATCTGCGGTGACTTTAATATCCACCATAAAGAATGGTTAGTCCACTCCAACAAAACCAATTTTGAAGGCAGATATTTGCAAAGACTTCTCCATAGCCTATGAACTAACCCAGATCATCAAAGAACTTACAGGTTTGCCTGTTGACTTGATGAGTCATCAGACAAACCTCTTCGACCTCATCCTAACCTTCTTCTCTGATAAATGCTTAGCAAAAGTTCTTCTACCACTTGGCTCATCAGACCATTCCATTATAGGTGTCCACATCAATGCCAAACCTAAAGCATCCTGTAATGTACTGTTCTATAGATTTTTTGCTATGCAAAGACAGACTGGGGCAGCTTTTGATCCTATATGATGGAAGCTCTCCTACCAACCTTCTTCAATCATACTGCATCCAAATCTGCTGCCCTCATCACTTTCTAGAATGGAATGTTTTTATATATTATAAAAATCAAACAGCCAACCCTGGTTCACCCCTGAATGCACTGCAGCCATAACCCACTGTAACCACTACTTCAGTTATCTATCGCAAGGAGCAATGTAGTTTGGCCATCACTGTAATCAGAACTGCCTGCAATTGCTGCAGAAAAGTTATAGAAAATGCCAAGTGCAGCTATGCATGAGCAGTCCAGACCAAGGTTGGAAAGAAACAAATTGGATCCTGTGAATTCTGGAAGATCACCAACCAAATCATGAACAGAGGTAAAGTGGCTGTGCCCACAATTATAAATGGCCCAACAATCACATCCTCCTCAATAGAAAAGGCAAACCTCTTTACCTCTAACTCAACATTAGATGACAAAGTCCATCCTTTCTCTAAGTTTCCAAGTCTCACTAAGCACAATCTCAGTAATATTACCATAACAGCTGGAGAAGTTTCTAGACTTATATCAAAGGCCTCGACCCTAAGAAAGCTACTGGCCCAGACAAAATTCCAGTGATTGTCCTTAAGAATATCAACCCAATATCTCCAATCCTAACAAAGTTATTCAACCACTGCTTGAAGAAGAAATCCTTCCCAAGTAAGTGTTAAGTGTATGCCCAGTTTTCAAGAAAGTGTGTGTGTGTGATCTTTCCCCTCCCAATACAGACCCATCAGTACCCTCAGTGTCATCAATATGCTTTTTGAGGCCATTATCAATAAGAAGATATGACTATATATGGGCGTATCTCAAACTCTCGATGGCCAGAGATTGACAACTGATCTCTCTTCTAATATTGTACAAAGTGCTAAATGGAGTGAAAACTGGCTGGTTACATTCAATACCTCAAAGACCAAGCTGGTGACATTCCATCAGCACCGATCTGACCCTGAACTACAACCGATCAAGATCAGAGTTCCTCTCAGGGAAGCACCATGCCTTGAAAGACTGTTGGGCCTTAAACTCATACCCGACTTAAAAGTAGAACTTGTACATACAATCCATTGCTAAGGATGCAGGTAAAATGGCCGGCTCCCCGTACTCCTCCAGTGAGTACCAGACTAGTCCTGCTATCCTCTAACTTTATAAGAACTAGATCAGGCCAAAAATGGAGTACTGTTCTCATATCTGGGAGGGAGCCTCCAAGACCTCCCTCTCCCGCCTTGATAGAGTTCAAAAGCGTCTCTAAGCCCTTGTTGGTGACAAATTATTCTCTACCCTTCAACCCCTCTCCCACTGGCAGGATGTGGCAAGCCTCTTGCTGCTCTACTGCTACTTTCATGGAAAGTGCTCAGACGAACTACATTCCCTGATCCCACCAAGGCAAACCTTCACATATTCCATTGGTAAAAAGTAAGTTCCACTTTAGCAGCTTCTTCCCATGAACCCATGCCCTGTTTCCCCAATCACTACAATCCTAACCTATTCAAGGCTAGGATTAATCATTATCTCACTCACCTATACACACAATTGGTTTCGTAATATAATCCTCTACCTCAAGATAGCCCCCCCAGGCCTTATAAAGGGTTACTAGTCGTTTAAAAAAAGTTTCTGTTCAAAGAAGACTGTCCATCCAGTTGGTCAAAAAAGTTATGAACAGTAGATATGACATCATCACTATGATACCGATTCCCAGCCAAGTGTTTTTTTCATGTTGGGGAATATAAGTAGAGAATCGAGGGGGGTAATCAAACAGTTCAAAGCCACAGTCATGCACAGCTGCCATTGAAACCAAGGACTTGTGTGCTGGAGCATTGTCCTGTGTATGAATTTCTGGGTATTATAAACCTAATATCTTCAGCAACAATTTTTTACTAGTGCTCATATTGGAATTTTTGCAGTTATCATTGCATGTTTTTTACCAGAGCTCATATTGTAATTTTTGTTGCTATTATTGTGTTAGATCCAGTGACAGGACCCAAAGAGTGTGAGTTCAATACCTGGTTAAGGTGGTGGAGAACTTGGAGAGTGAATTAAGCAGGAGATAACTGATAACCGACATCCATTAGACATAGCACATGGCACGTGGAACTAGAACAGTCTACCCCAGTGAGCAAAATAAAGGGTTCAGTTCAACATTCCAACCACCTGAAGACGGCCAGAGTGTACAATGGCTGAAATTCTGTAATAAATATGGCAACAAAGATGAGGACAATAGTCTCAATAATGTAAATGCATTTAAAATTGAAGAAAAAAATATTGGATTTTCTAATAGTCATACCACACTAACTAATTACAGTTATTACTTTTGTTTATTAAATAAAAAATAAAAAAACTATAGGCTATGCAAGATGTAGGCATCCTATTCAAAGTACTGAAATCAAACATTGAAAATTATTAGTAATAATTGTCTTCTGTTTAAATTAAATCCCAAGGTTCCTTTCTTGGTTCTATCCTTCTTATGCTTTACATTAAAACTCTGCCTAAGAAGATTCTCAGTTCATTAATAAGTATATATGAAGACTATATCAGTTTATAGAGGCACCTTCAAAAATATAGATAAGCAGAGCCTGGCAGCTGATCTATCCCCTGACCTTGCTTGTATACTCAATGGGGGAGGAACTGGCTTCAGTACCACCAAAACCAAGCTAGTAATGTTTCATCATCACAGCACAGACTGAGTTTTTGCCAGTCACAATGAACAGTTGTACTCTCAATAAGGTTCCTTGCCTGGGACGTTTATTGGGATTAAAGCTCACCCCCAGATCTCAAATGGAACTTGTACATATGATTCATTAAAAAAGATGATGGAAAAAATGTTCAGAAGGTACTTGACTTCACTTGCCATGCTCTATCATTACAAGAGTTATATAAGACCAATGAAGGAGTATTGCTGCCATATCTGAGCCCAATCCTCACTTCCAATCCTTGACAGAGTTCAAAAGTGTTTACACTGCCTTGTGGATGAGAAAATATTTTCCATCCTACAACACTTTCCCCTCCAGACAAAATGTTATTAAACCTCATTTATTTTCATGGCAGTTGTTCAGGTGCGTTACATTCCCATGTCAACTGATCTTCATTTTCCTTTGTTATTCTGTTTGTAAGCAGGAAGTTTACACAGCTTCAAAAATTTTTATGTTGTAGGTAAGACTCCTAAAAGGATGCTTTCTTGATCAATACAATCTTAACCTCATCTAGTTTAGGGTCAATGATTATCTATCCTATATATTCTCAGAATATGCACTTCTTAATCCCTCCTTGCATGCCCATATAACAACCTCACTTAATAACCCTCTAAAAGGTAAAATGAAATCATGTGTTTCATATAATGGCCTCTTGATAATCTTTGTGCATGTGCACACAAATTTCTTCAACTGTAATTAGATTAAGTTGTAATTAAATGCAGAAATTCTAATGAATATGATACCCTAAATTTTGTTAAAAAGAATTGTACTCAGCCCAAGTAACATTGATGAGCTATTGCTTCTACTCATCACACATACAACATACATATATATATATATATATATATTTCTTTTGTTACCCCAGTACGGCACCTCTATAGTTTTATTTTCTCTGA
Organism: Acanthosepion lycidas; assembly: GCA_963932145.1. Classification (NCBI taxonomy): domain Eukaryota; kingdom Metazoa; phylum Mollusca; class Cephalopoda; order Sepiida; family Sepiidae; genus Acanthosepion; species Acanthosepion lycidas. Next base: position 65,594,595 of record OZ010583.1, read on the forward strand.
TCATCCAGTTCACATTTGTCTCTAGTCTTTTGAACAGGAGTAGAGTTTTACACATTGTTCCTTGTTTAAGATTAAGTTTCTGGTTCCTTTTAAACTTTACTTAAACTATACTTCTAACATCATCCTCATCTGAACTGAATTGTTTTTCACTATTTTTTTTTTCTCATCCCCCAATAGGAGGAGTAGGTAGGTTTGCTTCTAGTTCATACTCCTACTCCTTTTTTTTAACAGGAGTTTATCCTTTGTTTCCTGTTTGATATTGGGCTTCCAGTTCCTTCTAACATCTCCGTCTGACCTCCAAAATTTTATCTACTAATTAAATCTTAACTTCTTTAAGTCTAGAAATAGCAGTTATCTTTCCTGCGCAACCCCAGGAAGTTCACTTCTTGCCCTTTCTTATGCTAATACAAAGCCATCTACCTTGAATGGCCTTTGGATCTTGTATTAGGTGAACATTAGTATAATTACAAAAAAAAGTATATTTTAGATTGCCACTGTTTTTTGCCACTTCTTCTTTAGCCCTTAGTAATTACTGGAACCAGTACAAACTACCGAGTCATGTGGTTTTCTATTTTATTATCATCCTAAATCTAAAACAAATGATAGCATCACTGGTAGTAACTTAACCATTCTCTTTCTGTATTAGTCTCCTTTAATACCATATTATTATTTTAGTATTTGTTTAGGGTAGCCACCTTTGTATATATTTTATTTGGCTATTGCCTTTCTCCATGTAGAATCCCTTTCACCACATGTTCAATGTCCTCACTCTATGTTGAATGTTTTCACACTATCTGTAGATTTATTGTCAACTGTATAACATTTCTGTAAGCAAACTACTTGTTATCTACTTTACCCATTTTGGCCTATGGCCTCCAGTTCTGCCTTTGACTCTGTCATATTTCTTCTTTCCAATCCTTTTTATTTTGGACCAAACTAGTCTCAAGTTAGTATTCATTTCTTTTTCTAGTTTCACATATTTTGGCTTTCAATAAAGCTGCAGATGAACAGTGTGACCTGATTTGCAAATGATAAACTATTATAAATTTTAAGGATTTTGGATAGCAAAAACAATATACTAATAAACTATCATGAGAAATACTGGAAGATTTGCCAGAAAGCCAAACTTTCTAAAAGAACCAGATGACTAGTTAGAACAGCACTCAATTTTACGACCAGCCATATGGTAGATAATTTTGACATTTGATGGATGACCTTCGTTATGAGTACTGTCCGTGAAACCAGTTAAGACTTACAAAAATGTTGTAGATATAAAGGTTTTCCTTTGGAGAAGGCCATCTGCTTTTTGTTCAAATCTAAGACCAAAAAAACCCAACAATTGTGTCAGTTTGCTTATGAAGTGATAAGCTCAGAATAATAATTCTTTTAATTAATGAACTTGGAATTAGTATTTGCTGGGTTCCCAAGGTGGCAGGCACAGATGAGAGACCAAGGAATGTGGAGGAGCTGCCCACATCCATGGAAAAGTATTAATGGGAGATGCTAAGAGAAGAAAGAAGTTTTGGGGTGGCTTAATGCCTATGACCGTCACCCAAGAAAAAGAGGGAGATTTCCAAATTAGGAAGTAATTCCCAGAACCCAGGCAATAGAGAAAGGGTTCTTTGTGACAGGTAGAGAGGATACTGAATACCCAGCCACCTCATGCTCCACACCAGTTTTGGGTAAGCATCAATAAATACAAATGCCTCAAGATGAGAAGACAGATCATCCTGGGAGTTCATTCTAGCCACCAGACGCAAGACAACACACATGACTATCTGCTAACGAGACCTGACATCAGCCTTATGTCACACTTTGCCAAACTCACCAAAGTGTCATGTTTAACTATGAACAGGTTGGGCTGAGAATTGAATGTATGCAAGCTTCTACATTTTTAACCAATTATTGTAGGAAGAACTGGATATAAAAGTAGCATATATATATATTTTTATATTATTCGAGTTATTTTTTTTTCTCTTGTTTTTCTGCATGCCTTTGCCCTGCTTGGACCAGCCCAATACAAGGATACCTTTGATGATTTGATCTTGGCCTCCTTATAATCAAATCAAATCACAACGTGGGATAAGGCAGATCTAGGATTGAAGCAATCACTTCATCGATCGGCCACAGTATTGCACGTCTTAGACAATCAGGCAGGGTTGAAGGTGACAAGAGGACAGTTTTCAGAGTTGTGATTGTCATAAGGTGTTTGACTGTCTGAGAGATGGACATGTATCAGTAGGCAGTATATTATATGTGTGTGTGAGATTATACAAAAGAATTAGTGTGTATTGATATAAGCATATATAATCATACACTGGATATTTCTTTTTCAGTGGAGTAAATCATGAAAACAGATATAAGTACAATGTTTCTAATTGGCAACATCTGTTGTGGTAAAATAGAAACAATTTAATGTATTATACCCTTTAATTCTTTAAAATAGGACAAATGTAATGAAGAGCAGATATTGAATATAGAGTCAGAATCAACTAAGTTCTTAATATGATCAAATAATGATTAAATTTAACAAATATGATTGCAACAGAACCATATATTTTACTATTTTCTACAAGCATTGATAATATCATAGTAGTTAATGATATACAGTATTGTAGAAGCTTAAAATATACAAGCCAGAATATTGAGACACTATTAAAATAAATTCAAATTTAACATTGTTACCATATGTGAATAACTAAAAAACAAATTAGGAGGTAAACAACAATACAGTTTGATAAGTGTTTAGTTACTTAAAATCATACTATTTTGTATAAAAGATTTTAAAAGCAAGTAATACTGTCTACCAAATAAGAAAATCAAAATAAATTACATCAAATGTCACACAATATCTTTTTTTTTTTGTACTATGATTTTAAGAGTAATTAATTTTCTGCAGCAGCTTGAAAAAAGTTTTTCTTAAAGTAATCCTAGTCAAAGGAATAAATGTAAGAATCTAAACTACTGTCAAGAAAATTACTTTTCTTGAACAGACAGTATAAAGCCTATGAAGAAAAAAAAATGTGCAAAATCAGAAAAGATTTACCCAGAAACAACAGATTTTGAAGGAGATGATCTAATGATTTTTTTTTTTTTTTTTAAATATCTAGATCAGAGTTCAAGCCATAAAACAGTAAAAAGTAAATGCAAGATTTAATTTCTGGAAGGAACTAGTTCTAACTCATTGTAGTTAGTCAATAAATTAAACAATTTTTTTTTTAATCTTGATTTAGAATAATTTTCAACTTCAGTATGTAGGAGTCATTCCTTAACTTAACAATCCAACATAATAAACAAAGAATTATAAGAAAGTAGGCATGAAGCCAACAAATTAAACCACAAAGACTGGCAAATTTCCATGCTGGGGCAAGAAGACAAAGATGGTTTATAAAATATTTATACTCAAGTATAGATTCATATACAAGTTGTGCAGTTGATATATGTTTACAAAACAGATTTTGATGCTATAAATCATTACAATTTCAAAACAAGAGTTAATATTTCATCAAATATTATATACTAGCAGCATGTTAACCTTTTGTATCATAGCTAGGAACTATTAAACAGATGTGTCAAATCTCATTTATAAATGACAACAGAAAATTCTGGTTAAGGGTGGTAAATGATATGATAATCATAGATGTATTTTAGCACCAACTATATTTGAACACAGACTATGTATTCTATATTTTATACACAGGAAGACTTTCTGCTTTATTATTCATAGTAGTTATCTTACAACTTCATAACATTTCTATGATAATAGGACACATAGACCATAATAACAATTATATATGAGGTCATTTGAAAATTATTCAGTTAATTGAAAGTTCTCCAGAAATAGAAACAGACAAGTGAAATTAATTGCAGAGTTTGCTTTCATAAAATCTTTAAAATGTTTGCTGTCATGATGTTGCTAAATTGCTTAGATCATGACTGCTTTGAAAAACATTCTCTATGGAATTGTTTTATTAATCTGATTTGAAATCCAATAGAATTATTTTTACTCAAACATTTCTTGAGTGACAGTCTTTATAAAAAAATTTAAAAATGCAAAAATTTTATGATGCCTTAAATGATTTTGACTTATTTACAAAAGTTTGTTGATATACACTCTGAGATCCATACTTTTGCAGTAGCAGAGAATATAGATGATAAACTAAAGTGTCTGGAGTAATTGGGTGAAATTTCACTTGTAAATTTTTCTGGGCTGTATCAGTGGTGATGTAAAGATTAAATCAATTATGACAAAATCATGTGTATCCATTACCAAACAATGGGAAGTGGTTACAAAGTTAACTGGAGATTAAGTTCATTTTTTTTTCTCAAAAACTAATATTTCAGATGCCTATCTTCAAGAAGAATTTATTAACAAGGATTATGTATTAATATGAGTTTGCCTATGACAAAAAATGAGGGCAATATTTAAGTTTGATATATTATAAGTAGAATGTATTTACAAGATTACTACATGCTAAAAATAATTGAAGACAAAAAAATAAGACACTAAACCTAAAAACAGGGGTCTCAAACACATGGCCTGCAGGCCACATCTGGCCATGGACTATCTTTCTGTAGCCTGTGGGGTACCATTTTGGTGACCAATATTTTCCTCTAAATTTAATATTTAATTTTTCCCTTGCTCTTTCCATACTGTTTTAGTAACAGTATTGCACTAGACCTACCAAACAAATGTCAATGGACAGTCAATCAATTTTTTTTTTGTCCCTTTAGAAGGACATGGATCCCATGATTGGTAACCAGTCCACAGGAGCCATGGCATCATGGTTAAGAATTTGATGTCCTCATTAGTAATAGTCAGGTGACAAGCCTGCTGCTTTGCTCCTTCAGCATAAAATGGCCCTTTGGAATCCTGACTTATAATAAAAATTAAATTCTGTTATCAAAAGAGTCCATCACAGGTAATTTTCAGTGGATTCTTTTGGTGATGTTGATAAATGTTCTATATATTGTATCCCTTCAGATTGTGGCTCTTCACAACCTCCTGTCCTTTCTCTCAGTAAGGTTTGTCTTTTTGGTAGCTCTATTAAACCCTGTTATGCCAAACATCTACACAAGCTTTTTAGATGGGTTATTTGCTGGGTTTTTTTCTATATCCTTTGCCTTCAGTATGTCTTGTCAGTGTCAAATTCTCCAAGCCCTCTTTCTACATAATCTGCCCTAGAAATTTTAATTGTCTCTTTCAGACTTTAAATATAAATGTCTTTTTCACTTCTATTTTCCTTAAAAATTTCTTGTTATTTATATTTTTATTCTGTTATTCTTGATAGCTTTCTGTAGAACAACATTTCTGTCATTTCAAGTCCCCTTCATATGTGAGGATGCTTAGCATTCCCTACCATATAGGAGGACTGATATTTCATAACAGAAATAAAAAGTGCTGAACTAACAGAGTTTCCTGTTTTTTGTAACTTAGAAGGACTGCCTCAGAAGTTACGAGCAGCAGGTTTAACAGTCAGAGGTTGAACATTGGACTGGTTAAATATTTGCTGGAGAGACATGAGAAACCAAATTTTAATAATCATATTGCTTTTTGATTATGAACTGGCTAGGTTTTTTTTTCCTTTAATTATGTGAAATATTCCTTTAGTTCTATTTCCTTGTATGGTCCCTGGACTTTCTGAGATGCATACTTAGTGTGTGTGTGGTAGTAAAAATATTCGCTTTACAAATAATACTTATCCTATCGTAGTCATAAATCAAATGTCATTCTAACTTTGGTCCTGATATATCTAACTGATCTTTGCTTTATATCATAGTTAGGTCTTAAGATTGGGATAGAGACTACACCTACAATATGATGAAGAACCACAACAAAGTCTGATAGTATCACAAGGTACTGCTGTGGTACCTTGAGTTAGTGGTAATGATGACATGACCACAAAACAGCATCTAAACAAAGTTCTCATCTGATGAGTGTTTTAACATGTGGATATTAAATATAGACCAACAATTTAACAAATTATGGATACAATGTTGGCAAAGTTTCTATTTTTATTGTTTACAAGTATGACATGATTGTATAAATTATTATAAATTTGTGAAAAATAAATTAAAAGCATGAGTTGCATATGCACCTTGATCTCTTATTAAAAAGAAGACCACAAACATCTAAGAAAATAAACAAATGTTATAATACATAAATTCAAGAACAGACAACAAAATGCAACAGTACTCATTTAGTTACATTCACCTAGAATTAACATATACAGAAAGTAATTGCTAAATGTAAGTTAAAACATTATACATAATTAAAAATAACTCTTTGAATGAAACCAAAAAAGCATTTCAATTCACACAGCTAACTGACTCCAATGTTAGGCAACCATTTAAATTGGTTATAATTCCAACTCCAAATTCCTTTAAAATAGGCCATATTGGCAACCTGTTGTGGTTAATATCAAATTTATTGCAGTCTACTGCTGAAACAGTTACAGCAGCTATCAAACTAATTATTAAATTAGCAATCCTATATATATATATATATATATATATATATATAAAACACACACTCAAAAAAAATAAATAAATAAAATATAATTTAATTGAAATCTTGTTTATTATTTTCAAAGAGCATCAAAGTCATAGATCAAAAGTACCTACAGATGCTGGTGTTAAAACAATGTCAGACATCCTGATATCAGCAGCATGAAATTTGTGATGAAAACTTATGTTGATTGGTTATACTTGAACAAAGACAAAAGTTTGCTAGAAACATTGAGAATCATCTTGGTGAAAGTAATTTACACAATGACAGATTATTTATTTTCAAAAGACACCAATCAAATAAGACTAAGATGTGCAGACAGTGAAGCAGTCATTCAAAATTAACTGCTGCTGCCATTTGAATTTTTATGAAATACATTTGAACTTCTCATAACATATGTCCCAAATACATCAACATTGCAAGAAAACATACTAGAGGACAAAGTTTTTTCAGCTGAATCATAAAAGACATTTCTTAAAAGATGGAAAATTATTACTAACAATACAGCAGATAACACTCTAAATGATGGTATCATTTGTGTTACATGAGATACTGTGAATTGTTGATTTAATTAGTATATTTGCTACCATTTTTCTGTTCACTATACATTATTCCAGTTTGCTATAGTTTGCATTACTAACAATTCAGTACTTTAGAAAAAAAAAAAAAAAAGCACAAAAGAAAGTAATCTCAATTCAAGGATACTAAAATAAGAAAATGGCAATAAATATTTTTTTCCGGTTACTTTTGAGAAAAAAAGAACAAAAAAAAAAACTAGTATTTTTATAAAACATTAACTCTTTATAAATTCATATTTTTAGAGGAGAAGAATCTATCTTCATAATTTTGATAGCTTATTTTAAAACCTTGTACAGTATATACCAGTTTGAAATATTTTAAATAAGGAAACCAAAAACTATATATATATATATATATATATATATATATATATATATCCTGAAGTACTTACTTCCCTTCTTGTTGCACATATAGACAGTGATGATTTGGAACAAATGTATCAAGGTCAACCTTGAAAAATAGGATGTAATCTTTGCTGGTCTGAAAGCAAAGAACAAATGAAGTTGAACAGAAATTGGTAGAAAGAAAATTTTCTAGATTTTGAAATTGCCACAAGCATGCAGTCTTAAACTAAAAGACATTAACATTAAAAATGCAATAAAATAAATGGTTACTATTACATTTCTTCTTAATAACAGGGAACTATAGAAAAATACCAATTGAAATTCCTTTTTATAAAATAACTCAAAAATAAAGAGTCATTTTACTGTCACTGATTCATTTATTTAGACTTATTCACCGAGAAAAAATGAATCTATATTTTCTTAAATTAGCTAGTAAGTATATTAAGTAACAAAAAAAAAAAAAAAAAAAAGAAGTAAAATTGAGGTAGGGACTAAATTAGCTCTATTGACCAGAACTTTCTGCCATCTTTGAAGCAATTTCATTGCTTAAAAAGGTTGACTGTCAGAGGTCAATTAGAAATCTAACTTTAAATGCCAACTTCATAATAGCCAACTTGGGCATTAAAAAGTTTTATGAATTGATTATAGCTTCAACTGAAGTCTTAAGATTTTCACACTAAAGGTAACACTGAATAAACTAGTTGCTGACACAAGTTAACTTGTAGTGGATGTCATCATAAAACTGATAACTCGTGGTTGGCAGTCAATGTGTTAATTCTCCCAGAAAATTTTACTTTTCTCAGCAAAGAACTGTTTTTTTTGTAGTTATACAGGGATTACTTTTAAGATTTTTGCAAGGACCAGAATAAATAGTAATTTGAAGGTGAAAACTTCCCAACCAACATAACAGTTTTTGACTGGTCGCCAGAGAAATATGCAGTCAGGCATTTGTCATAAATGAATATTACATCCTTTCTGTTAATTCCATTTTTTTTAATTGCTACTCTGTTAGCTTAAGAGCAGTACCCATTGAAATTGTTTAGTTCTTTAGAAAGAGCACATGACAGAGGACTCCCAATACCACCATATCTACAGTATTATCTTTGGATGAAAGAATTTGATATGGTTAGAAGTGCTTTATTACCCCAAAGATCCCATAGACCTTTGAATTTTTACTGCGGTAAAGTATTTACTTTTCATTATCATCACAATTTATTATAAATAAATAAATAAAAAGGAGTAGTGAATCAAGCACAGAAAGAGTCCAGTAGGTTTTGTCTTAATATTATTAACACACACAAAATAAACAAGTTATTACAAATGATTTGACTTGGATTATGTTTATTACCTTCTGCCTGTTGCAACATTGATTATTCTCATTATTATTGACTTGATTGCTATCTACTTTGGTCTACTTCAACCATGGAAATAAAAAAATAAAGAACTTGAACACAATAGCAACATTATTTTTACCAATTTTATGTTTTTCTTCTACCTGTTTAGTTAAGAAACACAAAAATGTTTTAAAAAAAAAAAAAAAAAAAAAAAAATGTCCCTTTCAATTGTCTTACTGTTAAGATTTTCAAACAAAAAATTCTATTTCACTAATGATATTTCTTTGAGTAATTTTTCAGTAACAAATATTTTGTAATACAATTATGTAAATAGATTTACCCAAATAACAAAACTTCATGCATCTTCAGAACAATTTCAGCACATTTGTCGAAATTTATAGTGAGTGACTAATCTTCAAATGTTGGAAGACAAAAACCTTTTTAAAAACCTTTTCAATAAAACATATATGAAAACTCTTCTGTTTATGTAATCTTATTAGATTAGATATGAAAATAAATTTTAGAACTTGAAAAAGAGCAGGAGAACCTTTCAATGAAAAAATATGCAAAATAAAAATGTCAAATAATAAACAAAATTAAACATTGTTTTGCTGACAGAACACAAAGGAAACATTTCTAAAATATATTTTTGATCCTAAATAAAAATATTTTACAAAAATAATTTATTTTATGTTCTTCAAAATAAAGGAGTGCTTCAGATTACATAAGTTTATTACAGAAGATTTAAAATTTCCTTCCCACCATTTTTTTTTTAATTATGTAAAAAAATAAAAAAAAAAATAAAGAAAAAAAAACCCTGTAATGATTAATTTCTATGATTTTTTTTTTAATTCTTATCCTCTTTGATTCAAGTGCTACTGGAGCAACCCTTGGTTGATGACAGGGTGGAAACAATATTCTTCACCTGAAATATGCTAAAGGTCAAAAATAAATAAAAAGCTAAGTTATTTAGTCAGCAAAAGTAATAAATGCACAAACTTACTATGACTGCAATGAGAGAAGCATCTGCTTTCCATTCTGCCTGACAACAATCACCAACTTCCTGTTGCTTAGAGGCTGAAAGCTTGAAGCTGACTATTTGAACTGATGGCTGTAAGAGAAAAACAGAAACTCAAATATTTTCTTTAATTTGTTTAGACTAAGTAAAACTAAAACAATATAGTATTTGTTACTTGGTTAATGTGTATTAGTGATAGTCAAGGAAAGAATAATGAATAAAATGATCTTAAAGGTCATTTCAGATAAAATCCAGGAAATAATTATTAAATAGGCACAACAATTGATGATATCAACTGGGTATGGTAACTAAAACCAACAGTTAAATTTATGACAACATAGTAAATAATATTCACTATTGCTCTTAGAAATGTTCATATTGTTACAGTCAACCAGTAAATCACTAAGCAAAAATCAAAGAATAAAAAAATATCAACATCAGATCTTGGTGCACATTTTTTATTAGCACAGTCAAGATGAAAAGTCAACTTAAGAAAAAAAAAAAAAAAAAAAAAAAAAAAAAAAAACTAAAAAACAACTTAAAATGATAAATACTTCCAAATTTTGTCAACCAGAAATGTAGAGTGAATTTTGAGCTAAAAATTTTCATCCTAAATTAAAGCATATATTTGAGACATATTTGTGTCATTACAATCTTAATACATCTGGATTGAAATTTCATTATCAGCTAAATTTAAAGCTCATTTATAAAGTAAATGATTTTCACTATTCCAGTAATATAAGTTCTTTCCCATTTAAACAGAACAAAGACAAGACAGAATGGTATATTGTTAATTCAATAAACATTATACTGAAGAAGAATTTTTATGACAGATTACCCTCATGATAAAATACACAAAAATAGTACAGAGTAATGAGTTCTTAGAAAGATGTGTAAAACTGTAGTTGTGCGATATACTTAAACATATTAAAAAAAAAAAAAAATACAATAAAATGCCTACCTAAGATAAGATATAATCTCGACAAGCAAAATATTAAATCCTATTATGATGGATTATTTGACACTACTAATTTAAAATTTACATATATCTCACAAAATATAAAGTACTGGAAAGAAGATTTAAACCAACAGGAGGAGAGGGGAGGGGAAAAAAACAAAAAACAAAAAAAAAAAAACAACTCCCAAAGTATAAATTCTTCTCTACTTTTATAATGATCTGATAAATCCATCTTTTATAATTTTCTATGTGGTTATTAGTAAATAATTATTTAAAAGCTGAAAACTTGGTTGTGGTGTTTTTCAAATCAGTTTTTCTCTTCATTCAGAGTTTAGCTACTAAGTCCTTTTATGCATTGTGCCCCCTTCAGGAAATGGACACTCATGGCTTTCCATAATTTCCTATCCTTTGTAGCTTTTAATAATGTTTGTCTTTACTATCTCTCCTAATCACTGTTCTATCACAATTTATGCAAGCTTGTTAGATAGGTTACTCAATTTCCCTTTGTCTCTCTTGCCTGTGAGCCTGTATGTCCTGTGAGTGCCACATTCTCCAAGTCCACTTTCCTCCTTATGTGTCCCAAAATTTCAGTCTTTCTGAGTTTAAGTACAAGCATTGTCCTTTTTGTTCCCATTTTCCTTAAAACTTCTTACTTACACGATTCATTCATACTATTCTCAATATGCTTCTGTAGAACCACATCTCCATTGTCTCAAGTCTCCTCAGCACTAATGACATTTTCCCAGTTTCTTAAAATTTAATTTTTTGGAAGGTATCTTTCAAAATATCAAAGTGCCTTCTGATTTCAGTGTTACATTTTCTGTTAAAACACTTACTAGATAAATTTCTGTCTCAATTCTGACATCTCCAATTTGTAGCTCATATCTTGGGATATTCTTGCTAACAACTATACATTCTATCTTACAATTGATGGGGAGTCATTTCTTCCTGCATTCCATTAGTACTTTTATCTGTAAGAGTTCCTGCATTTTTCTATGTCATCAACACACCATCATCTGCATATCTTATGTTAAGATTTTACCCACAAATAATATGTGATAGAAAATCTCATTCTTTTAGTCTTGCATTGCTGTAATGGTTGAATAAATCTGGTGAAAAGATGCAACCTTGTCTTACCCACCTTTTATTTTTGTACTTAATTTGTTTTCTATCCATATGAAGTTGGTTTTCTTCATTCCAGTATATATGAAAAAATAAGCAATAAAAAAAAAAATAGGAATAGATAACCTGACATTTTTTAAAGTCAAATTTCTAAATTTCCTGATCTAGAGAAAGGAAAAGAACTTATAGCCTTACAAATGTATTGTAATACATTTAAAGTCTGTTTACACTGTTATGAACCCTCATCTAATTTTATTCTAAAAGTAACACTAAAGTTTATATTTTAGAAGTACTCTGAATGAGGAGACAGTACTTTCAGAAAGTATAAAAAAGAAATAAAGTGAAATTGACAATTAACAGTTCTTGATCAAACTTGCATGCATCCAAGCAAAGATTATGTATCCTATGAAAAGTACACTTTCTCCTTCTTGGTCATGTGATAGCATGATGATTTGACCAGATACTATGCAGACATTAAAGCAACCTTGATCTCTCCGAGATATGGCAGAAAAAGGAAAAAGAGTCAGTGACCTCTCTTCGCCCACACATGTAAAAATCCATATTTGGAAATCATGGGTCACGTGCCAAAATCGAGGTGCAAAAATAAAGACTGCCACCAAGTCAGTCCCTCTTCAGAATTCAAACTGAATTGATGTCTAGCTAAACTTGGTATGATCTGCTATACATTTGGATGTGTGGAATTAATAGAAATCTATTAAGGTTTCTGAGCTGAAAAGGTTCAATAAAGTGCTGATTCAAAGAAATCAAATTCTGGTATGCTAAAAGAAGCAGATACAATCAAACAAAGAAAGATACATTATTCTCAGAGCCAAGGAAAAGAAAGATTCAACTTATTCTTCATTCAACCCCTGGACAAGATGAAAAAGAAAGAAAGGAAACCAAAACAAAATCTATTTCACAGATAAACTTTTTACCCAGCAATGAGAAAAGAAAAGATAAGAAATATAAAAGAAAAGAGAAACATAAGAGACATTAAAAGATAAAGAAGAGAAAAAGAAAGACTTTTTCAAACAACAGATAAGTCCATTGTTTCTATTGCCTGTTTTACCTGTTCATTTTGCCTTTTTGTCATTTGTAATTTTATGCAAGTTTGGCACAAGGTTGTTTGTCAATATATTATTTACCTTTCTGAAAAGATAAGTCCCCCCCCCATCTGTTTTATCCTGTAATTTATCTTTGTATCATCGTTTTGTTTTGCCCCGTCTCAAATCTTTAATACACCACAACATATTTAATCCCCATTTGTATATTTAAGTAATAAAATGGTTACTTGTTATCCCTGCATCTTTGCCGTCTGTTGTTTTTCATCTACCATGTTTGTTTGTTAATTGATTCCATTTAGCTCAGCCATGTTTAATCAATTAGGAGAGGACTATTGGTAAAAGAATTTGTGATTCTCTCTCTCTCTATAGAGATATATATATATATATATATATATATATATATATATATATCACCCCAAGCAAGGTGATAAAAGTGATGCAAGTGAAAGAAACTGAAAAGGACATTACCAAGTAGAAAGGACAATTTAAAAAACAAAACAAAAAAAAAAAATAGATAATGATTAACATGGAATTTAAATCTTTAAAAATTGTAGTTGACAGGATACAAAAACCCAGAAGAGTTCTCCAGGAAAGAAATAAGAGAATACAAACTATTATAAAGTAGTAATTAATATACTTTTTCCTCTAAAAGAAAAAAAATTATTTTCTGCAGGTAACCTTGTAACTATGATTTTACATTTTAATTTAAACCAATTAAAAGAATAGTACTTTATTAAAAGCAATTTTAACAAATTTGATTTCAACAAAAAAAAAAACCCTCAAAAATAGATATAGATATTCTTTCTCTGGCTGTAACCACATTTTATAACATTTCATATTCTCTGTAACAACTAAATTGCATTAAATAAATGCATAAAACCATTTGATAAAATAGGAAAAATTATCTAAACACCAAAAAATAATTTTAAAAAATGTCTATACACACAAGAATTTTTTTACAAAACCATTATTGCTACTACTACTACTGCTGCTGCTCCTAATATTATTGGGTTGACTGAATGGGTCATGTGGCTCACTAAAGATGATGGCTCTTCAAATGTGAGTATCAAAGGTCAGTAGTGACTTGTGAATACTAAAACTTTAAGGGGACATCAAAATCTAGTATACTAAATATTTGTAAAATCTAGTCTAAGAAAAAAATAAGAAAAAAAATCATCTAGTGATGGGTATTGAAATTCAAATAGTTAATATCAAGAGCAATTAAATAAACCACAAAAAAGCTTCAAATCATAAAATAGAAATATTTTATGAACAGACACACCCATCAAACTAAGGTAATATTTTATGTGACCAACCATGTACAACAAGTTCAAAAATAACCTGTGGGAATATCAGATGTGAACAATAAGAATTTGTTTGTTAAATTACAGTGGCAAAAATAACACAGCATAATAAAATATTACAGAATGAATAAGATTAAACAGGGGATTCCTAATATAAACTGTAAAATAAGGGTTATGCCATCTATTTCGCAATATATGCCACTTGAATAATGTAGTCTCATTAATGGATAATATAATCTCAAAGAATAATTAATTTCTTATGGAAAAGAAATTTTTCAATTATTAATGCCAAAAATTGTTTTCAAAGATAACTTGTTCTAAATGCATTTATTCTCTTGAAAAGAATTACAAAACAAAAAATAAATGCATAAAATGCTTATACTCTGGATCTGACTTGTAACTATGGAATAAGTATTCAGAGAAAGCAATCAGGCTAAGAGATGAACTAAAAGGTATTTAAATAAAAGAGAGCCAGTAAAAGAAAATTTATGGCATGGTTGGGGGTAGAGAATAATCAATAAATTTTGAGACTAATCACCATCATTATAATAAGTATATACCCAATATTAATAGACAGCATTTATTACTGGTCAAAATTTTAATGTTAAAAAAGAAGAGCTAGCAATGTTAGAATTCCCTTCCCTTTTTAATATTTATTGGAAACTATGGCCAAAAATCTTTGGAGACATTTGTTAATTACTATTTGAATGGCACAAATTGTAAAAAACACAACATTTAATGTTAAGAAGCAACATTTTTTGTGTCAAATTCTTCTTTATATGCAAGTCTAACAAATTTACTCAGCATTATCAGTTTTCTTGCAAGCTAATGAGTAAGTTTAGGAGGTAGAAACCAAAAATTAGGCCAACTAAATGCCAAATGCATAAGAGGAATAGCAAGTTTCAAAACAAATTAACCAATCAGCAATAAAAGAAAGTCCAAATAAAGACCGGTAGATTTTATTTAACAAGACAACATTACAAAACACTTAGGTACACACAAGTGGCAAAAAGAAAAATACAATTTAAGTTCATTTCAACAAGTTATTTTCATACTGCATACAATTTTCTTTTGGATCATACAGTGACATCTTGTCTAGACAAGTTTGCAAATAAACTATTATTCAGGTTTACAGAAATAGCAAAAATGCTTAGAAAGAGCAGGATTGAAAGGGATAGCATAATTATAGAAACTTTTCATTCTTTGACACTTAATAAATGTTAATAAGAACCGTAAGAGCCAATAAGGTCGAAACATTTAATAAGAACCGTAAGAGCCAATAAGGTCGAAACATTTAATAAGAACCGTAAGAGCCAATAAGGTCGAAACATTTAATAAGAACCGTAAGAGCCAATAAGGTCGAAACATTTAATAAGAACCGTAAGAGCCAATAAGGTCGAAACATTTAATAAGAACCGTAAGAGCCAATAAGGTCGAAACATTTAATAAGAACCGTAAGAGCCAATAAGGTCGAAACATTTAATAAGAACCGTAAGAGCCAATAAGGTCGAAACATTTAATAAGAACCGTAAGAGCCAATAAGGTCGAAACATTTAATAAGAACCGTAAGAGCCAATAAGGTCGAAACATTTAATAAGAACCGTAAGAGCCAATAAGGTCGAAACATTTAATAAGAACCGTAAGAGCCAATAAGGTCGAAACATTTAATAAGAACCGTAAGAGCCAATAAGGTCGAAACATTTAATAAGAACCGTAAGAGCCAATAAGGTCGAAACATTTAATAAGAACCGTAAGAGCCAATAAGGTCGAAACATTTAATAAGAACCGTAAGAGCCAATAAGGTGAAAACAGGTAAATAAATGCTTAAATGTTTTATAGTTTGCTGCATTAATAATTTGCCATATATCTATATGAATTTCTATAAAATTATTTTGTACAATTTATCAAGGGTAACCTGCAAAAACTATTCTAAAATCAAGAACAAAAATGATTAATGAAATAGATGCCAATTACATCAAAGTATTTAACTCATGTACATTAATATCTTAAACTAGTTTCCAGAAAAGAAAAATTATCCTTTTCTTCAGCTTTTGCTCATCAGTTAGAATCTTTTAAAAAATTATAAAAAGTCAACTATTTTGCTAAATCATCTGGTTTCTTGAAATAAAAAGAAAAAAAAAAACAAAAAAGAAAAAAAAACATGTGATATACAATAATCAGCACTTAAACCGTATCAGATCTGAGAAGAAACCCAATAATTATATTAGGTTTTATTATAAAATCTAAAAAGTACATTTCTAATATACAAAAATATACAGTGTAAAGAAGAAATGGTTAAAAAGAAAGAGGCGAAGTATCTTTCTGCAGTGAATCATGTTCATATTTGGCTAAACTAAATGTGTATGAAAAGTAAGGTCTATATTGTGATATATTAAATGAACTTTTATTTCCCCCCATGTCAGTATTTAATTTTATGTTAGAGTTATTTATCCACCACATTTCAAAGTATAAATTATTCTATTTTGTTAGGAATTATGTGTTACTGCCTTCTGTTCCTGTCTTATTTTAACCAAATATATATCAAACAAATTTAATGAATAGTGAAAGTGAAATTAATTTATATCTAATATATAATAATTGAACATAGTCAGAATCATAGAGTCAATGTGAACAATCCTTTCCTTAGCTGCAGAGTATATATTTTGCCAGGGCGAACCCAGGTTAAATTATTAGTTTTAAAAATATCTTATAATTAACAGATTTTGAATTAAAATATATTTTTGAGATGACTTATACCGTGGAACTGCTAAACTGATTACAGAATCAGAAAAAAAATATATATATATTTATGTGGATTCATATCTGAATCAGTAAAAACAAAAAAAAAAAAAATGAATTAATATAAAATACCTCAAATTTTGAGTGGGTGTTTATATTACATATATAAGAGAGAGAGAGACCCTTTTTGTACTTATCTTTACCGGCAGACACCAAAATATAAACAGATGAAAAATAAAATTGCAAGTCTCTGAAGAAGGCAAAAACCAATTTCAACATGTGTACAGGAAGTACATGGTATTGGGTAGTAGATATTCTAATAAAATTTGGTAATTAACTTGTAGTATAGTAACTTATACTAATGCCTTATTGTGTCAAAGTTTTGGGCAGTGATAGATGCAGCAATAAGGTTCAAAATGACAAAAAGAGTTCACTGCAAGCAAGTGTTAGACCATGAATACACAAATTTGCATCTTTTGTTCAATTACAGTCATTTGAGAGGGGTTGGATTGTGGATCTTAGAGGCTGTGGATGATCATTTTAAAGAAATGCTATGCATGTTGAACAGGGGTAAGTTGTGCTTTGACAACAGTTATTGAAAGAATGTTCTTACATTTGTAGACCAGATTTTAGATTGCTATGCAGTATAAATGCTCACCAGCCAACCCGTTCTAAGGGCAACAGTGACAAGTGTATATGGTAAGATCATAGAATTATATCTATCACTACACTATTGGGAGATACTGTGCATTTTCATTTCCTTTTCTGCTTACACTAGGAGGAGGTGCTGAAAAGTTGTTAATCTGATCAAGAAGCCATTTAAAAGATAAAATAAATTCTGATGTTTGGTCAAATTTTGGGGCTATGCTGAGAACTTTACAGCATCTTTTTATATAATAAATATCAACAGGAGTTATTGAAAAAATGCATTTACACTTACAGTGAGTATTATAATGATGAATAAAATACAAGAACACAAAACAGAAATAAATGTGTAAAAAGGTTATGAACAACACTATGCATTACAAAAAAAAAAAAAAAAAGAAAACGTTATTCTCACTCACATATGACTCCTAACAGAGTAATGTGTATTAAATTATACATTACTAAGGATATACCACTGAAAAGAAATATCTAATTTTCTTCATAAATTCAGTCTATAGGAGACTTCATTGGGAACAACTTTAGTCAGTTGGCATGCATTGAATAGTGAATAGAAATTCATAAGATTACATAAATTGTTTTAGTTAGGCCAATAGGAAGTTGCAGTTAAGGTGCAAAGGAAAATGAATTATTCCTAGAGTAGTAAGCAAGTTTGTTTTTTATAATCTAATGCTATATATGATGGGTATAAATTTTCATACAAAAATCAGTAACCTGCAAATATATGAAAACTCAAAAGTAACAAAACCTTTTAAATAAGGAATATAACTAAAAAGGCAAAAAAACAAATACTGAAATTTAGTTGAAAAGAATGGTAAACCAATGTTGTAAGACTAAGGCAATGAATAATATTATAAGAGAAATTTATATTGATTGTGCTAAATTGCTATATAGCCATGTGTTTAACAGCTGCTTCTGATTAAGCCAATTATCAATAGCTTTTAAAAGGCCATCATCCTAACTATTGTACTAAAATAGAAAGTAAAGAAACCTGAATGCCAACAACCTGTGACAGAAATGACACAAAACAAGTTCACATCAACTTAATGTCCAAATTATTTATATAAAATATAAATGAATTTTTGGAAAAGATGAGGCTATACATGGTGATCATAGATTGAATATTCTGAGCTGAAAAATTATGTTATCAGAACACAAATATAATAATGAAACTGATAATAAATGGTGAAGCAAGAAGAATATGTTCATGAGTGGGAGTAGATGGTGGGGGGAGCATTATGACCAGGTGTCAAGATCAAAGGACAAGGCAGCCAATCTAACTTAGAATCACTCCAAATAAGTGCACTGGATTATTTGATGTGAAGGTTTTTCTAACTGGGTCCCCACTACAAGGTTATATGCTGTTATCAAAACATGTCACCATATCATATATATTCAATTGGCTATATTCGGCTTCATACATTTTATCCCAGAGTCACTTTGATGACATTCTGCTCTTTCAAGTAGTAGTACTACTAATAATAATTATAATAGTAATAAATGGTTTAGTATTTAGTTTCCGAGATGAGTAATTGTCAATATACTTGTATTATTTATATATATGACATCAGCCAGACAACAGACACCTGATGATGCCCAGAATGTACTTGGTTGAAACATTATGTCTATAAGAACATCTATAACATCACTCAAGATGAGAACAATAGTTTAAAATAATAACTCGTGACTTGATTGGAGGTGTTATCATGTATAAGTTTTGTTGAATTAAGGTTGGTTACAGTTAATATCTTCAATATTACAGAATTGCTTGTTAATTACCAGATTTTAAATAGCTGAGCATGTTCTTTAGGAGATAACATACTGTGCATTCTATTCATGAGTGAAAGTAGTGAGATGTTGAGAGGGTATCCCCCTACCCCCAAGTTTGGAGGATGAGACAATCAAGGTATTTTGGAAATCACTTTTAGATATTTGGGAAAACCCTAAATCAGAGATCAGCTGGGCAGACTGGATTAATATAGTTGAAGATATTTCTAACTGAGCCTCACCTGCAAGGTTATGCACTTCTTTTAGCAAAAGCCATCACAATATTACATATATTTGGTTGTGATACATAGACTTACTATACCTTTATCAGATTGGGTGACATGAGTATACTGGGCTTCATATATTTGTACCTCAGTATGCTACTCTCACTCAATAATAAATCAGAGCAAAACTTAGTTTTATTAGATATGCATTAGTTATAAAACACTATTTAGTCAGGAGGGAAAAAAATGAAAATGAAAGAAATCTAAGGTCAATAATTTAAGATTAATTGTATTGGGAGGAAATAGTAAATGGATTCAAATAACAGTCATATATGAAGACAAGGTAGAATCTTGGACATTATAATGAAGAAAGAAAACAATGAAGGAAAATTCTTACAAGTGAGTAATAAAGCTTTTCATTAAATATCAGGTCATCCCATAAGTTCTGTCCAAATTTTGAATAAAGAAAACAAGTGACCAAATGTTACATTTAATTACAGATTCAATCAACAATTTATTTTCCCTGATTATCTATGACTTCCTTCCATCTATTAACAAGCTTACTAATTCCATTACTGTAAAATTCTTTTGGCTTTGATTCGAAGAACTCACAAATGTCAGTTTTAACCTCTTCCTGTGTTACAAAAGCTGTTTCTTCCAAATGATTCTGTAAGCTACAAAACAAATGGTAGTCTGAAGGAGTAAGATCGGGAGAATAAGGTGGATGAGGAATTTTCTCCCAACCAAGTTCTTCAATCTTTTGTGACATGATTCTTGCTGTGTGGGGTCACGCATTGTCCTGATGAAACATCACCCCTTTTCGATTCACTAGAGCAGGTCTTTTTTTCCTCAAAGCTCAAATTGCTGACAGTATATTTGAGCATTAATTGTTGCATTAGGTGGTAAGAATTCAAAGTGGATTATTCCTTGGTGTTGCCACCAGATTGAAAAGAGAACCTTTTGCCGATGAAGTTCCCTTCTCAGCTGTGGCTGGGGTCCTTCCCCTTTACCAAGCCACTGTCTACGATGCTTAACATTTCGATAAAAGATCCATTTTTTGTCGCCAGTCACAAGTCTATCCAAAAAAGGTGAAACAAGTTGGCGAGAATGGAGAGAAGAGCAGATGTCAACTTGGGATTTGAGGTTGTTTTCAGACAATTCATGAGGCACCCATTTTCCAAGTTTAGGAACTTTTCCAAGTTATTGAAGATGACAATGAACAGTTGTATGGTTTGAACTGAGAACCACTGCCAATTCCTCAACTGATAAAGCAGGATTTTCTTCAAGGGCTTCTTCAAGAAGCTTTTCATCAAACTCAACTGGATGTCTGGTTTGATCTTCATCTTCAAAGGTGAAATCTCCACCTCTGAATTTTGCAAATCATCTTCTGCAAGTTCTTTCATTCACACATTCCTCTCCATAAACTGAGTGAATGTTTCTAGCCACTTCGGCTGCCGAGTTTCCTTTCTTGAACTCATAAAGCATTATGTGCCTCAAATGATTCTTGGGTACTTCCATGTTAGCAGGATTTTAATCAAACAAAATTTAGTTTTATTGTTCTCTGAAATAAAATTTGATCAGTTTAAATGCATCTAAACAAAAATAATGTTCAGCTCCATTAGACATTATAAAATACTCTTTAAACTTCGTTCATTTTAAAAAAAGGTAAAATTCGGACAGAACTTATGGGATGACCTGATATAAAACTGTATTCAGTTTCAGATCTTTGGATTTAAAAGTGAAAACAATATGCAATACAGCTCAAATTACATTGGAGAACAAGCAACAGATATCTTCAGAGAAACCAAACAATTTATCCTTGACTTATCTTAGTCATAGTAGTAGGTTTGATCACAAAAGTGTCTACAAATGTTCATCTGCCTAATAATAATTTCTAATGAGAATGTTGACAGATGATCAATAAAATTCATTAGGAAAAGAAACAATGACAAAAGACATAAGAGAGTCTATACAAATTCTAATTAAGTTATTGATAGGTACTGAATGAAGCTCATCAATGTTGATAAAAAAATATCAATAAGACTATATATAAGCATTTTGGTTATAAGAGTAAAGTTTTAAAGTAAAATATGAGAATAATAGAGAAATTCATAAGTAGCCAAGTTGATTATTTCTGTAATGGTTACTACCTTTGTAGAGGAATAAACAGTATCAACTCAAATATACACATAGTTGTGTGTAATGAACTTATATATATATATACACACACACACACACAGAGTAATAATAGCTAATGATCAACTCTTTCTCTCTCTACAATGAAAATTTATCAAAAACTACTCAATAACTGACACAACTACTACGTTTAGCTCATAACAGTTGTTATATTTCATACACTAAAGGTAACTATTATGAGATGGAAAAGAACCATGGGTAAAAAGATCACTTTCCAATAATCTTAACTAATAAGATATTTTTGATAACACAAAATATTTCTTCAAGAGGAAACTAAGAACACTTATAAATTGGAAAGCATTAAAATGATCAAAATTATTATCTCCAGTTTTTATTTAAATGCAAAGTTGAATCAAATTTTATACTAATTTCACTTTGTAAAACATCCAGTTCACTGAATGTCTAATGCTAACCACCTGACAAATGTGTGACTACCATGCAGGAAACTGGCAGTTGTAGTCAGTCAGATCTGCACCAGGAAATTATGATATATACACTGTGTGCCAAATTATTATCAAGATAACTTTTTTTCTAATATTTCAAAAACCGTCCAATCAATTCACACACAATTTTCACAATGTTGGCAACACTGACCTGCGCAATCACTGAAATTTTCGTACTGATCTGCGCAATGTAAACAAACTGGTGCCATATTTGTTATCAGCACGGTGATTTGAGCATGCCAAATTATTAGAAAAGTATAAGAATTTAGTGAAAAGATGGGCCATAAAAGCAGTTTAAGTGATGCTGAAAAGAAAACTATTACCTCAGAACTCTCAAAAGGTAAATCTACCCTAGAAATTTTTAAAATGATAGGGAAGTGTCATCAAACAGTGAAAAATTCACCGCCGACCCTACACAAGTACGCAAAAGGGCATATAAAGGCAAGCCGAGGGTTATTTCATGTCGTCTCATGTCACGACTTAAACAAGAGGCCACGAAGAACCCTGGACTTACCAGTCAAGAGCTTTGCAGTCGTATTGGGGATCCTACTGTGTCTAAAAGTACTCGGTGTCGGTATCTGAGGGAAATAGCAACAACAGTCTAACCTGTATCGAAGCCTCCGTTGATGAGAAATCACATTCAAAATCGATTGAAATGGGCCGAGGACAATATGAAGATTGACTTCTCTAAAGTTTTGTTCACAGATGAAACTCAAGCAACACTTGATGGGCCAGATAGATGGTGCAAAGGCTAGGTAATGAATGGACAGAATCGTCATCAGTGTTTGAGACGCCAACAAGGCGGTGGTGTAATAATGATCTGGGGTGGTATTATTGGAGACACATTAGTGGGCCCATGGAGAGTACCAGATGGCGTCAAAATGACTGCTGATGCATACATAACATTTATGAAGGAGCATCTTGAACTGTGGATGAAAAGGCAAAGAGTTGCCTTCAGAAGGGTCATTGTTTTTTATGCAAGATAATGCTCCCTCACACGCTGCTCACAAGACTACTGAATATTTGAAACAGTTAGGCTTCGATGGACCTCGAAAAATGAAGTGGCCAGCAAATTCTCTGGATTTGAACCCAATCGAAAACCTTTGGAGCATCATGAAGTGAAGACTGTACGCCAACGGACGACAATTCAGGAGCAACACTGAGTTGTGGGAAGCAATTCTTGATATATCTCGCGGCATTACAGCAGAGACATCCTACAATTAACAAATTCTATGGATCGTCGACTTTTTTCAAGTAATTTCAAAACAGGGAAAACACATTCCCTATTAATTTGTTTAAAACTGTGCCTTTGTTTGTATCTGTTATTATTTGTTTGATTATCTTATTAGCTTCTTTTGATCATAAACATTCACGTTCAACATTAATAAACGTTTTGTTTGCTCAATTCTGGGAATTTTACTAAACCTTTCTAATAATTTGGCACACTCAAATCACTGTGCTGATAACAAATATGGCACCAGTTTGTTTACATTGCGCAGATCAGTACGAAAAATTCAGTGATCGCGCAGCTCAGTGTTGCCAACATTGTGTGAAAATTGTGTGTGAATTGATTGGATGGTTTTTGAAATATTAGAAAAAAAAGTTATCTTAATAATTTGGCACGCAGTGTGTGTATATATATATATATATATATATATATATATATAATTACACAAAGGGAATAACAGCTTCAGAAAGCAATAAAAGGGTTACATACTTATATAATTACTTATTTGGCATAATTGTTTATTAAAATTTGGATTAGCTAACCAAAATAAGCACCAACAAGTAAAATGTATCAGTCTTTTAAACAACAAATAACAACCCATTTAAAGAATCTAAAACAAATAAAAACGTACTCATGATACAGGCCCCAAAAATAGAAATTTCTAAACTTTAGGAAAAGTTTCACATCATTTAACCTTAAATGATAATATGAAATTACATTTTTCTTTTCATGAAAATCCTTTTTGTTAAATCTGCTCAAAATCAATTTTTCTCACAAACTCCAAATTTAAACAAAGTACCTACAATTCATTCCTTGCAAAACTGAAGAAAAACTGTAAATTTTAAATTATAATCCAAAGGCTATCTATTCAAGTTACTTTTAAACAAGTCTGATACCACAGGAGATGCAGTTTTATTAAGATCCTCAAAATGTATAAATTGTTAGTGTTTCTACAAAAACCATTATTCTTATGAACATGGTAATGGCACAAGAGTAAGGAGAGAACTTCATAATACAAGAATTATGTCTAAATGTAAGTCACCTCATTTATAGGAATGTGTAATAAACTGCACTGTAAAGATATCAAGCAGATCAATGAAACTCTTTAACAGAACCACATCAAACCTAGTGTGGGATTGTTGTTTTTACCACTGCCATTTATATGGATTTATTCTGAATTTGCATGTTACAATACATCCTTGCCACCCCGACATGTTTTAAACATCTGCCTGGTTTTTGTCACCAGCTGGCTTGCTTATTCCATTTTATATAACAAGTAAAAGATAAATGGCATTTTCAATAGATTCTCAAAATTAGGAAAAATTTACAATCTTATCCAGAGATAAGAAGTAAATATTGTTTTTATGCCCTGTATGAAAAAAAAGAATATTTTATAAAAAAAAAAAAAAAAATCTTTCATGATGTTTGATAAATTGACAGCTTAATAAAAGAACACACAAAATGGGTGATAAAAAAAAACTGAAAGCTAATTGAGGCTTGTTAGACAAAACTAAAAGCTATTTTATTAAAAAAAAAAAATAAAAATAAAATTAAAAAAAAAATTGTTGATGTGTACAGATGCTGATAAATTTTCATCCCACCCCCTACCCCAAAGTGACGTTTAGCCATTTGATCAGATTACTAGGAGTGAGCTGGAGAACCAGCTAAAGTCTAGGTGAGAAAATAAACAACCATATTAGTATTCTCAAGAGCATACATTCAGTCATTGTTGAGAATAAGAGTTTATATAACAGAATGATTGTAAAAATGATGATTGGCCAATGATGTCAGTTTGCAAAAGAGTGACCATAAGAGTATTTTAAGTAAATAAATTACTTTATGGTTATTTACTAAGTGACAAATGTGTGTGTGTTTATGAATGTAGATACAATCATTAATCTGAGATTATTTTAATAATGTATCTTAAACAGCTTAAAAGATGAATTAAAAAGTTACAAGTTTTTGCCACATATAATTGTCGCTTAAATTGCTTGCAACAGCTGTTTTAACACCATACAAATCTACACTAAAATAATCAGTTTTATTCAAGGAAAATGTAGGCTAAATGAAATAAATGATGAGACAAATGTTAGCAACAGAGAAATTTAAAAAAAAAAAAAAAAAAAAAAAAAAAAAGAGAAAAAATAATAAAGAGGGTAAAATTAAGACAGAAAAACATACTAAAAACAATTTGTAAAAATTTTCAAAAGTTCAGAAAGTTTGAGATCATTGAGAAAATTTTCAAGTACTTCATAAAATAAAGATGAATATAAAATGAGATAGATAAAAAAAAAAATTAAAGAATATCAAAAGAATATATTTTGAGTTTACATTCTTGTACACACTTGCAAATAAAGAGAATCATTTATAAATAATACAGCTGATGCATCTTCAAGTTATGCTATCAGGATACATTGATGAATTTTCCCCATTACACTGTGGAAAAAAAATTGAATATATATCATTTACTACCAATTATTGTAGATTTTTTTTTTAAGACAAAGTACTAAATAAGGTACAAACCCACATCCTTTCAGAATACCACAGCTATAATGTATTAGCAGTTCAGTAAGATTGTCAAATGCCGAAAGGTCAGAGAAATCATAGGGCAAGTTCATAAATTATCAAACTCGTTTAGCTGACTTCTGCATTTATTAGGTTTTAGATGCTAAGAATTGGTGCAAATAGGAATAAGAAACAAGTTTTGCTTTGATTAAAAGACCAGACTACAGAATTTGTGCCTGTATTATTTTTCAAGTAAATTATGACAAAATTAATTTAAAGGCCTTATTTTATAAAAAAAACAAACAACAAAAAAACAAAAAACAAAAACACAACAAAAAAAAAAACACAAAAAAAAACAACACAACAAAAACAACAAAAAACAAAGAAAACGAAAAACAAAAAATACAACAGCCATAGTTAAAACACCTAGTTATTATAAATAAGCCAATCAACTTATATTAACCAAATAAAGATTGTTTTAACATTTTTGTATGATAAATGCAAATACTTACTGGAGAGCAAAATAGATAACCTAGGTTCTGCCAGCGATTCATGAAACCACAATTAATTTTTTTTTAAAAATGAAAAGTCTTTCTTGAAGTTTTTATTTTAGTTTTAATTTCAAGCTAATAGATTAAATTCAATATTTCCAATAAGCAAAAGGCTTTGCTGCATTTCAAAACTAATTTAAATTGAGTGGAAGGAGTTTTGAAATTGTTAAAATTGCTGATTTTAACACCATTTTTAGCCATCTTTCATCACAATATAATTCTCCTTATTAAAAAAAAAAATCTTTCAAAAATAAAATATTTTATGAAACTTTATTTGAAGAATATTAGCTGATTTAAAGTTTAATTTGATTTGAAACAAATATTACTTCATAAACAAGCATAGAATTTAAGGAACAGCCAATAAAGAAGGGCCAGGTGTTAAATAACAGAATTTTGACAAGGTGAAAAAAGACTTGAGTAGGCAAATTTCCAAATGATAATTTTAATTCTAATGCTGACAATCCAGAAAGTCCTTCATAAGCAAAACGTTGAGGAGATAAAGTTTTCTAATTAATGAAGTAAATTGAATCATGTCATGAAGGTCAAGAAGCCATTGGCCGGGTGTTAGCTATAGTGGCAAGTACAGCTAAAACAGGAAAAATGGAGAAATTATTAACACCCTTCAAAAAAATTTTGAAGATGCCAATAGATGAGAGAAGGAGTATTGGTGGATAGATATCCTGTACTATACCCTGCAAAAGAGTAAGTCTTACCAAAAATTACAAGCATAAGTGATTTTAAACAATGGACCTTTTTGGGGGATTTAGGGGAGTCACTGAAACCCCAGACCACATCTTGCCTCATACCAATATGGAGTGAGGGCCCATATAAGCAAACATGCAAGGCAGAGAAGTGAGAACCTGAGAATTCCGTCAAGCGCTGTTAAGAGTCCGTATTGAAGATGGACAAGCTTGCTGAGACTGCCCATGGGACTCCTGCCAAGAACAAGAATTTCGACGTTGAAGAAAAACTATGCTAAGACGAAGAAGTAATCTTCACCTTTCTACCAACAAAGTTAATATGAAAAGCACATGGAAGTTAATGCCAAAAAACAGAATAACGCCAAAAAAGAACAAATTTCATACTGAAAATAGAATTTTGTAATCCAGCTCTGAGAACTTTCCCAAGTTTCACGCTCATTTAAGACAGATTGGGACAATAATTGTTATAAACCAAAGAACCAATATAAAGGTGAACATTTTGTTGCTAATTATCTGTGTGACATATTTTGTTCTATTTTTAATTTATTGATGTGCACCTTCACTCTAGCAGATTGACTTGGTACCAAAGATTCTGATAGCAACTGGACCTGATCATCTTATGATCTTAGAAATACACAATGTGGGATAGTACAAAGGTCGAGACTGGAAATGTTACCTCGGCAACTTACTGCAGTGTCTCATATCTTGAACAAGCTCAAAGGTTTGGCCACTGTGTATTAGGTGACCATGACGAAGGAACAGCCCCAAAATTGCTACAAGATTGGTCCCTTTGCCAAAGATAGCAGAGCCCCCAGAACATTACATATTATTGGTATCACATTATTGGGGACCATGACCAAGGATTATTTCCCCAGAAGGGATCATAATATCACCTAACTGGTACAAATTAATACAAAAATTTAAAACTTTATAAATTATTCCAATTAAAATTTTTTTAAAATTAAACAAATTCTTGTAAAAATTTATTCATTGAAAATAGTGTCCATATCTTATTCATAAAAGCTTTTCTAATTAAATAATGTCTTAGATATATTGCATATTGGAAGAAATTCAAAATCAATATTTTTCTCAACAAAAAAAGATGCTAAATTTGGTCCTAACAACTCACTGATGCAAAAAAAAAAATTGACAAAACTATAAAGCTATTATTTTCATTTTTGTAAAAATTATACAAAATATTACAAATATTTTCTTGGACTGATTTTAATGAAATTCAGACAAATTGAAAACTCATCCTAACACTGAAGTAGTTATGTAAACATGAACTTTCGAAACAAATAAGCAAAAAGACTTGCATATTTTGTGTGCATTCGACTACAACCAATTCTGAAGATGAAGACAAAAATTAAAACACTACAGTTCAAACTACAATTAACAGTAACAATCTGGAAACAAGAGTTAGGTTATGGCTGATGAATTTGCTAAATAAAATCATAAAAACTACAATAACTGAATATGGAAAACTGTTAGTAATTTTACTAAAATTACACACATTAACTGACTGCTCCGACATTCAACTAAAGTGATAGAGTCTAGTTTATTATAGATAAAACTGATAGAGATTAAAAATATATTTTAGTGAGAAAAGTTTCTTTAAAGAGAGAAACAGACTAAAAATTGTTATAGTCAACAAAATTAGCTCATGTCATATACTAATATTTATAATGTACAAAAAATGCTAATAGTTTAAAGTAAATAGATAAAAGCAATAAAAAACTAATGAATGGCTAATATCACAATGATACTTTCATGTAACAACTTTTATTTCCACCTGTTCATGTGTTTTCTTTTTTTTTTTTTTTTTGCAAAATTAATATTGTCTAAAATTTTTATTCACTTTGAGAGAGAGTGAAAGACACACACAGGAGGGCCGGAAAATTCTCAGCACAACCCCCATCCTCGTTAGACCAAATAGATTTTATTTTGGAGGTGGGAATAGGTCTGTATAGTCAGAGAAAAATTTTTAATACCCCTTTGTAGATACAATTAGTTCCATGAGAAAGGTACCACATTATCAACATTAAACAATGTTAGACAAGTAACAAAACAAACCTATTATAAAACCCAAAGCTCTGTAGGCAACCCTCACTAGGTCTGAACAGTAAATAAATGCAGACACAGGTAAGATACAATGTCAAAAGAAAAATTAGGAAGCACAAGAGACTGAAATGAAACTGGTTATACACTAATTCTTAGTTCAATTCCTGCATTGCTGAACTTTGAGACTTTTGAAGTAGAAATATAAAGCATCACAAAATATCAATACTGGTTGAAATCTCTCTCTCTCACGCAGTTTTTTTTATGTATACCTATATTTACACAAATATCTGAGCAAGAGACAGAGAAAATAAAGAGATTTAATAAAGAATTTTATTTAAGAAAATAGTCAACTGCATTTCAGTAATATCTTCACTGTGTGCTGTTCTTTTGATATTTAAAAAAGTGCATGTCTCAATCATCTTCTAAGATACTACAGCAATAATTAGGTGCTCATTAGACTAGAAATCTGAAACTCATCTCTTATGTCATATGCTTCCAAAACATCAGTAATGTACTACAATCAACCAAAAGACAAATTATGACTGTTGTAATATAATATATTGCAAATTTAATTTACATTTTGTGTTGTGAATGTTTTGCAGAAAAGCATAATTATCAGCATTGAAATTCTTATGAGTAAATGCAGAATTTTTATACATTATTATATGTAGCAGGGTATTAAATGCCAACAGTAAGTTGTATTCTATGTTTACAGTTGACGTTTCAAAAAATAAAGTAAAAATGTGAAAATATCTATGATAGATATATTTTGGTAGAACAGAGGATCAAAAACAATGGTGGGATTTTTTTTAATACAAAAGAAAATGTTAGATTTTTGTATATACAATGCCAAATGTGTTGATTCAAAGTCAACTTGAAAAATTAAATTATGTATCCAAAGATATAAATCTAAATAAGGGCCTTATTGAAAAGGGCAAATTATATGGACCTATTAACTTGTTTATGTACACACATATACAGACACAGGAAAAAAGTTTAAAAGAAATAAGAGTACATGTGGGTAATATTAAAAAATAAAAAAAAAAAAAAAAAAAAAAAAAAAAAAAAAAACACTATTTGTAATATTTTGAAGATTATGTGAATAATCCTCTAAATATTGGTGATCAAATATGGATTTATAAGTATATTTTTAACAGTTTCCATGAGAGAGAGAGAGAACCTCCTGAAGAGTGGATGGACAGGCCCACCTATAAAACTCTGGAGTTGGGATTCTGAAGGCAATATCAAACTTTTACTTCTATTAATCCTGTGTGTGTGTGTGTGTGTATATATATATATATATGAGAGAGACTACAAGGTTAGTCTAAAAGATGATTTGACTTGCCCCAAGATAACATTAGGAGCGTTTAGTTGTAATTCCATTTAGAAAGATTACTTTTATTGTATTGTAACACTAACAGCTGTCAACACACATTGCTTATAAATTGTAAAAACCAACATTCTTTGCTTATTGATTTTAACATTGAACATGAAATAAAAATTGATAACATTTTCAACAAGGTAAAAAAAAAAAAAAAAATTTAGTGTCATTCAGAGAGAAAGGATTGTAAATGATCAAGTATGTTATAAGTAGAGGTTTCTAGCTGAAATGATGCTTCATGGTCAAATAGGCCATTTAAGAGAGATTTGAATCAGTGTAAAAGATTAGGCCAAACAAAATAAACCAAGGTTAACAGTACCAAATGATGGTCTTCAGCTGAAGAAAGTTAAGTAATGAATATTTTACACAAGTAAATGATTACCTGAAATAAATACAACTTACAATTAGACCAGCTGAAGGCAGCAATCAAGAAATACCTGGAATCAGTTAATAAAAAAAAGATAAAAAATTTAAAAAATAACATAATATTCTGTGAAAACAACACTAAATAGCATGTCTTTTTTGTTTGTTTCTCGTGACCAGGTTTAACTTGGAAGATTTCATTCTTCTGCCATGTTCAATAGACATTGCACTTTTTGGATTTCTATTTACCTTGACTTTTATAAATGTTTCTTAATAAAGTAGAAAATTCCTAAAAGATAACAGATGCTGAAAACAATTTTTGTAGACAAAGATAAAAAGGTTTTGAGAAGTAGAATTAAAAGATGATAAAAGCTAGTGCAACAAAAATGTTGATACTACCAAAAATAAAATTTCTTTTTACTGAATAAAATAAACTTTTTAGTTACATGTTCTTTATCATTGAAGGAACAATGCTAAAACCATTAGCAAAAATTTGATGATACATATAAATGAAACAGCATTTGGTATGTGGCAGAGGAGAACCTGATAGGTCAACTAGACAAATTAAGTTTGAATTTTGACAGTAGTCTATTAAATATATCTATACTTAAAAGTGGTAAAAGAAAAAATTTAAATTCTCTTATGAAAATAGTTCTGAAATAATTAATTATATATATAATCTTTTAGTTTTTCATTAAATAGGTTAGTATTTATTTAAGTATGCATGCTACACTATTATATTAAAATTTATCCTTTATCATTTTATTGTATTCATTGTTCCAGAAGAAAAACACAAACCAGTCATTATGCTGATATAAACATTGATATTTAAAAAAAAAAAAAAAAAAAAAAAAAGAAAAAAAAAAATGCTATCTCTCCTCTAGATTTATTGCTAATTATCCAAAGGCCGATATCAACATTATTTAAAAGGACTACATTACTGATATCAACATTTAAAAGATTACATTATTTCAACAATTTAAAAAAATATAAGTGGTAATCTGCTAGAAGCCAATGAGATGCCTACCAGTCATTGTATATTATTTGAAAGAGAATCCAATTCTAGAGTTTTCAATAAGACAATCACACAGTATCCAAAAGATTACAATTTTTTTCTATTACAATGCAAAACAAAAAAGTTTATTACTGGATATGAAAGGTAGAACAAATGCATCTCTAAAACAGTATAAAATAATTACAAAGTAATTATTCTTCTAATTTTTTTCTTGTTTAGTATTTTCCAAATATTGAATCCTTAAAGGACGTGAAGGTAGCATGACCATTATCAGCGAGCGGAGTTAAAACCTGAGCATTGTTGGTTGCATTCATTTTCACATTAATATCCTTGAGAAATGCTTGAATTCATATTTTTCTCTGCCCCATGGGTCAAATAACCAAGTAGATTGGACTCTCCAACTTTGGGTGGTAGCCAGTCTAAGAGAAGGAGAACTCTGAATTCAAAACTTTCAACAAGGTAACAAGAAGCTAATCCACTATCTTTCCTAAAAAGGTATCCAGATTCACAGATAAGAAAAAGGATCCATGAGACTAGCATGATTGCTTCTTTCCTCAAAGGACATTGCATTTATTTTATTATATATATATATATATATATATATATATATATATATATATATATATATATATGTGTGTGTGTGTGTGTGTGTATATAAAAGTGAACATTGAAGTCAACACAGGCTGTTTCATGCTAGACACAATTTTTTCGACTATATATATATATATATATATATATATATATATATATATATATATATATATATATGGGTCAGTGGTGCATTGTACTGATACAACTTATTAATAAGTATGGTGCAAGTCTTTATCACATTAAAAGACCACAAAGAAAATTTCAAAATCAAACCTGTATGCAGACTCATAAACCCAACTAAAAGTGAACTAGGTAAAATAAGTAAAACGATACTAGAAAGAATTTATTCTTAACTAAGGAAGAAGTGAGGGGTAAACCAGTGGAAAAACACAAAAGCAACTATTGACTGGTTCCGTAACAAAAACATAATTGCCAATTTATACAATTAGACATAAAAGAATTTTACCCATCCGTAACAGAAGCCATGCTAGATAAGGCCATCACGTTAGCTTAGGAACAAATAAAAATAAATAAAAAATAAAATTGATATCATTAAACACTCCTGTAAATCACTACTATTCCACAATGAAAATGCATGGATAAAGAAAGAAGGGATCTTTGATACTACAATGGGAAGCTTTGATGGTGCAGTCTCCTGCAAAATCATAGGTATATTTTTAATACACAAACTAAGCAAAAATAATAGATATAAATGATAAAGGACTCTACAGGGACAATGGTCTCATAAAATTAAGAAACTATAACCATCAAAATACAGACAAAACTAGAAAAGCAATAATAAAAATATAAAAAAATAATGGGTTTAACAAATATAAAAACTAACCTAAATGAAGTAGATTTTCTAGATGATACCTTCAACCTAAGCAAAGGCACATATAAACCATACAGTAAACCCAATAATAAACCACTGTACATACACAAATGAAACCATATTTAACGAAGCTAAGAAAGACTATGAAACAGCCCTAAAAGATAGTGGATTCCCAGCAACACTCATATACTCACCACAGAGTACAAAAAAGGTCAACAGGAAAAGAAATATCATATGATACAACACAGTATACTGCAAAAACGTAAAAATAAACATAGGTAAAACATTCTTCAAACTCTTAAACACTTCCAGGAATCAAGCACTCTACACAAAATATTCAATAAAAACAATGTAAAAATCAGCTACAGTTGCACTGAGAACATGGCACAAATAATAAAAAATCACAACAGGAAAACTATCAACAAACCACCCGAACAAATTAAATCCACGTGTAACTGTAGAATAAAGAATGAATGTCCCTTAAACAGCAATTGTTTACAAAACAACAAGCCACAGTAGGTAATGAAGAAAAAGTATATATAGGAATAACTGAAGGACCCTGGAAACAAAGAAACTATGCACACAAAACATCTTTCAAAAATAGTAAATACACAAACAGCACAATGCTTTCTATGTATATCTGGGAAATTGAAAACAAAACACAAATCACACCAAAAATATCATGGAAAATAATGAAAAGATCAGCCTACAACAATCAATCCAAAACCTGCAAACTTTGCCTGGATGAAAAAATAGCTATTATTACCTTCCCATATCAAAATAAATTGCAAAATAAATGATCTCAGCTCATCTCAAAATCCAGACATAAAAACAAATTTTTACATTACTTAAAAATCAAAAACTGAAAAGAATAAATAAAAATAAACAAAATAATATAAAAAATAAGTAAAATAAATTAACCCAAGCAAATAATAAACAAATTAATAAACCACTCCCAATGGGAGAATAGATGAAATAGAAGAAATAAAAATAAGAAATAAATACATAAAATCTAAATAATGTAAACAATAAACAAATTAAACCAACTGTTAGAAAAGACTACAACAATCAATCCAAAAATTGGACAAAAAAATAGCTATAACCACTATATAATAAAAAAATGTTACTCAAAAATTGAAAACCGAATACAGTGAAAAAAAAAAATATATATATACGAACTGAAAAATAAAAAATAAGAAAACAAATAAGAAAAAATAAGTAAAAATTACTCCAAATAAATAAACAAATTAACAAATCACTTCTGCTAAATAACTATTAGAACTAATAAAAATAAACATAAGTAAGCAAAAACAATTAAAAATAATCAATCCAAATAAATAAATAAACAAAATGATAAATTAAAAACTGTCCCCCGCCAAAATAGCAGAATAGACTACAGCAGTCAATTCAAAAATTGGACGAATAAATAGCTTTATCTTCCCAGACCAAAACAAACTATTAAATAAGTGACCTAAACAAATACCCCCAAATTTTTTTACTATGTTAATAAAACATCGAAAACCAAAAAGAATAAATAAATATATAAAATAAAAAAAATGAAAATAAATAACAAGTAAAATAAATTAACCCAAATAAATAAACAAGCCACTCCAATTATGAAGTGCTTAGTAAACAATTTCAATTATGGCTGCAAGCACATCAGCTGTAGAATGGGCAAAGCGGAAACCATATTGCTTGTTGGAGAGCAGATTATGGGATGTAAGGTGCATAACCACTTCGGCATTGATTAAAGCTTCAAAGACTTTACCGAAGATTGGTAGGAGACTGATAGAACAGGAACAACGGATAAGGACTTCCAACAGGGTGGAAAACAAGATTCTTTGAGGCAGTAGTTATATAATTTGGAGAGGGCAGGGGCCAGTTCACGCACACATTTCTTCAGAACAATGACTGGTATCTCATCTCCATCACTAACTTTGTGGGGGTCTAATTTAGAAATGATGCCCAGAACCAATGACGGGTTATGTGCAAGTCACTCAAGTGAGCCTCAGTTCAAAGGGGGAAATCGGATATGGGTACACTAGTCGAGCATTGAATTGAATGAGAATTTCTGAGCAAAGCATTCAGCCTTGTCGGCAGAAGAGGTCAGAACCTCAAACTAGTTGAACAAAGGAGTTATAGAGGGTTTGCTATTGTTAAGTACGCTCTTGCAGAGACGCCAATAATCCTTGGAGTCAAATTTGCGAGATATTAGGTTGGTGCAAAAATAATGACGTAATAATGTCATTTTTTGGCGTATTTTTTAACGTCAAAAAACAACATTATTACGTCATTATTTTTGCACCAACCTAATACAATGTTCTTTCATTCGAGCAGCATATAGAGACTTTGCTTCATTGAGGACACGCTTACACTCATTACGGGCAGAGACAAAGAGACGTCTACTGCAATCAGACATGTCACTACAATAACGGTGGAAAAAGTGATTCCTATGGGCAATTGCAGCTGAGCAAGCAGTGGAGAACCAGGGGGATGAGCACAATTTGATCTTATATTTCCTTGAGGGGATGAAAGCCTCGATTCCAGCTTTAACCCAGGAGACTTTGGAAGCACATTCTTGAACAGTCCAAATCTGCTCATTGATAGTAGAACGATGTTCTGGTGGTAGGAGGTTCTTTGCAGGGGTGAAGTTGAAGGAGATGTTGATAAACACTACAGCATGATCAGAGTTGCCAAGAGAGCAGAGCTGCATGGAGCTACAGGACTCAGGAATGGAGGTAAAACATAGATCAAGAAGAGAAGCCTTACCATCCAGATTGTAGGGAAAACGTGTGGGGAAGTCAACTATTTGCACGAGGGACTGAGAAATTGAAAAATTAAGGGTTTGTATGCCTGCAAGGTCAGTAGTAGCGTTATCAAGCCACTTGGTATGATGGGCGTTAAAATCACCAAACACAAATATGTGAGCAAATGGATGAAGAGAGAGCCTTGTCAATGCTGTGAGAAATACATTCGAGTACACTACAGTCTTGGGAGGATGGAGAGCGATAAAGGAAGAAGAGGTAGCTTACAACATTGAGAAGGGATAGCCACAGACACATATACGAATATTCTGGAGATTCAAGAGACAGCTCTCTTGTCTGCAGGAGATGGTCCTTGATGTAAACACCAAGGCCATGCATATGGGTTTGAGAGTCTTTTCTAAGGAGTGGAAAGCTGGGGATTGAGAGGTCAGAGGAGGGGATAGATGAGTCAAGGTTGGTCTCACAGAGAGCCAGTATATCTGGGCAGTTCGCAACAAGGAAGGATTCAACACTGCAGAAGTTGGTTCTAATGCCACAGATGTTAGAAAATTAAAGTGGCCCTTGATATCTCCAAAGCGTTTGATAGGGTTTGGCATGCCAGCCTCCTTCGCAAGCTTTAGGATTATGGAATTATAGGTCGATTGTTCGACTTAATACAATCATTCCTGTCGAACCGTACATTGAAGGTCGTTCTCAACGGATTCTCCTCCACCTCCTATCCCACAAACACAGGTGTTCCCCAAGGCTTTATCCTAGGCCCTACTCTGTTCCTTATCTTTATTAACGATCTTCCTGATGTCATAGGTTCCCAAGTAGGTATCTATGCAGATGACACTACTATTTACTCCTGCCTCAAAGCAAATCTAGTGTTGCCGACAAAACTAACCTGGCCATCTGTCTGGAAAAGGACCTCCAATCAGTTGTGAACTGGGGCAGGTATTGGCTGGTTAACTTTAATCCCTCAAAAACAAAACTGCTCTCTATTACTCACCAGAGAAAACCATCCCTGCCCCCCCCATTATAATGTCTGACGCTCAACTCGGTCTCACATTGTCTGCTGACCTGAGATGGAATGAATACATTGAGTCAATAGCTTCATCCACCACTAAGAAAGTTGGCTCCCTATGCCACACAAGGAAATTTTTCTCACTGGAGTCAATCCTTCAAATCTACAAATCAACCATTCGCCCTTACATGGAGTATTGCTGCTATATATGGTCTGGAGCCCCTTCTAATTGTCTCAAGGTCCTTGATAAAATCCAAGGACAGATATGCAATGTAATTGGCTCTGATCTGGCATCTCGTCTGCAACTACTCTCTCACAGATGTGTCGCTGCCTCCCTCTGTCTTTTTTTACAAATAACTGCTCCGGTGAGCTGCTTTCGCTGGTTCCCAGACTTTGTGATTTTAAGCACTCAACTAGGCTGGCATCTCACTCTCACCCTTTCATTGTCGAAACAGTTAAATGTAGCCATCTCTTCTACTCCAATAGCTTCATGCCTCACTTCTCACCTGTGGAACTCACTCCCCATTTCTTGTTTTCCTGATATCTATAATCTCCAACTATTTAAATGCAACATCAATTGACGTCTCCAGATGCCCTAATCTATCCCCTAACCATCTCTTTATCCTTTCCTCTATCACTCTATCGCTCCTACTCTGAAATCCTTTGCATGCTGGTGGCTTCCCGCCTTGCTTGGGGTTGAATGCGTACAAAAAAAAAAAAAAAAAAAAAAAAAATCCAACACTTTTGGCCTGACAATTGCGTTTAGAATGAAACAGCCTGTCACCTCAGTGTCAATTTTAATGTTCACTTTTATATTTATATACGCTCTATCTCTGATATTGAGTGCTTTATCCCATAAATATAGCACAACTTATATATATATATATATATATATATATATATATATATATATATATATATATATATATAGATAGATATTCCTAAATAAAAAAGAATAAATAACATTTTAACAAACTCATACTTTAATACACCTATTTAAAATTCTAATCATTTAAGCAAACACCAATAATTCTTTACTCTATATAATTAGATTAGAAAGTCGACTGTCAAATTTCCCCATGAGAGTAACAGATTTTTGTTATAACTGCATGAACAGGTAAGGTCATCATAGAAGAGCAATTTACTCAAGTGCTATATATAAGTTTTTAAATTATTCTAGAAGTAAAAATAATTGTGAATGCATTATTGCTTTTACTTGTGTTTATGTGTGTATTTATAGTTAATTTGTTTATTTAAATTTTTTGTTCAGGGGAAGGGGTAGATATTTTATTTGTTTAAAAGTAAACAAATTGAACTTCTCAAAATACAGACAAAAAAAAATTACATTACCTAAAAAACAAACTAAAAACTAATATATTGTAAAATACCACCATGAAAAATGCAAATATATGCACTATATACAACACAGATAATGTAACATACTTTATACACTGCCAATACTTAAAAAAAAAAAAAAAAAGAAACTAAAAGTAAAACTTAAGTAAATAGTTCAGCTTGAAGATTGTGTTCATGCCTGAAACAAATTGCCACCACTTGGTGTTGACCTCCATTATATCTCCACTTTCATATTTATATATTATATACACTGATATTGAGTATTTTACTCATAAATATAGCATACCTTAAAATGCAATAATACCACTATGATGCAAGAGGTTACTGGGAGTGAAAGTGAAGAAGAAAACTTTAGTGAGGAGAAAAAAAAAGATAAAAGATAACATAATTCAGAAAGACAATGGCAGTTGGCATTGCATTTACATTTTTGAGAATTGTAAGTAGTATGGAAACAAGAAACCACAGGCAAAAAGTGCAAGAAAAGAAACTGTTAGAAAGAATTTATGGTTACATCTAGTTAGTTCAATATTAAAATGATGAGATCTAGTTGCCAATCTAGTAATACACTTAAATTCATGTGGTCAAGGAGGAAAGCTTATCAGAACAATTGCCATGAAAATATTTATAGAACAGACAGCAGGAAGCCTCATCACAGCAGTGGGAAAATGACTAAAATCGTGCTACCAGGTCAGGACCAATTACATTACAGATCCCTCTTTGGATTTTATCAAGGACCTCGAGGTATATAGTAGCTGAATCAGATCAGATATGGCATGACGCAGTGAAACAACTTTCCTAGCAGCAGACCTAGCAATTGATTCAATATAATCACTATTTTATATCAATAGATGCGAGCCCAAGAAAACACAATGAGTTGCTCTCCTGAAAGTGAGCATCTGTTTTTTTGGGAGGTGTTAAAATTTACAAGCCATTCCTTGTCCCAGTTAACTACCAATTGATAGTCATTATCAAGAGCAGCTGCCAGTTTTTCTTTGTACAAATTGGACTTACTAAGACAGGAGTAAATCATTGCGTCATCAACATAAATATCTAGTTTTTAAGTGATAACATCAGGAAGGTTGTTGACAAAGATAAAGAAAATGGGCCAAAGGATAGAGTACTGTGAGACCCCCACATTAATATGAAACAATCTAAAAGCATGTCCATTCAACAACCTTCATTACATAGGCCAAATATTCAACCAGATACCATAGCCCTTAAGTTTGTGAAAAAGTTCAGCATGCCAAACCTAAAATAAATATCTTCGTAATATCTAAAGCCATAGTCAGAGCCTCACTGTGCTTATCTAAAGCCTGCCAGACAAATTCTGTAATGAATTTAAATAAAGTTTTGTAATCAACTATTAAAAACTTTGTACAGTTCTTTCAAAATAAAAAGAAAGATATCAATGACAAAATTTGAAAAAAAAAAATAAATAAATAAAAAAAATAAAGTTATATATTGCATGTAGATGAAACAACTCTAAATAAAGTTTACTTGATCAGATAATTTGAAGAGATTATATTGGGAGAAGTGTATGACAAAGTGGGGAAAAAAAGTTTTTGTAGTACCTCATTGGATTAAATTTGTTATGTTGGTGCAACTACTTGTTATATGCATATCCATTGACTAATATGATACTGAGAGCAGAAGAAATAGACCAGTAGCAATAAATGTTTAAAAATTCATGCAAGCCCTGATATCTAAGAAAAGTATCTACAATAATTGTATAGAAATAACCATAAATAAAAAATTAAAAACTAGAATAACTAAGACAAAAAACATTTTTCAAAATATTAGGTTTTAGAAAGTTTAATACTAACATGTATTGTTAACAGATCAAGAAAATACACTGAGTTTTTTAATACTTCAAATCATATTTTAAACTATTTTTCCAATTGCAATAATCTGTGACCAGTAAAAAATGGAAATATTCACCCATATTTTCCCCTTTGTTCATATTTCAAGATGTAAACAAAATATATTGGCTTTTGAAACTGTGTTCTGTAATAGAAAGCAACATATGAAAAATATTTCTCCCTGTATATTTCTTATGTACAAAATAAATCATCAATTAAATTCACTTAAGAAATATATTCTCTTCCCTTTCTTAAAATAAATATATTAAGTGCATTAGTATTAACTTCTTATTACCTGTGTGAAGATAAATCTTTTTTTTTTTTTTTTTTTTACTATTACCAAAGTAACATTTATACCATACATTGCAAAATTCAATGAAGCAATGGAGTATGAAATATTTACAAAATAATTAATCTTTTATCATGGAAAAAAAACACAATTTCTTCACCAGTTAATAGGAATACAAGGATTTAATTAATTTTTTTTAAAGGTCATCTGATTTTAATTTATGGGCCCTTAGCTTAAAAATTAACAATCTCAGCAATCATTGCTTAAAGAATGAATTAAGGCATGAAATGGAGTGGAGTCTATACAAAAAGAGAGTCATTTTGCACAGGCTGAGAAGCAATTTGATGATATACAATAAATTTATCTTAGAGAGATTTGTACTTTTTAGATAAGACAAACAAGGAAAAAGTGATACTATGTTCTATGCTGAAGATATTACTAATTAATATATTATCAGAGTCTTACATTTTTATGGATGGCATACAAGAAATTGTTAATGTCAGTTAACATGAGCTTGAAATAAATTTTAGCAATGCGGTTTTCCAGGAGTAAATGTTTGTTTCAAAGTCACTATGACATGGCAGATAAATGGCTGTCATAAGAAAAATTAATGTTTTTGGTAGTATACATAAAGACTTGTTGCGACAGTGATGACTTAAGCAACAGTTTCAAAGTGGGAGAAAAAAAT
The DNA here is from genome assembly GCA_963932145.1 of Acanthosepion lycidas. NCBI lineage: Eukaryota > Metazoa > Mollusca > Cephalopoda > Sepiida > Sepiidae > Acanthosepion > Acanthosepion lycidas. The sequence goes on from OZ010583.1 coordinate 65,636,049, forward strand.
AATTTTAAATGAAAGATTTACAATTAAGTTATCCAAATGAAAATGAGTTATAAATAAACTAAGCTAACAATGATTTAAATAAGAAATCCTACATATATCATGAACCTTTAGCATATTAGAAAAAAATATATATATATACAGGTCCAAATTTAAAAGCAGCAGAACATGCTCACATATTGATTGATAAGTAGAGAAATTGTAATTTTCTAAAATCCATCTTGTGCCAATATCTAATTATTTGTAGGACTCAAAACCAACACTATTCTTCCATTTTTGTGAGTAGCTTCTCTTCAATAACTGAACAATATCTTGAAATATTTTGATTTTTATATGGTTATATACTGTATTTAATAGAATACAAGAGACAAAAAGAATTTATAATTTCATAAATTTGCAATAAATACAGTCCCTCCCCAGTCTTTGAACAGGAGGAAAGAACATTGGAAACAAAATAAAAAGTGAATTGGCCTTCTTTTCCAGATTAAAACGAAAAGTTTTACTTTCAGTTTTTACAGAGTAATGCTATAATTCGACACCATGTTGGAAAGAAAAACATTATGGTCAGCTATTTGTTTTTCTGAATTATACGAAGCCAGAAAATATTTTGAGATTATGATTTTTACTGATACAAGTGCTACTAATTAACCTATAGCTGGAGGTAGAATAGGTGGATTCATAACTTTCCCAAGATTATTTGTGCATAAGTGAACATAATGAATCCAATTGGAATTAGAACTCCACTTTCCAATTTCTGAGACATTATTGATGACACCATCTGCACAGCCAAGCTTACAACACCTGATATTCCCAAATGTTCATGCATTCTTCAGTGATTGTATGAGAACTGAAGTTTGAATGCAATAGAACTGTAAAGCAGAATGTGGAAGAAATAACTTATACCACAAAATATTGCAGTTACCCAAATATAAGCCAAAAATGTTGATCAGGTTAAAAGGTATGTCTAATATGCAAATAACCAAAAAGTCAAATATTTATAAAAATGTCAAAGTCATCAGAATAAAGAACATTGGATGACCAAAACTTCTAAATATATGTCCTGACCACTCAGAACATCAAGTAGAAGGCTGGCCTGAGGTTTCAGGAACCAAGATAAACAAAATTAGCTTTGGAAATTATATTTAATGAAATGTCTACAAAACTACATTGCCAGTCTAAAGTTTTGATTAAAGTAGATATTCACTCTAAGTACACAGTCATATTTTATTATGTAGGTCACATTAAAATTGGCATATATTTCTAAATTTTCAAGATATTATATAGTAAATATACTATGTGAATTTTAGTTTATACCTGTTTTTTTTATAGATAATATTTATAACAACTTGGTATGAAATTTTATTATGCCATTCAAATGCTTGTTATATTAGTGAGAAGAAAAAAATAAAATAATATATATACACACACATACATACATACATACATACATACAAGAGAGTGTAGTTACTGATATCTATTTTATAATTTCAGATATATTAAAATTGTCAGGAGTCATAATCTCAAAATAGAAACAAGCTATTAGTTACTTAGTGAACACAACATTGGAAATTGTGACAAGTGAAACAGAGAATGACTGAAAACATTGGCCAGAAAAAAGGAAAAATGGGCTTTAAGAATTTCAGAAGGAGACATTTTAGAAAAATTAAGAGGGTAATAAGCAAGAAAAGTAAATTGATCAGTAAGAAATAAGATAGTGTAACAAACATAAACAGATAGAAAAATAACAAAATATATTGGTTAAAGATATGAGGAAAAAAGAAAAAAAAAGAAAAACAAGTTACCACCTTTTTAAGTACACATTGCAAAGAGAAAAATAAATTGGGTGAAGTACATGAAAACGGATTTCTCAGCCATAATTTTAGTGATGAATGTAGAGCTACATTGGATGGATTTGGTATCTGGGCTAGAGTTTGGATCCTTCAGAGAAATAACCAACAGTTTTGAACTAGGGTTGAAGATAGAAAAATTATAGGTTTATGATAGCTCAAATGCAGAGAATTATTATAAATTATATTCTTTGAGCGATACAGATCATAAGCAAGAAGCTTTAAGCTTAAAAGTATATTCATGCTGTACAATGCTTCACATTCTGCAAAGTTGCCAAAACATTTCAAAGATAGCAAATTATCTCCAGATATTAATCCAATATAAATAATATAGTTTATCATTGAAAGATTCATATGAAAATAGAATTCAAGCAAATATTTCTTGAAAGCAATAAAACTGCTGCTGCAACTAATGCTAAAATGCAAACAGAAAAGTTAAAATCAATGAAAGTTTGATGAAGGCTATAATGATGAGAAGATCATATCAACAAGTAAAATAAAATAACTTATTCAGGTTTATATAGGTGTTAGCAAATGTTTCTATAGCCCATATCTTTTGGATTTATTTTATAAAAATCTTGTGTTCTACGTAACAGATCACAACTAAGTTCATTTTACAAAATAGTAAAACAATTATATAAATATTCAAAAAAGGGCTTCAGCATTTAACTGTTGTCAAACTTTCCAGACTTTTTTTTTTTTTTTTTTAATCCAAAAATATACAAGTTTTAACATGCATTCATTTTCAAAAAAAAAAAAAAAAAAAAAAAAAATTGATGTTAAGATTTGTTTTAATTTTACAAACAAAATAAGCATCAGATTATTTATTATATGATATTTATAAAATTTACTGAGCTACAAAGTAGGTAAAGTAATTATTTGCAATAAAAAGAATTGAAAAAAGAAAACCAAAAAACCTACAAGGAGTAAAATTCTAAGACAAAGTTAACATATATAAAAAGTTGTTCTATGGAATTTGATCCTTTCTGAAAGGAAGAAAAAAAAAAAAAAAAAAAAAAAAAAAAAAAATTTAACTCCTATTAAAAATTGGGACATTTTAAAAAATACTACTATTTATAATTCAGTTAAGTCAAAGTGTGTTGTTTTGGTTAAGAGGAGGCATATTCATTTAAACAAACTTCATTTTACTGCCATTTTAATGCAGAAGTCACAAATTAGAACTGACAAGTTCAGCAAATATGTTAACCTATTACAACAATTCTTTATTTAATTTGCAATGAAACTAATAATAGATACTAAACCAAAGTGATTTAAAAAAGAAACTTTAAAATCTCAGAAGACTTTAAAGTAATATTTACATCTATTTTGAAGAATTTCAGATTGAAACAAAATATAAAAATTTGCCAAAGAGAAATTAATAGATTTTTCATTTATTTCTTCATAACACATTGGTTTATATAAGAGCAGAAATCATAAATGTCCCAAAAAGCCTTATTAATAATAAAAAAAAATACATACTTTATGATAAAAAAAAACACACATACACATACAGAGACTAAAAAGCAATTTGTGTTGGCAAAGAAAAAGTTAAATGCCTCATCCCATCCTCCATGCCACTCCTCAACTGTATATGAGCTTTAGACAAATAGTGCGGCACATTTGTCCCATACATCAACAATCTTTAGCTCACATTTTTAAGTATATCTAGTAGAAGGGAGGGACATTTAATCAGACTATCAGAAGAAAAAGAATTCATGTGTATATTTTGATGTATGTATGTCACATTTTTGTGTCAATATTTATGCACTATCAAAACAATTTTAATTTCCAAATATAATGTTATCATAACAAGTCAAAAATATTTAAAATTTGTCAGTTGTGAGCAACAAAATTATCATGCATAACAGATAAATTACCTTTAAAAATTCAAAATAAAAACAGATTTGTTTTTTTTTTTCTTTTGAATTTTTTTATCTATATTTAAAATTCACTGAAGTTAACTTTAATTTTTTATATTTATTAAATTAGTAATTTTAATTCGAAAAACTCAGTTTAGAAATTTCAGTTGCAGATATATTCATTTTGTGACATGAAAACATCCTTTAGAGTAACTTCAAAAGCAAGCTTGAATTTATAGTAAAAAGTGTTTTTGGGGGTTTCTGAACTCAAGAAATTATGTTTTGGTAAAGCTCAAAAAGAAAAAAAAAAAAAAAAAAAAAAAAAAAAAGTTTCTTAAATATAATAATTTAACATAGTTCACAATTATTGTTTCTTTTATTTTATTTATAATATACTAGCAGTGGTATGTGGCATTACCCGAGTGTACATGGCTGCAACTGTATTACCCCCACCCCACTTACCCACAACCCCCCTGTCTAGAAATGTCAGCCTGCATCCCTGTTTGCATGCACCATCTGTTGGTATATAGAGTAACTTCCATCTTTTTTTACACCATGTCCTTTGCAAGTGTTTGATTGTTCTTAATAAAGGAATTCCATCAATAAAACCTCATGTGGTTGTTGTTCAGGGTTAAATTGTTTCAATATTTTACACATTCAGTAAGCTTCTTATGGTCATAATAACTTTCAAGTAGTATGCCATTGTTCACAAATCTAATAATCAAACAAAAACAGGGATGAAGTATCAGAGCATTATTCAACTGCAAGTACAAATGCATGAATGCCCCCCCTTCTTTGCAAGTTTACTGTAAAGCTGGGGTTAATAAGAGGTTCTTTGGAAATTTTTCTCTTATAACACTTCAATAAACTTTCTCAAACAATCTTTGCATCAAAGGTTGTTCAAATGTCAATTAAGGAATCATATGAAGACACTTGGCTAAATGGCAAAAGCCAATTATGAACGTACTTTGTCACAGATATCGTCTACTTAACTAAACCAAACATTCATGCAAGACAATTTGGGTGGTATGTAATTTACCTGGCAAATTTGGAAAGCATCAGATGAAAAACCATGGAGTTATGACCAAAAAAACTGGCTTTTGGAACAGTTTTTTGTGGTTTTTCATTATACATGAGGAAGTGAGCAGGACTAAAACCACATTATCTTATTTCTTGCATGATGGCAAATTTTTTGCAACATGTCTGCAGAAAATTGGATAAAAAAAAATCAGGAAGTTATTCAAATTTTTATTTTAAGTAGTATGAAAAACAAGTTTTTTATGTGAAGCCAATGTCGCAGAAAAACTATTAAGTACTCTACATAAAACTTGTAACATGAGCTATGTTTAGCATTAAGCGTAAAGAACATCAGCTCATCTCGTAAAAGTTTTGTTTGTGTGTAACTTTGCCTTGGTTTTTGCAAAAAGTCATACCCACCTTCAGTTTTGTCCGTCTTGACCTTAGTAAATTTGTAACGTGCGTGTACAATTTCATCGAAATCAGTCGAGAAATGTGGACATGCATATATAGCAGACACACAGATACAAATCTTCTGTTATATATATATATATATATATATATATATATTTTTTTTTTTGATTGTTATATTTATATGTATTTATCATTATTATCATCATCTTTTGATTTTTCCCACCAAAATATAGTCAATGAAGAAAGTTTAAAATGTTGATGTCAATGCTTAGAAGCCAATCAAGAGTGCAATTTCACTTGATATGATTTTACTTTTATCAACCTTTTATGGAAAAAACTACAATCTTCTCCTTGGTTCACTCCTGCCTGTTCAGCAACTATAGTCCACAGGAATCACTTCTTTCAGCTATAACAACATGATTCATATCATAAGATGCCTCTTTGTATCTACTTGCAATGAGTAGAAGTGCATCCTTAACAAGGCAGTCATCATTCACTGATAAAATGAAATACCATATAGCCTCTCACATGCCTGTCTCTAAATATTAACTGGCAGCTCTGTAAAATTATGCTGAACAAGAGTAAATCCTCAATCCCTCCTCTCTTCAATCATTTTGGAGTATTACCATCTACTGCTGATAAAGCAGAATGCTTTGCTCTAGAATTATCCTCCAACTTCACACAACTCTTCAGGAGCATCTTTCTCTGATAACTTATTGCTGAATTTGTCTATCAGGCTTTCGATAAGAACAGCGAGGCTTGGCTGTGGCTTTAGATATCTCAAAAGCATTTGACAAGCTGACCCCTCTTCACAAGCTAAAGGGCTATGATGTATCTGGCCAAATATTTGACAATTCAATCAATCATTCTTAAAATATTGTGTAATGAAAATAGTGTTAAATAGCCATTACTCTAAATCATTTCACATTAGGTCACCCAGGGCTCTATATGTGGACCTACATTTTTTATATTCAACAGCCTTCCCACTGTCATCAGTTCTCAACTAGGTATTTAGGCAGATAACAACTATTTACTCCAGTTTTAATAGTAAGTTCAAAAGTAAAACTAGCATCAGCTCTTGAAAATGACTACCAATCAGTTTTTAACTGCAGCAAGAAATACCTAAAAATGTTATCTTTTGATGAGAGTGGGCAATTATATTGAATTAGTTGCTAGGTCTGTTGCTAAGAAAGTGGATTCATTGTGTTGTACTAGGCAATTTCTCTTGTCAAAATCCATCTTTCACATTTAGAAATTGTCCATGCACTGAATAATGCTGCCATAACTGGTTTTGCTCTCCTGCTATATATCTCAAGATTTGACGAGATCTGAAAGAAGAATCTTTAATGTAATCACAGTCCTGACTTGGTATCTTGACTGGAGTCACTTTCCTTTGTCTTTATAAATATTTTTATGGCAATTGTTCTAATGAGCTCAATTCCTTGATACCATAACCACATGAATTTAAGCATGCTACTAAATGGGCAATTAGGCCATCGTTTTACTGTTGAACTAGCAAGATGTATCGTAACTCTAGGTTACGTCCTAATAGTTTCTTTTTTTTTTTTTTATGCCTGTCGAACTCTTCTCATTTCTTACTTTCCTACCACCCTCATTTTTTCAAAAATTTAAATGCAATATCAATCCCTATCTTATGCTTTCCTGAATTATGTTCTTTTATTGTCCTTTCTCCTCACCAAAGTCTTATTCTCTTTCACTCACAGTAACTCCTTGTCTACATGGCATTATCTCCTTGCTTGGGGTGAAATGATTAAATGTATGAATGTATAAAGTTTTAAATTTATGTAAGTACCCTTGAGAAAGATAGAAATATTGTACTCCTTGTGCTTTGTTGCATTGTCAGATATCTTGACAGGGTCTTCTCACTCGAATGTCACAGTGACTAACAGGAAAAATAAAGTGAATAAGTGAGCACTTAGGCAAATCACTTACCTATTCAAGCAGTTATAACAAAAAGCTATTACTCTCATAGTAAAATTTGACAATTAATTGCTCTAACTATATAGAGTAAAATAATTAAATCATGTTTATTTAAATATGCTTAAATTATTAGAATTTTAAATAATTTGTTTATGAGAAATGTTTATATATAAGAAATATATATTAATGCCATGTTCTTTGAAAACAGAAGCAATCATGGCACCCCACAGACTTTTTCCTTATCAGAATGTGTTTTTGGGAAAGATAGTGCAGTAACTTATTGCCTTCTTGAAAGTTTTCAATTCAAAGTTTTCCTTCTCCTAGACTGGCTGCCATCCAAGGTTGGAGAATCCAGTCTACTTGGTTATCTGACCCATGAGGTAAAAGAAAACATAGATTCATTCCTTTCCCAAAGATATTAATGCAAAAGTGAATGCAACCAACTAGGCTTGGATTTGAATTCAGTTCACTAGTAATGGTCATGCTACCTTCACGTCCTTTAAGAATTCAATATTTGGAAAATAGCAAAAAAGTAGAAGAGAGGCAAAAACATTTCAATTCAGTTTTCAGTATAGAATATATTAGGTTGGTGCAAAAATAATGACGTAATAATGTCGTTTTTTGACGGCAAAACACAACATTATTACGTCATTATTGTTGCACCAACCTAATATTAAATTCCAGAGTTCAGATATTTGTAATATTTTAGTAACAAAAGACAAAAGATATTAGCATTGTTTATTGCTTTACAATGAGAAAAATTTTAATGTTTTGATTTTTTTGACCTAATTAGTTGCTTTAACATTATATGCAAACTGTGACATTTTTGTGCATCATAAAATCTAAAATCTTAAATATCAGATTTATCCAAAATATAATGAAATGACTGCACAATTTAACCAGTATGTATCTTCAAGAACACCAGAAATCTGTAACACGAGGGGAAGTGGAAAAATCAGCCGTGGCTGACCACATATGAAGATCACTGCCCTCTACGGGATCAGGTTGAGATCATAGACAAGGAACACCATTGGAAAATTCATAAACTTAAGGAATCGGCACATATGCTAGGCCACAAAAATCTCCTGAGCCGACCAAGCATAGAAATGAATACAATATGGGAACCAGTAATAAGGAGTGCCAGAGAAAAGTGATAACAACAACAAAAGTTGCAATATGAGCTCTGGTAAAAAAACATGCAATGATAACAGCAAAAATTGCAATATGAGCACTGGTAAAAAATGGTTGGTGAAGACATTAGGTTTATAATACCCAGAAATTCATACACAGATGAATGGTACAGCGGATAAAGGCGTTGGTTAGATCCAGTGACAGGACCCAAAGAGTGTGAGTTCAATACCCGATTAAGGCAGTGGAGAACTTTCAGAGGGAAATTAACAAGAGATAGCTGACATCCATTAAACATGGCACGTGGAACTAGAACAGTCTACCCCAGTGAGTTCGACATTCCAACCAACTGAAGAAGGCAGTGTACAACGGCCGAAACGTTGTAATAAATAGGGTGACAAAGACGAGGACAATAGTCTAAATAATGTACAGTTGAATAATAAATATTATCAATGAAAGGTTATGAAATTTAATTTTCAAGTTAAAAATGAAAACTTATTTCTATGTTTCATTCATATAGTTTTTAATTATTAAAAGGTTAAATTGATTACTTAGCACTAGAATATTCCAAAAGACAACTAAAAAGTTTCAATAAAAAATATAAACACATTTATGTTAATTTAGTAATCAATATTTGAATCTTTAAATATCAAGATCTCTGATCTGTACTTTTAGCAATTGTAAAAGAAATCTATTGTCAGATTTCTTGCTTACTGCAGAAATCAGGTCATAGACTACCTACTACCTTGTTAAGAGTTCTCTTAACAATTTAGAATAGGTTATCAATCAAAAATCTAATAGCTAATTTCACCATTACCTGTTTCTACACAGAAAACATTCAACATTCATTAACTGAACAATTAGCATTACTGTCAGTCAAATCTTTTTTCTTAAAACAGGTTTTTCAAGAAATTGTACTAAAGTTCATTAACTGTTAAGTGCTCTTTCTAGCACTGGTGGGAGTTTCCTTCCAAACCTTTGGGTTTTTTTTTGGTAGTGCAGAAATTTAACATCTTTATGTCATTTTCTCTTCGTTACATGTGCTATACATTTTTGTTGTTACTGTTGGATATGTAGTTCAATCAATGTGATCTTTTTTATTTGGTAAAGTTCTTTACAAGAATCTAAGAACCAAACTGAAAACAAACAAGATAATACATGTGAAAATTGTAAAATTAATCTAAGAAATACATTAATGGGCATTAATTCTTTGAAATTAATGAACTTTCATTTCACAAACACTGATTTCACTAATCTTTTCTCAGCTAGATATAAAATTAGAAATGTAAATACATTTCATATCCTGGTTTTTGATCCTTATAAAATAAATGCATAATGTCCTCAACTTGATAGACTATTAAAGACATTCACAGCATTATGTAATCAGGTTTTTTGTTTTGTTTTAATTTGGAGTTTTAAATGATTTATCAACTATACTATTAACCAGAGAAAGATACATGAATGAAGATAATCTAGCTAGGTATTACAAAGATGAATACAGAATCAAGTATTATTGATTAAAATCAAGTTCAAGAAGTCTTCATTCAATATATTTGTAAAAAGCAGAAAAGAAAATTATCAAGCTAGTATTGCAAAGTGAAAGGTAAAAACTGTACTAATGAAAAGGTGCTCAATGTTTTTAGTACTGTTGCATAATAAATTTAAGCCTGATGGTTAAATGTTTTTTTTTTTTTTTTTCAATCAAAATGCATTGTTTTTGTGCAAATATAGTCTAGTTATTAATTTTCAGTTAACTATAAATTTGTGTATGATTTGCATTAATAATATAGTAAACATCTCAGATTTTTTGCACAATTCTACAGAAGGTTTTTGCACCAATATTACTGTATTTCTTTCTAGTAAAAATGATGACAGCCAACAACAATAAAAAAAAAATAAATAAATAAAATAAGTTGTTAAACAATTATATCTCTCTCAGTTTCTGAATGCAAATATCAAAAACTTCTTGAAACTAAATGAAGTAAAGGTTCAGATGCTAGAATGATATATAAAACTAATGTATTTTATGTTTGCTGCAAAATATTTACAAAATTATCACTGTAGTAAATATACAAAGAAAAAATATACAGATTTCTAAAATGTAGGTACAATTGGTAGGGAATGAAAAGATTTATCTAAAATTTATTTTAGGGATTTAGAGCAAATCATAAATCAATCTCAAAATTTATTTGCTTACAATAAAAAATTATTCCACATTCTGTTATTGCCTATAGCTTAAATAGAAGCTAATTAGAGAATGTGTATTAATCAAGAAAAAAAAAAGCTCATTCTCATCAAGATTTAGAGTCAAAAGAAAAGAATTTAAGTTATAAAGTCCAACTTCTAGCATGTCAACCTTTTAACAGGACCAAAATTTATTCAGCAGATTTTATTTATTTTCATTATTCGACACAAATCAATAACATTGGATCATCTAACCTTAGTCTGGAAACCTGGAGATTAGACAAGAAAAACAATCTATATTTTCACCATGAATATTCTTGAATCAATTCTCTTATAAGTCAGGTTTTTAAATTATTTATTCAACTTTCCTATTTACACATTATAAGTGATTATATTGCATTGAATCAATAAGTAAAAAACACTTTTTCTATAGAGTTAATGTATGTGCTTAAATTAAAGTACACATTTACATATATAGGTATATACAGAATCAATTTATAAAGATTTATCATCAAATAGATTACACTACTCATCATTATCATTTTAAAAGAATATTTGCTTATTATACAGTAAATATAGGTTAACAAGTATTTTCCAAGGGCTTAACATGATTTTGAACAGAGATCAATATATATATATATATATATATATATATATGACAAGACCTACAATAAGCTTGACATTTTCTAATTATTTATATGCAAGTGTGCCCAGGAAATTAATTCTTGCATATATTGCAGAATTATATCAAACCTATAGATGTAAATTTGTTTATGATATTGTCTGTTCTTTCAAGGACAATAAAGAAAACATTTAAGAGAAATATTTGAGAAGTTAAGCCAAATTATGGTCCAGTATTCAAAATATAAATATCAGAATAAAAATTTAGAATCACAGGAGTGAAATAGTAAATACGGAAAAAGCTCTGTTAAGATGTATAAAAATCTAAAGATTGATCATTAAAAAAATTAAAGAAAGAGGCAGCAACAGTAAGATAAGTGTTTTCACAATAACAAAAGAGAAAAATTTACAAAAGAGTTTTTACAAAGATTTCTTTGGGGAGACATTTTTCTATATAACTCACATGAATTGGGTATAAAGAAAATATTTTTCTGATTTGTTTGTACTTGATCAGAAATTAGTTTAGTCATTCACTAAGTTCAGCTTATTCTGATACAAATTCACAGTAATCAGGCACCCAGTGAGAATTATATTCATCAAACTAGTGAATGAATTTGCTACAGTATGCAACCTGTTAGAAAGAAGTTCACAATTAAAAGGTCTACATATAATACTTTCAATAGAATTTATTATAACATTCTAAAGAAATGTATTTAGTTTTAAACCAACATTTTATTACTTCAATGTGTGTGTGCGTGCATGTAAATTTAAATTGATAAATGTTCAAGAAATTTACCTTTCGACTGAATTTAGAATTTCTTATAATATCACACCTCAGGATCAGAGGGTTTGGTATATCTGTTGAGTTATTACCAGATATTATATTTGAAATATTTTTTTTCCAGTCGAGTTAGTTCTGACATTCAGGAGTCTCATGCCAGCTATCACAGTCCTGCATCAAAGTTAGATGATCATTTGGGTGACATTGTCATAACAGTTGGTCAACATAGGTGATTGCTGGGGGACCTGCGAAGCACATTCTGAGTTCACATAAGATTCTAGAAATATCAAGGATGGGTTCATAGAGCTGTGATTTACTTGGATGTCGTCTCCAAGAGATGTTAAACAGCATCAGAATGTAAAGTCCATCAAACTTAGACTCAAGGATTTTTAGTTAATGTCCAAGTAGTGGCATGAAAGAATGTTTGAGGTTGTCTAGTAGATTAGACTTCCAGATTACATCCATTTTATTCAAGGCAGACCAAGCATGCTCAGGGAAGAGGCCAGAAACTCAACCCAAACCTGTAACTCCCAAGGAAAAGGTGGATGAGGCCACAAGCCCAAAGCAGTAAAATGGACATGGGTAGTAAGGAAGGAGAGGGGGGCAAAAACTACAACCACTCCCCACCAGCAAGAGGAACCAAAGGCAGTCAAGAAACTGACCTTAAAACCACAGCAGAAAAAGAAGCTGCAAAGTATAAACAAGCAGAAGCCCCAACTGGAGTGTCAGAAGGAGCAACAACCACAGCAGCAAAAAGTTAAAGAGGTGGTAATGGAAGTGATGCCTCTACCTCAGGCCTAGTCTTTAAACGGAGGGAGAGAGAGGAAGAAGTAGAAAAGGAAAAAAAAATAATAAAATAAAAAATAGAAACAAACTGGTTGGAGTAGGACAGCTAAAAAAGAATAGTGAGAAAATTTAGACAACTACAGGCCCATAACTCTGTTCTGTTGGGACCTGAGCATACTTGCGCTGTGAAGGGCCAAACAATATAGAGAAACCTGCATCTGATTCACATGATCATAGAGGATGTAAAAGATGATGAGCAAGCTGCACTGAGGAATTTGGATCAGTCCAAGGCACTTGATAGGATCAACCATCAGTACCTGTCTGCTGTTTTGCAGGCCCCGAATTCAAACCTGACTTCTGCAAGTGGATTAGCATCCCCACCCCAGTGCTGTGGTACAGGTGAACGATAGGTTAGTCAGGGTTGCCCACTGTCACCCCTACTTTACACTTTGACATTAGAGTCTCTCCTTCATCAGCTGAGGGACTGCGCGAGCAATCCAACCCTACATGGAGCCACTGTCGCTGGTATGGCTTGAGCCAAGGTTTCCACATACGCTGATCATGTATCCATTTCTCGTGTCATACTGCAGTGACATTGAGGTGGTACAAAAGGCACTTGAATGGGTTGAAAAGGTCACAGAAGGTGGGGATTAATTGCAACAAGGTTTGCGGTTAGGTGCCTGGAAGGGAGTCACTCTTCCAGGGCTCTTTAGTTTGATGGACAGTCCTGTCTGCATTCTTGGAGTGTGGTCTTGACCCAACGCAAAGTTTGGAGCATTGATTGGGACTTAGTTCCAAAGGAGGTTGTCCTTGAAGAGTAGGGCTGACGTGTGTGTCACTTACATCTTTCCTCTCATCCTTTATTGCTTGACTGCACTTCCTCTTTGCACTTATTGTCCACCCTCTTGTGGGGCGATCACAAGCAGAAGGTCCACAAAGAATGCTGTGGAAAGCATCTATGTCATTGGCTGTGATTTCCACACTTGGTGACTCATTGACATGCCTCAAGGTTGGCTTCCCTACACCCTGTTTTGACGGTGAGTGTTAGGGACACCTTCCCTGGGCTAAGCGCCGTCATAGGTCCAGGAAACGGTCAACTTTCCTCAACAAGTGTCAAGCGGCCTTGAGGATCATTCCTCAGTCCACTGACCTTTCACGGCCTCGGAGAGTCTCGTATCATGAATTAGTGGAGGCAGTTTTGAAGAATCCACTCTGTGGGGGATACAGTTTGTCAGTCGCTGAGTTGTGCTCTGTCTGGTCTTGGTCACCAGCAGTAAATTACCTCAGTTTTCGCTTACCTGGCGGCTAATTCGGAACATGCTATCACTTGATCTTCAGATGGGGCTGGACAGATTTGCCTGACTGTCAGCAGTGTTACCTTGGGTTAGAAGAAACGGTTTCACATGCCTTCTATCATTGTCCTCAGGTGCACTCTTTCTGGGACTATGTCGACAAGTTGACAGCTTATATCGCTTCCAATCAGCTCATGCACATTGATCTTGCATGCATGTGCGATAATGTGTTGCCCTGTATTCTGGAAAGACATGAATGGTGTTTCTGATGCTGCTAACCATGACAAGAATGATGATCGGGACACTGTGAATGTAGAGAATCTTGTGATATGAACGCTTTTCACATCAGGCTCTGGTTACATGCTTTCAGCATCAGTTGAATGTGAAGATCAGAACTGATGGAAAGTGGTGTTGACAGATTTCAGCAAAAGGTGGGTGAAAGTAGCTATCCTTGAGATCCCTTTTTAAGTCCTCTTGGTTACAATGGGGCAGTTTCTTATGATCCTTCCTCCTGGTTAAGATAGACACTATTTGTTTTCCTAGTTAATGTGAATAAGTGCAGCTCCTGACATGTTCCTGGCACTCTCTTTTGTTATGATCCATGTCAAGATTCCTAACCTCTCCAGTTTGTCTCTTGTGCCCTTTTTCTCATCTTGGCTTGGTCAGACTGATTTTCCCATGCTGTCATTTATTTTTGTCCTTCCCTCTCCATTAGTGTGTGTGCTACTTGATTTTGTCTATTGACAAAATACAGTGGCCACTTATTTTAAGGGGTGGACAGGTCCTACCAACATCTACTTTGTTTTCATTTGTTACACTCTCTTCTTAGTTTTCTGGGGTCATCCCCTCCCCCTCATTTCATGATTCATGGAATTTTTATATATTTTTGTGTGTGTAGGGGAAAAAAAAAAAAAAAAAAAAAAAAAAAGACAATATTTCATGAGATTTTTATATCATGTGGTGTTTTGTAGGTTTCCAGAGAATATGTGGTATTGTGGCACATGCAAAATTGAATGATGGATGAATTCTTGTGGTAATTGGATAAATTGTATTGGATGAATTGTGATTAACTAGGACAGATAGTAAGGACCAACCTTTCCCCGCTTACCCTTTGGCCATGTGCCACAATTATTGTATTTTTTACAATAAATATATTAACTTTACTTTCCTAGAGGAACTACTGACATTTGAAACCAGACAAGATATAGCATTGGCACTCTCCTTGGAGGGAAAAGCACAATAAATTGCCAAAGCTATAGATAAATCTCTCCTAACAACTGATGGTGTTAAAAAAGTTCTAATAGAATTGGATAAATTATTTGAAAAGGAAAAGACATCCCAATTGTATGAAACCTATACAAATCTGAAAGTTTTTAAGACTGATGTTGATGCTAGACTACATAGTAAAGTGTGAACAGTTAAATAAGAAATGTACCAATTTAAAAATTGACACTGATAAATTATTGACCCTGAAATTGCAATATAATGCAAATCTTAGTGAGCAACAAAAACAGTTGGCTTTAACAGCATGCCCACAAATGAAGTATGAAACCATGAAATGTTCTGACCAGAATATTTACTACTGCAGGTAAATAATGAAGTGAAGATAAAAGAAGCAACAGAAAATTATGGTAGAAGCAGGAAACTATTTAGAGGATCTATGTATAGAGAAGCAAGATAGAAAGGATGCAGTAGAAGGGCCATTGAAAGAGGCCCTGGAAAAATGAAACCTGTATTTAATGGAGTTGTATCAAGATGTAAATGTTTATAAATCAACATATCACTGGGCAGAAGGGGATACAAGTTGATGCTCCTGCTCCTGATAGGAACAGTCCATTAAGTTGGGGAGAGGGAAATAACTGGTTATATCACTTACAATAAACACCTATTTACACCTGTTTTAATGGTAAGTGATCAGTTCAATAGGATCAAATTGGCAGCTTAATTTGAATGCCTCCAAAATATATATTATATTGAATCAATTGCTAGGTCTGCAGCTGGGAAAGTTGGTTCACAGTGTGGTACTAGACAATTTTTCTCGCCAGAATCTATCTTACACATTTATAAGTCAACTATTCACCCATGCTTTGAACATAGCAAGTATCTTGTTCAATAAAGTTAATGGCAACAAAATTTAGAAACAATATTCCTCTATAAAAATCATCTAATTATTATTATAATAATAATAATAATAATAATAATAATAATAGGTATAAATTAATGCAAATGTTAGTAAAGTAAGCTCTGAATACATATTTTTCTTGATTCTGGAGACACATACTTTTCCAACTTAAGCATAGAAGAGAATACTACATTTGCAAGACAGTTTTATTCATTTCATTAAGGACAAATAATTTCAAATTAATTTCATTAAATTAATTTGTGAAATAGAACCAATATTATACTAGGAAGTTAACTGGAGATAAGAAACTAACAAAGAATAATATAAAAAGTACAAGACATAACTTTATTTAAAATATAGTGTCCAAGAAATCACTTCATCCTTTTAGTATTTTCAAAACAAAGGGAAACTACACACAAATATTTACAAAATCTTGAGAAATTCATCTGTTTTAGATTTATTTTTAACACTCCACTATGAGGGAATTTCCTAAATCATAAAAATAAGCATCAGATTTTTCTATAAAATTAAAAATAATAAAATTCTATTAAATTTAATTCTCATTAATTTTATAAAAAAACGTCTTGACCAAGATGTGATAAAATTAATACATTGAATGGCAAATGTAAATGAATAGTGAATTTTGCTAATGCGAAGTGTAATGTTATATCAAATTAATACTTAATAGAAAATGAAAGATGAGAATACAATAGAAAAATCAAAGTTTATTAATATTTGCAATATAAGTGTTAAGCCAACCATAAATAATTTCATAGTAGATGAACAAAATGTTTGTCATTTATTCAATTAGCGATTTTTCTACTTTATATTTATTTAACCATAACACTTACCTAAATTAAGATTAGGTAATAGGATTTTGTGAGACTTATGCTAACACAGATCTAATGATTAACAGTGGCCAAATATATGCACATAAATCAAATTTGTTTACCCTGTAATAGCTGAATAAAAACAACTTTTTGTCTAATCAAGAACCTTGCAAATTTTGTTTTTTTTGCCATAAATGCAGGACCTTAAATGTGTATGGGAAATTTGAGTGCTATTTGGCAGTTAAAAATGCATTGATCTGAAAATTCTTCCAGAAAAAATATACATCACATAAATGTTGGATTTTAATGAAATTTTTCAGAAATTATTTGTAAAGTATTAAAAAAAAAA
The DNA here is from genome assembly GCA_963932145.1 of Acanthosepion lycidas. Taxonomy (NCBI): domain Eukaryota; kingdom Metazoa; phylum Mollusca; class Cephalopoda; order Sepiida; family Sepiidae; genus Acanthosepion; species Acanthosepion lycidas. The sequence goes on from OZ010583.1 coordinate 65,653,217, forward strand.
AAAAACGATTAGTGAAAAGATTAAATTTAATGTATTTGCTTGAAGTTAAAACTAGAATAAAAGCTTCATGAAAAATTTTTCATTTTTAAAAAATTCATTTTAAACTTTAGATATTGTGTTTTTTTTGTGGCAGTCCCTATATATATATATATATATATATATATTATATATACATACACTAGCAGCATTACCCAACGTTGCCTGGGTTTATTCAAAAAAAAAAAAAAAAAAAAAAAAAAAAAAAAGATCAAAACTTATTCAATCTGTAAAGTTAAAATAAAGAAGATTTTTCTTTAGTGTCTCTTATCTATATGGTGAAAAATTATAATGACATGAAGTGTGAAAACATAACAGGAGAAAGTTGATTTTACAGAAGCACAGAAGATACAAAAAATATTTGTCAGCAAATGAAGAGTACATTAATCGCAATTGATCTTCGAAAATTGTTGAGGAGAAATGCTTTGTTGACAGCTTTCGTCAAACTACATCGAATCAACAAGATGCATTCGAAGGAGAAGAAATTCAACAAAGACTTCTAGCAGCCATGCCAAGGCTGAAAACCAATGTTCACAAAGACTGTATAGAATTGTTCTTTGCCCCCTCAGTTTCGACAGCTCAAGTAGCAGGAGTTCTGGCAGCGTTCCTTCCTCGTCTAGTTAACCGTTGCTCATTAGTTTCTGCTGACCTTGCATTAGCTGTTCGAATTCCGTTTTGTGTCAGTCTAATTTGAGTTTCTTGTTGCGAAGCATCTCTTCTCCGTGCTTTCATGCATTTGGCTGTAGTAGCAGCACGTCCATGCGAAGGATTTCACTTTCTTGGCATTACTGTCAGGCTGTAGTTGGAGGGGTTTGGCTAAGCTTTTTGAATAACAATGAAGTAATCAATTAAAAAGCAAGAATATTATACACATTAATGGAAATATAGCCACAATAAATTAAATGCAATTTTATAAGGGAGACCATGGGAACGCGGTAAACAATTATAAGCAAGCTCATAAAAGTTAGGATTTGTCTAAAAAATAAACTACTAAAAAAAGTATTAGCGATAAAAATAAAAATTAACATGCAGCTAGAAACCTACTAACTATGAACATTAAAACGTACACACTAAGTTTAGTATAATTATAAATGAATCGAAAGAGGGTCTTTACATTATTAAAGTGCATTTTTCAGAATAAAACTGTCAAAATTTTAGGGCTCAAGTTTCCAAAAATATCAGTTAGTAAGCATTATTTAAATGCTGATTAGAAGATGATAAATACATAATTAAAAATTGACATTTATGCTTAAACTTTTTAATAATATCATTTTTGCAAATTTAAATCTAAAGTATCAAAAATTCAAAACATCCATGAAGGCAGCCTACCTTTTTACTGGATGATAACTTTGATGCGAATGAGATTTTTTGCATTTATTTTATCACATCATAACACTAATGAACACTACATGTGAAGCAAAATCGATAGTACACACTACATAACTCGATTGTACACACTACACATCTTGATCGATCTCGCACACACATCTTATACCTACGTGCAATTCTCTCATCGGTGCACACTTTCGTTTGCACTTATTCTTTTTTTTCTTAAGGAAGGATATAATTTTTGCCGTCAAATTAATGCAAACTAAACTATTTCAGTACCAAAACAGGAAATCCATGGGAAAAACTGATATTTTTCATAATGTATGACACATGGGGTGTCAGTTTTGATTTTGAGTTGATTGATCTAAACACAAATTATATGCAAATTTTCATCAGAATGCTGCTAACCACTACAATTGAAAGACTAATGGGGCAGTAAGGTGTTCATGGGTCATCTTGGGAGCCCCTTATGTAGTTTTCAAAATCTGATAATCGTTTTTGATTCATAAGATTTTAACATACATGTAAAATTCCGTCGAAATCAAAGCAATTTGAAAATTTGGAGGTCCCAAATTTCAAGCCAAAAGACAGGTTTAAGACTAATAGTAATTGAAATAATAAAGCACATCTTTAAGTTTTCTATTTAATCGACTTTATGGCCAAGGCTGTAGTGTAGACTTAATTGAAAATTTCGCGGTTCCCTGCTGGTCCCCTAACTTGTGGGGGTCCCAGTGTTGATTTTCAGTGAATTCCAAGTGACTAATTCAGTTACTCGATAATCTCAATATGTACTGAAATTTTCGTTGAAATTAGGGAATAAATACTGCTACAAAATACACTTGAAAAGCAATTGAGGCATCAAGGGGTTTATAGGGGTCATCCTGAGAGCCCCCTCATGCATTTTTAAAAATCTGACAACTGATTTCTATCTCATTGTAAGAGCGTAACAAACATGCAAAATTTCATCAAAATCGAAGCAATTTGAATTTTTCGGGGCCCAGTGTTGAGAAAAACGAAAATAAGTGTGACAGTAAATTGGATACACTTACTTCGCCCATAGGGTTTAGACTTCAAGTCTGAAAGTTTAAAAACAACCAAACTAATGGAAATTCCCATTTAAACATTATATTTATCGATTATTGGTTATTGATTTTTGAAAAATGACTAATTTTTTTGTCCAGACACACCTAGTATCAAGTACAATCTATGTTCCAAATTTGGTGGAAATATGTCTTTATAGTTCTCAAGTAGTTCGCGAACACACACACACACATACACACAAGGGATTCACATATTTGTCATGTAATGTACCCCTTTCATATTTCCCAAACATCAAACTGTTAAATAAATCACTCAGCACTTCAAAACACCTTTGCCTTAAAATGATTTTCTACAATAAAGTAACATTCGTTTAGATTAAAAATAAAATTTAAATCAGTTATTTTTCTCAAATACAGTTTCAGAAAAATATTGTTTTTAATTTTTTTTTTTTTTATAAAAAGAATTGTTTCAATTATATTGACAGATCTGTCCATAGATTTTATTTTACTGATAAGAAAAAAAATTCCAATCAGTTTAACAGTTAAACTGATTGGAATTTTTTTAAAACTTTAACTTGGCTTGAAAACGGTAAACCAAAACCAAACTTATTGGGAAAGGAAGTTTCATTTATTAGCTTGGCAGTAAAATTAAAACTTTTTTTTTTCCTTTTTTAAAATGCATTTTAAACTTATATATATCACTTTTTAGTTATTTTGAGTAATATCAAATCCAAGAGTAACAGATTTTATTTTAGTATTATTATATTTTTTTTATTGCAGTTGACTGAAGGTTTAGCTTTGATTTATTTATTGAGTGAGCAGTATGACAATCAGTTTTGTACCGAGTGTTTTTAAGTCAGGTATAGAAAAGATCAGTTATTTTAGAGAAGTTTAATTTTCTTAAAATTGGAATTTAAAAGGTAGAAGTTCTTTTTAGTGATTTTTAGTCTTTTGCTAGCCAGTTTTCTTTGAGTTTTTCTTATTGCTTAGCTTGTCTGTACTTTTTTTGTGTATTCTTGTGACATGGATCTTCTTGCTGATTTTAAGTAAAAACAGGCATGATCTGGCTGGAATGATTTCTTGTTGAAAAATGGAGGAGAAAAAAAACAAATAAAACAACATGCATAAAGTCAGAGTTAAAAATACTAAACAATATGCATAAAGTCAGAGTTAAAAATACTAGAGATTAATCAGGATACCCCTGAAATGTTTATTGTTTATTTATTGAGTTTTAAAATACGAGAGTATTTCTAACTTTATTAGTCTTTTTTTTATTTTTACTCAATTAAAGAAGATTTTAAAGACAAACTCTCGCTTTCAAAGACAGGAATAACGATTCTTGTGAGTAGACAAATATTACAAGAAAAATATGCTAAAAAAGAAAGTAATTGTGTGTCAATGAAAAAGGGCACTACGAAAATTGTTTTAATCACCTACTCACCCACAATAAACCAGAAACTGTCTACCTCTCCCAGTTATCAGGGAATGGCACTGACCCTTCACCTTTTTTGGAATAGGAAAGGTTCCAGCCTGGGAAAAAGGCCCTGAAAATCTATTTCAGTTCATTTGAGCTTCAGATCCCATAAAACGAGAACAAGAATTGTTTATATACAAAAACCGAATAAATATTCTTAGGGAAATTTTAAACAAGTGAGAAGTGGGGGACAGTGAACTACAATGGAAGTGTCTTAAACAAGCCGCTGAAACAAAAAAATAAAGTATATATTTCGTAGACTAGAGATGCTCTAATCTCCTTTGGGGTATGAATTCACAAGACGGAGAAAAAAAAAACTACATTTTTACAACTAAACTAATATTTCTGTGTCTTTCTTCACAATATGCCCAGTCATCAGTAACACCATCAGGAAAACACAAAACTTAAATTATGTGGGTGTTACGTAGCATTTGTAGTGCTCATACATAGTGTCACGTCATTTATTTTGGGAGAAGAAAGAAAGAGTGTAATAATGTGTAAAAGTAAACGAATTCAATTGACAACAGTAGTAGGCTAGAGCTCGATTAGAAAGAGAGAGAAAAAAAAATTAAAACATATGGCCATGGGAATGTTTACTGTGAAAAGTGAAAAACATTTAAAAAAAAAAAAAAAAAATGTTTGTTCTTTCACTATTTTGTTGATGACGTTGTCAAATTGTCAAAACTCAAAAGAAAACAAAAACAGAAAAAAATGATGTGCCTGGTGAAGTTTTTCTTTTTAATTTAATAAGTGAAGTGAAGTGGAAATATTTGCGGTTTGTTGCCATTGCAAGCCGCCAAAGACAAAGAAGATTTAACTTGATTGATAATAATAAACATAAATTAATGAGGATACAATTATCGACTTAAAAATAAAATCCAAGCTATTTTGTTGATGCACGTGTTGTTTCAATGTTCACAAGAATAATATCACATAAGAAAGAACATCTGAATAGTTAGAACAAAAAAAATTACGATATGTAAAAAAAAATAAAACTAAAAATCAACAAAAGTTGATTCAAATAAGTACTGTAACTATTTTTGACCAAAATGCCGTCCGTTAGCACGGTTTCTGAATAGATTCGCAATTCACATCTTACACATCAAAAAAATATTTTTACCAAATCGTTTTTTGTTTTGTTTTTTTGTTTACTTTTTTTTTTACTGTTTACAAAAAGAAAAAAATAGGCTAGAGAGTTAAAAATCTATTTCCAAACAATATTTTTATTAAAAATCTATTTCCAAACAATATTTTTATTTTATTATTCTTAACGAGTTTTAAGTCGTCTGTTTTTTGCCAAGGTAGAAAGGAACTTCCCTTTTTTATTTTTAAAATCGTAAATACAGACTTTTGTATTTAGAAACGACAATTTTGAATATAAAACTTAAAACGAATGACTAGTTACTAGTAGTATAGTCAAACTAACAACAATAAACAAATCTTTTAAAATGATCGTTATGCATTTCTCGTTTTAGTGTTGGTAATTCGATTTTTAGTTGGTTGTCTTAAAAAACAAAAATATAATGAATATAATTTTTAAGCAAAGAAATTAAAAACAAACTTGCTGTGTAGTGCAATTTTATTTAAAAAGTGAAGAAAAAAAAAACCCAAAAAAAACATAACTGCATTGCATTGTGAATCCAATCACATCGCAATTGGCAGACAATAAATATTATTAACATAAAACGAACTGATTAAATATCTTAAGTGAACACTAAAACACAATAAATAAAATAATCTTTACTTCAATCTGGATTTGAAATGTTTTAATTTAAAAACATTTGAAATCACCTCAATCTCTAAAGAAAGACAAAGACTGCGAAACGGTAATGTGAATTTTTTTTTCTTCCTTCCCAACTCTGCGTAGATAGAAAAAAAACTATTCACTCCGAAGTATTTTATAATTTGTGATCGTGCTAATTCATAAAATTAGTTTTTAATAATTTTAAATGATAGTACTTTTAGTTTTCTTTTAATAATTAAAGAATCTCTCCAAAATAAAAACAAATAAAAAGTAATGAAGATATATTTTTAGTAAGTTTCATTTAGTCTTGACAAAATGTTATCAAAATAAATACAAAGTGCAGAATCATTAGTTATGCCAGAGATTCGAACAACATTTAATTTAACATTCTATTTTTAACTAAAGAGAAATAGTCTTTTACCGACAACACTGTCAGATCTGCCTCTAACAAACCAAAAAACAGAAACTAAAAACTTATACTTTATTTATTTTACTTCTTCCAATTTTGAATTTAGCATTTTCATTTTTTTTTTTTTTTTTTTATTTTAGAATTTTTAAGAACCATTTCGATTCCATTTATGGCTTTGTCAACGGTCAACCCAAGTCCGCACATAGTTGAAAAACTAAAAGGGTCACGTATCAACTCACAACTGTTATATTACATTTTTCAGCATACAGTGATCAGTTTCGTCAGCTGACAATTAAGTAGAATGAAAAATTAAAACACGATCGTAGTAAGTAACAGCTGATTGAGAGGGAAAAGTGCAAGTAGTAAGCAAGCATACACATGTATTGTAAACAATAAACATGTAATGTGGAGCAAAAAGTACAAAAAAAAAAAAAAAGGTAGTGTTACAAAAAAAAAAAAAAAAAAAAAACAATGTTCTGGAGTTCATGTTACAGTTTCCATTCAAAATATACAAGAAAATAATTTCAAATTTAATAATTTTATTTTTGTGTTTTACTTTGTTTTAGAGTCAGCCATACTTGACAATTGACATGTAAAATTCAAAATATAGGCACTAATACTGATTCAAAGACAAACATTTATTATTTTGCGGTGTAGTGCGTACCATACAATCGTTCAAATCCGGTTATATGACACAAACAAAATAATGAATTAGTCTCTAACAACACCAAAAAGAAGACTAAACATAATTTTCAGTGCAGTTAGTAATTAATTACTTCGTCCTATAAACTTATGACATTACAAGCACATAGTATATATTAAAAAAAACACATTTAAAAATTCCTAAATATTAAAAAAGAATGATTATATCAAAACCAATGAAACAAGAACGATCGACCCTAAAGTAACAAAGTTAGATTGTAAACAAAACCGCTCTGAATGATGGTGATTATTTAAAATAGAGGAGGGAGTTACTATGAAATAAGTACACTTCTCCACTTACCCGGCAGTACCAGATACTCAACGTGCTTTTTGAGAGTACAGCAAAAAGCATACGATCACAGCTACTAGAAATAAAAAAGGGACACGTTGAGTTGTCCGGTGGTAACTTCAAGTATTTCGGCCATCCCACAGGGAAATACATGGTGCTAAAATAACTCCAAGTGGCAGGCAATCGTAGCTAAACTTCATGACAAGAAGCCATTTAATTCTGAGATGTGACAAGACGTCACAAAACTCATTTGATTAGTCTGCTTACTGACAGTATAGCCAATCAAAATCGGCGTTATAAAATGGGTCGTTGCTTCTCTTTCCGGGTGAAAATTTTTTTTATCCTTCCCCTCTTTTATCAAAACCGGAAGCCACACTACACTTCCGACTTAAAAGAAAAGAGAAAAAAAAAATTTTGTACCTACTAAAAGTTGCTGCTGCTGATTATGTGTTTCAGAAATATTTTTATGTTAGCATCCATTTCTTATGTTTACTATTTTTTTTTAAATTCTCGGTCAACACATGGAGTAGCCTGTCTTTTGACCCTGCCCAGAACTGGATATCTCCAAAATAGAATAATTTTATTTTTATTAGCTTCAAGTTACTTGTTTGCTTTAAGAGGACATATAAAAAAAAAAATTTTAAATACTGCATAATGAAAAAAACTAAAAATTTAGGCTTTTTTTAGCTTTTAATACGAGCAATTTTTATTTATCTGTATTTTATCTATACTTTACAAATAAATTAGAAAAAATAATAATCACTGCTATGCTCTCAGCAAAAATATGCTATTTTTAGCCACAAAATAATTCATTTCATGATAATGAGAAATGAAACGATCATAACTGCATATATAACCACTGAACCAAATGAAAAACTCATATAACCACTGAACCAAATGAAAAACTGCTGTAGTATATTTGTATAGGTATTCTGATATTTCCAAGAAAAATGTAATGACCTGTCCATTGAAGCCTGTGATAATGAATGTGCACTTTGATGTTGCTTGTATTGGTCTTTTTGAGGACTACTACAGTGTCTGGCATATGGGATATCCAGTAGATAAAATTAATCAATATTAAACAATGTTGGTGGAATCTCTCTAGAGCATCTAAATGTCTGTGGTACACAAACTATGTCTCATATGAGTATAGTATGCATATCAGTACATTGGCATTGCAGACTGACATATTTGTGCACTTCTTAAGTCCTCTCTAAGACCAAACATGATCTTTTAGAGCTGAAAAAACATCAGTTTTCTTCTTCAAATGGGCAGATATTTCATTGCCAAGATTGTAGTGTTTGTTTACAGTGCTCCCAAGGTGTATGAATTTGTTTACCACCTTCCACAAATATTGATAATTTGATGTAAGAAGAACCCAGATCAGGTTGGAACATGTACAGACTGATAGGAAGACAGAAAGCTTTGCAAAAATGGTAATGATTATGTGGTATGGTAATGAGATTTGGTATAAAATTGTTAAGAAGGCTTTGGTGAAGGTTGTGTTTTTGATTAGCACATCACATTTAAATTTTACAAAGAAACACAAAGAATGAATAACAAGAGATTATTCAGTAATCAACAATAACATATTGAAAAACAAGCGAGTACAACAATTGTGTTTGGTGAAACAAAGTTAAGAAAGAGGAAGTAGTTCCCCTTGTACTGATGTGAGATTGTAAATATGTGTTAAAAGAACTTTCTTGTTTAAAATGTTCAGAGTTCAGCAATATGTGATAAGTGAGTTTAAGTATGAGAAAGTTGTACAAAAGAATGATAGAATTCTGAGTTGGTTACTTGGCTTTTTGGACAGACAGTTCACAGCGTAGTGCAATTGTAATTTTGTGTCTGTGTGTGTGAGTAGAAGAATGAGAATTCACATACGTGGTTGAGCTCTGGAGATTTACTGTTCTACTACTGTTCTTTTTTTTTGATTTTCGTGTTATTTATACTTTCTGAATAGGCTCCAGGAATGAGAGCGGGGAAAATATTGAAAAGAGTGTTATATTATATTATTGGTCAAAAATCAACCAATCACTGATTTTTTTCTGAACCAGGTTTGGCAAAGTAAACATCAGAAAATTTGATGTGACTCATGCGATGCATAAATTGTCCTATAGAAAATAATGCCTATTTTCTATCCAATGGCTACGGAGCATTTTGTGGGCGTGGTGTATGTAAACAACCACTACAATTAAACATCAGTGCCTACATTTCCTGTTTTGTTTGGATGACCAAGTTAGAGTCATCAGAAGGAAGAAGGTCTCAAATTGGAATACCTTAAATTTATCAGAAGCATTTGATATTGAATAATTTATCAGTTGTACAATATCAAATATATATACCCTTGTCACAGTCCTTAAAGGCAAAGGAGAAGCACAACAGAAAAGAAACAGTAAACATATATACATACAGACATATATAGAAAAGTCAACAAAAGACTGAGGCATAATATTTGTTATTTATGTTTCAGTACAGAACAATTTCTTTTAAAACTTCCACATTGTTCCACATAAAGTAATCTGTTAAATTTTTGTTTTACAATAACTCCAAATATTTCAAGAAAAACTGCCTCTATAGTTACTCAGTAAACATTTAGCTTTCCCAATGATTAAGCAAAAAACTGATGATTTATGCTGAAATTTTTAAGATAAATAATTATAAATATTATATTCTTTGTTTTTCAGATTCAAACTAGCATGCTCATCTTGGTTGTTATACTCACAAGACTGTATCCTCTAGCCCTCCTCAGGTGTTCTGTATTTAGAAATCCTCTTGAAATTTTGAACTGATCCAATTATTCAATCTATGCTTTCCAAGCTTAGAGAATAACCATATTCACATTTGTGTTGCTTATCTGTTTCTTTTGAACCAGAATATATAACTTTTCAAGACTACCAGACCCAGGACTGAACTCACAAATTTCTCTTGGTGAAATTTTGGAGCCTTAAACCTAATATCTGTAGTCAGGTGGTGGAATTGTATAAGTGTCTTAAATAATGGCCTTCCTGGATATACTAATAACTCACACAGAGTATCAGTTCAAGACATCCATATATCATAAGCAGCAATCCACAGAACAATATCTGAATTTAAATTTCTATCCTCTATAGCATCAAGAAAAGGATTGTCCATTGCCTACAGCATTGGGCCAAACTCATATGTAGCAACCCTGACACATACCAATAGGGGATTGCAGCAAAAGCAACTTCAAAATAACAATTATCCTGCAAGCATAATATCATCTTCTACAAGCAGGGAAAGAAGAATCCAGGACAACAATCAAAAACATGTCATGGTCTGTTTATCATACATAAGGGATATATCTGAAGGGATTCAAAAGATCTGCTGTTCATATAACATCAGGACTGTATCCAAATGCAGTTCAACTCTTTAGAGATATCTCTTCTGAACCAAGCTCCAATCAGAAGAAAACACAATCAAGAACTGGATGTATTCAATTCTATACAGTTGTGACAAGGAATGCAATTGTGAGACCCACTAATAATAAAGGCTGAGGAGCATAAAAATGTTATAGTCCAGAGAAAAACTTTAAAATCAGGCATGGCTGATCATATATAGAGGGAAAAGGTGGTCCTCAACCTCTGTGGAATGAAGTTATAATAATAGAGAACAACACTGGAGGGTAACACAACTGAAAGAGCACACATGGAAACTTCCTCAGTGGTATAAAAATGAATACCACCTGGAAGCCTCTGATTAAAAAAAAAAAAAAAAAATTTTCAACACTTGAGTCGAGAGACTAATAGAGCTCTACTTGATTTAGGCACTCATACAATGTCACCACCTAAGTACAGACATTAGGATAAACGCTTCAAAATTTCATTACTGGATTAATTGTACTCATTAAACTATATCTGATTCCTTGTAAGTTTTGAGTTCAGTCCTTCTGTCTGGTAGTGCTGAAAAGTCACATGAAAGATGAAATAAGAACAGTTTACCCCATGTACTGAATAAAGGGTTCAGTTAAAAACTTTTTTTACCACCTTCAACAGCAGTCACTTGGCTGGAAGATAAAATGGCCAAAGCATAACATTGGTTGTTATGCTTATGTTTTGGCCATTTTATGAGCATGCTGGTCCAAATAATAAAGCATATTATAATCTACTGATGAACACATAAAATATTAATGTAGGAATGATATTGTATTCCTGTACAACAGGATAACTCAGAAAGAGTAGGATGTTGTATCATTTGGATCATGGCACCAAGCTAATATTTTATTTAAAAGTTTTATTATTAAAAGTAATTTAGTAAAGTATGATGCACAGTAGTGGATTCTTTTTACTGATTAACACACAGAAAATAAAAGAGGATATTCATTTCACTGAAAAATATATAGTAGAATTATTTATTTTGCATTAATCTGTAAAAGTATTTTTCAAAATAAAACAACTCATATTTTTTTCTAATTCTAACATGGTGGTCATATGAGTAGTTTATTATAGGATACAGTTTGTAGGGGATTGATACTCAGGGTGATGACAAGTATTCTAGTAAACAAAGTTTTTAGTTTCCAACAAAACCAAGAACAAATGAAAAAATTAAACTATAGATATGATAAATATTAACAATGAAACAAAAGTCATACCCAAGTTGATATTTAGAAAAACTGTATAAACTTATAAACTGTATGAAAAGGTTCTGAAGGAATTGTTATTTTGAATTCACAGTTTTAAATTTTGCTTTATGTTAATTAAAAGGATTCTCTAAATGTGTTTGTGTATGAAATAAGCTTGACTTAGTTGAGGCAAAACCCCCAAAATTGCTAAGTTACTCAATATTGATATTTAAGTTGACATCAAGGATCAAGATTTGTTAGTAGGAGCAAAGAGCTATGTGATGCTGTTTTAATTGGTGACTATCTACTGAATAAATAGCCATTCTACTAAATCTTTTGGTATTATGATAGTGATATCGATATTGATTTCGCTTTTTTTCAGTCAGTGTGACTATTTTCAGTTGCTCAAGTTATCAATTGTGTTTATTAACTTTATGCTATTGTCATTGTGTGCATTGTTGTGTCCAATCTCTTATATTTGTCATTATGAATGGCTAGGCAAAATGTTCAGTTCAATTCCACTGTTAAATACTTAATGGCGTTTGATAGGAATTATGCAAGATCATTTATACTTCTGGAATGTATCACACTAAACTGTAGCAGTGTCTAAAGGTACTGATAATTCTTTCAGTTGTATTATCATATCTGATATCATAGGTGAACCAAGAAATATAATCCAGGTGACGGATTTCGCTAGGTATAGATTTGTCAGTGTGTGTGTAATGTGTATATGAGTGGTTTATAGCACATGCAAGTAAGTGGAGGAAATGTTTGATTGCAAAGTAAAGTAACAAGAGTTTACGAAGGAAGATACTATATTTTGTTTGTCTGGAAAACATATTTTCATAGAAAAAGATATTGGTCTGATATATTTTACAGTATATAACTGCATCTGCAGTGTGACCCAAAGCATCTGTTGTCAGTAACAACTAAGTGTTTGAATCATTTAATTTATTAATTTAACATCATAAAATTTGTTAAGGCATGTTTAGCATGTTCAAATGCTACCAGTACATCTTTATCATAGGCCCATGTTTTTGTTTAGTTTTAAGGAGCTTTGAAAATGATAAAAAGGATTAAGGAGCAGTTTGGTATAAAATGGTGATAATGGTCAATAAGTCCTATAAAGTGTTGTAGTTGCCTTAAGAATGTTGGTTAAGGAAATTCTTTTATCACTTCAACTTTAGTGAGTAATGATGTTGTCCCATTTTGGTTTATTTTGTGTTCTAAAAACTGAAGTTTTGTATTTCTAAATATACACTTGTTCATGTTTTTAATTCAAAATGAGAAAATTTTTGGAAACCTGTTTGAAGTGGTTTTCTTGTTCATCTGTTGATTATCTCACTTGACTTTGCTAAACAAACTGTCTCTAGGGGGTGCTCATTAAGCCTATATAAAAGCGTGCATTTATCTCCATAGCTTCTTTTCTCTTTTGCAGCTACACTTTTTTCCCACATATGACCACATCGGTCATATGTGGGAAAAAAGTGTCCTCCACTTCATTTTCTTGTTTGTTTTTTTTTTTGTCTTGACCTTTAATACTCTCTTACACACACTTGTTACACACACACACAAACAAAACATTCTTAACATAGCTAGCTTTATGTTTTTTTTTTTTCTTTTCATCACATGTAATTCTTTTGTCAGTACATGACATTAGTTGTCATTTGTTTTCTATTGTTTTGTGTTACTCACTTTTTACCTGAACTCACATTGAGTTCACCAATGTTGTTTCTGGGATAAATTTTCCAGGAGCCTGAAAATATCTACTATCCAAAGTGTTGATTATTGCAACATAATAGTGACTAAATATTTGCCCAATCATACTAACATCCTGCAACTCACCTTCCTTCTTGCTGACAATCAGAACACTGCATATGTAAGTATGAACAAATGAAAACCCTCAAAATACCTTGTCAATTAATCAGAGAAAGGTCTGTGTGGCATTTTGTGATTCAAAAGGTATGCCGGAAAATTTGTACAACCCAGAAAGATGTATTTACTGCTCTTATGTGAATGCCTTCTTCAGCTCCATGGATCTGGTAGTATGCTTTAATTAGATTTAATTTGTCCAGTATGGTAACCAAGATCATCCCTCTAAAATTGCTGCATGGACACCAGTTTTGTTTCTGAACCATGTGGAAAGATAATGACCAGCTATTCTTAGATGTAGGAAAGTTTTCTGTTTGAAGCATGTGTTAGAATTAATCTTTTGCTATTTTAAGTTTTCACTGGTTCAATCACACCTTCGTGCAGAGTGCAATGCTGAGTCTATTATCTTTATATCTAATGCTTGGCATGATGTTTAAACTCATGTGTATGTCAGAAAATTGTTGCAGTAATTTTTTCATATATGCTGTGTGGAACTGTGATGGTGAACACAGTGCATTCAAAGTTATACTTGATTCCGGTAATTGTGAGATTTGTTTCATTATCTATGAGCATTCTCATCTACATATTAATGGACAGTTTAAAATTTTCTAAAAGAATATATTCTGAGTATTGCCATCTTCACTTAGGCTAGAGTTAAAACTCAAGGAAAATTTTATCTCATTCCATGCTTGAGAGTCAGTAATTATTCTCCATTTGTCTTGAGCTTGCATTCATTTGATGTCTGTAATTAGTTTGATCCAAGAATGACTCTGCACTAAAGAGGTGTTGGTATTACACTTATGACAGTTCCTATATCAACGAGATATTAGGTTGGTGCAAAAATAATGATGTAATAATGTCGTTTTTTGACATATTTTTTAACGTCAAAAAACGACATTATTACGTTGTTATTTTTGCACCAACCTAATATTTTTATTCTTGTTAGTGAAAAGACACAACATTGGAGTAGCATTTTAGAAACAGTTTTTACCCTTACTGACTGGAATTGCTGTTTCATAACTCTTTATTGTTAAATGTGCATGATGTTTCCCATTTTTTTTACTTTGATCCCAAAAGTGCTGTGATACCAACAAAACCCATACAGCTGATAATTCAAAATTCCTCTCAGCTGACTGGAGTTGCATTGTTTAACATTAGGTTTTCTGTGTTTTGTTCCGTTGTACATATGTCATTCTCATGAAAAAACTTTTGTTTGTTTCATTTTTTTACTGGCTGCACCTTGTATTTGCCTTATCTCATCATCATGCTATGGGACATTTGGTTGTTTGACACTACTGGAATATGACAATTTTCTTGAAAATTATGAGCAATGTCAGCAAATATTTCCACTTTGATAATTTTTATGTAAATTTTCTATCATGTTTTCAATTGGCAGTCACTATTTTTAACTCTATTTCATATTTTTCAATGTGAATGGCAATGTTTTTCTTTATCAGAATTTTATTTCTCTGTTTTGAACATTGGGTCAACTATTTTTAGGAAATTCAAGATTAATATTTAGAGTGATGACAAATATTCCTTTGACTATAGATCCACTAACAAAAATTGAAACAAAGTTTTTATTTTCCAATGATGCTAAGAATGAATTAGAAAATAGAATTATATAAATGCTAAACTTTTATGTACCAAAGATCAAAAAAGTACACAAACAGGTAAAACTTGGAAAATATTTTCTTGAGTAATTTTATTTAGTGTTAATGGTTTTAAGTTTTATTCATTTTTAAATTAACTACTGGCACCCCAGCTTAGTAATTTTTAAAATTATATGGAACGATTTGATTGGCTGCTTATTCTATCTGAATGAATTTGTGATGTGTTCTTTATTATGCTTGCAAAAATGAAGTCAGCTTAAGCAAAGTAGATTTTTTCTTCTCAAAACCAGGTGTCAGTATGTCTATTCTTTTTAGAGTTCTTTGGTTGGTTGCTAGTTGTTTATGATGTTGCCTTCCACTGATCAGCTGTTGTGTGGGAATACAAGCTTCAAGTGGTTTAAACTAAGGAAAGACAAATGTAACAACTTACCCACTCCTCTGAAAAATAAAAGAGAGTTACCTCACCTTAGCTTAAAAAAGAACTGACAATGCAGCCACTGTCAGTTCTTAATGAAGTGATATTGACTGCAATATTCAACAGGACAAATGTTTTACATGCTTTATATAACATGGTTTTTCCATTAAATGTATATGTATTGTTTTGTTAGTGTATTTTTTTTTTTTTTTTAAGACAATTTGACAGAATGATTGATCAAAAGATTCATATGATATGAATATTCTAATTTAGTGATTAATAGCTAGCTAATCACTAAATTAGAATATTCATATCATCATATGAATCTTTTGATCAATCATTCTGTCAAATTGTCTTTCAGTAATTAAATGCGTGAGGTTTCTTACGGGAACATTTTATAGTACATGAAATAAAGGTGGTAAAGAAGAGTAGATGCACAAATAGCAAACATCATTTAGAAAATGCAATGCAAAGATAACATTTATTAAAGCAAAATTAGCAAAAGTAAAGTTTAGAACAAGAGTTTCTTTTGTTAGATGTATATTGTATACACACTGAAATGTTCATTAATATGTTATAGTGAGAACTTATTTTATTGGTGTGTTTTATGGTGAAGCATTCACAACCTTTGTATCATCAGCATAGAAAGTTCATGCCAGCAGATTGAAAGAGGAAAAACTCTGGAAGAAAGAGAGTTACTTTAGGTTTCACATTTTTTTTATATTTAATGCTAATATGAATTGTATTTTAGAGCTGCTGTTGATACTATCTTTAATGTTTCTACAGTCCCCCTCTTTTCAAGTGAAAATTGTACAACAATCTCAAGAAAGAGAATTTTTATTATGTTAGGTAAGAACACAGTTTCTTAGACCATCTGATATGATGACCGTTCTTTGAAGTTCTAGGTTGTGTCTGCTTGGTGGTTTCTAATGTATCATCATCAATATTTTCTAAATGTGTCTATTTTAGTTGGTTAATAGAAATATTCTCTTGTCTATTATTAATCATAACTGTGAAATATTTCTCTGTACATTTTGCTACCTTGTAAGGACCTCTGTAAGATGGTTGTAAGGGATGTTTGGTTGCATTGTCTTTTACGAGCACAAAGTTGCAGTTTTTGAGTGATTCTGGTATATAAGTTACATGTGTTGATTGTTTAGGAGATAGAGATGTTACTCGAGACACCTTAATCTCAACATATCTACAAATTAAGCAGGATCCAAGAGTGGTCCATTTGGCTTGATTATTAACTATCGTAGTAGATGTAAAGGTGTGTCATGTACAAGTTCAGCTGTAGAACTCTGTGAATCAGACTTTACAGCTGTTCTTAGCCCTAAAAGTATTAATGGAATATTCTGAAACCAAGATTATAGTTCAGTGTTGCTTTTAGGGATTCCTTCAGAGAATGATGAAAATATTCTATCATGCTGTTAGCTTCAGGGTGATAAGCAGTTGTACAAATTTTGGTTGTAACCAAACAGGTTGGTTAGGGAAGTGAAAAGTGAGAATTCAAATTGTGTTCCTCTATGTGTGGTGATTGTAGTGGAAACATTATTTCAGGCCAACAGGTGAACTGATCAATGCAGATGAGGAGATATTAATATTCATGACAAGGAGAGGAGAGATATTAATATTCATGACAAGGAGGGGAATGGTCTGGTGGTGCCAATATGGATATGGTCAAATTGAGTATCAGGAATGGGAAAAAATGTAGGAGCTGATTTAGTATGTCTCACTGTTTTGGCTTTTTGATGTGTCCAATCCCTCATATTCTTGTTTATTCCAGGCCAGATATAATTTTTAATAAGTAACCTGCAAGTCACTTTTATACCTGGGTGTGATACTGAGTGCAGAGTGTTAATAATTTTCTATGAAGAGTTTTCAAAATAAAAGGCTACAGATTTCCTGTAGAAATGCTGCACCAAACTGAATGTTTCACTTGTGGAATATATACTTCCCTCATTTGTAATGAAGAATTATTGTCCTCTAGAAAAAATATTAGATTTTCATCATCTTTTTGTAAAGTTGCAATAGCTTCAAAATCAATGACTGGAGTTATATTAATTGTAGAAATACTCCTGGAGAGTGTGTCTGCTAGAATATTTGCAGAACCTTTGATATATCAAATATCAGTTGTAAATTTACTGATGAAATCGAGCTGCCTAAGTTCCTGAGGAGAATAATTATTTGATTTCGCTTTGATTGCTCCAATTAAAAGGTTTATCGTCTGTGAGCACATGAAAAAACCCACCTTCCAAAAAATGTTGGAAGTGTCAGAGAGCACAGTACACTACCATTAACGGTTTCTGATAATTTCTTTGAGAAGTAAAGAATGGGTAACCATTCATCTGACTCATGTTGTGCAACACTGCTCCAATGGCAAATCTTGAGGCATCTACTGCCAAAGATAACCCTGCTTCATGATAGGGAAAAGTGAGTTTACTAACACTGCCTAACTTTTCCTTTACCAAATTAAAGGCTGACAACTCTTCTTTAGAAAGATTTATATCACATTTCTTTTTCTTTTGTCCTTGAAGAACATCTGTCAATGGGAAAACTACTTCCACCAGATTGGGGATAAATTTCCTATAAAATTTCACCATGCCAAAGAATTGGTGTAGACTTTTTTGAAGTTTTAGGAACAGGGAAATAGCAAATAGCTATTCTATCTTCAGTTCTTTCACGTAATGGTTTTCATTAAAAAAAATCAACTTCAGACAATCCAAATTTACATTTAATTAGATTCACTACAACACCATATTTTCGAAATCTTTCAAAAACATCTTGAAAATGCTGTTTATGTTCCTCTGGTGAAGTGTTGATAATAAGCACATCATCGATATAACAGAAAACTGAATCTAGTCCTTGAAGAACTTGCTTCATAAATTTTTGAAAGGATTAGGCTGCATTCCATAGTCCAAATGGTAAATGTAAAAATTCATAAAGCCTAAATGGCATTGGAATTGCTGTCTTCTTTATGTCAGAGTCCTCTATGGGTATCTGATTGTAGGCTTGGATGAGGTCAAGTTTTGAAAAGATTTAGTTCCATGTAGATGGCTGGTAAAATCTTGAATATTAGAAATTGGGTACCTATCAGGAAGAGTAATTGTGTTCAGTTTGCAGTAATCACCACAAGGTCTCTATGAGGATGACTTCTGTTTTGATACCATGTATAGAAGTGAAGACCATTTGTTTTTTGTTGTTTTCTGCTTCTCAATGAACTAAGATGCTAGTGTCTTTGCAATTGTTGAATTTTTTAGTCAAATCTCCTGTTTGCTTTTTTAACAATTTATTTTCCTCCTGTATTTCGGATATCATCACTTGGAGCCTATGCACTTGCAACTAGGTTGGCTTGAGCCATGACTTCCATCAATTTATCAGCTGTATCACACAGCTTATTGATGGGCACATTGTCTCCCATTGCTGTTAAGGATACCTGAACCAATTGTGGCAACTTCCCTATAAATATGTCTTGTAAAACACTATCATTCAACATATTGCCAGACAGAGTTTGTAAACATTGCAGAAGTTGAGATGGTTTTCTATCTCCCAATGTTTCAGTTTCCAATAATTGTTGCAGTCTCCTCCTCTCAGATTGTTAATTTCAGATTATTAACTCCTTTATTAATTTTTCATAGGGCTTAGTTTGTGGTTGATTTAAAAGAAGATCCCATAGACATGTAGCTGTTTCTTGATGTGACTTGTTAACCATGTTTTTTTTTGATAATACAAGGCTTGCTCTCTACTTTTTTATCAGATGGACTTTGTATTTATTAGCCATCTTACATGTTGGCTTTTTTGTTACCATCATCTTTACCATCAGTGTAAATGTTTATTTCACTTGCTTTATCCTTGTAATGAAAAACAGGTGAATATTTAAGCTTGTAGAAAAACTTTATTCAATGCAATTTGACTACTGTCTGTAATGAGGTTTGACTATTTATTTTATAATCAAGGCATAAACAACTATTGTCACCAATCTCCTGCTGAAACTCTTTTGTGACTGCTTTGTCTTGTTTGTAGTGTAAGGTTTATGAAAACTCAACCATACCATACAAATGGTTTTCCATTTCGAAAGATTAAGCTATCTTTGTACCAAGTTTGTTTGTTTTTTTAACTACTTATGATGCTAGGCTGTACTGTTTGGCTGACCCAGGGTGATTTATTTCTTCCCATGCTCTTTTGTATTTTAAGCAAAGACTTCTTTGACTTCAGAAATATGGTTTCACATAAATTGTTATAAGAAAGTGTAGCTAACAAGTAAAATGGCTAAGAAGTAATAGCTCTAACTAAAAACTGTATTTACCTCTGGTATTTGACATATTTATGGGCTTACAATCTAGATGTCCTTGATTACTCATCATAAAAAAGTTAGCATAAAAGTTGATATTTTTCCAAAGAGATTTATTGCATTATTTTTTATGATGACAATTATATGATTGGGTCATCAAAAAGGGAATCAGCAGTTTTAAGATCAGTTTAAAAATACTTAAATATAAAAGTAAATGGAATAAAACAAATAAAGGAAAGAGACAGGAAAATGAGAACAAATTTCTTACTGATAAATAATAGCAAACCAATTCCAAGAGAAATGGTAGCAATAGAGGAGTTACAGGAAGATCATATCACATATGTCAAAATACTTGAGATGAATAGGACATAGAACAGAGAAATAAAAAGAATTACAAAAGAATATGACAAATGAGTGTGGGTTGGATTGATGCATTAAATGAAAACATAATTTTCAGCTATTTTGCTGATAATATGCAGTGCTTTTAGGTGTTCATATTTTGTGATATAATGCAAAAATGTATTAATTCTGTGTGTAACATTTTTAACATTTTAAAGAACTTAAAGAAAACTGCTCATTCAAGTCATTAATTTGGTGAGATATATTTTTGTTGTAGATATTTTTATTAGTATCAGATGTATGCAATTACTTAGTTCTGTTTTTTGTCATTACACATTTATTATTAAGAAAATTTAATAAAATTTATTCTCAATTCTCCTCTTGTGATTCAGTCTATATTATTTACTCATTTTGAAGACATTATTTGTTTATGTTTGTATTTGTTCTCACAGTGAAAATGACCTCATCTTGCTCTGTTAGTTAACTGTCATGAATCTTGGAGGGAAAGAACAGTCATACTGCTGCTGCTGATTTTTAAATGATGTACAGATGTTCTTTGAGAATGAGGACAAAGGAGTTCAGTTACTAATACCAAACACACAGAGAAAACATCAAGGAAAAAAGGCAAAGAAGTGAAACTTTTGATTGTTCTTACATGTTGAAAACAAAGAAAAACAGTTTTAGTATTTGCTCACTTTTATCTCATTTTATTTTTAAGACTGTTTGGGACAAAATTATTAAATCTCTTTTTAAATAAAAAAAATCATAAAACTTAAAAATTTTTTCATGAATCCTTTTAAGCAGTTCTTTTTAAGCCTGCAATAATTGTTTTGATTTCCTCTTCTTTAGATAATTTATTTTACATAAAATAAATTTTATTACTGCAAACATTATATTAAGTGTGTGCATGTGTTTCAGTAGACATGCTTGTTCTTTTAGATTTTTTTTAAACAGTGAAATTAATGTCAACTAACCAACAAGTCTTTCCAAAGAAAATATACCACTCAGCAAAAATTAAACCTGAATTTCCTTTTTCCGTCAAGGAAACTCCATTAAAGCCAAGTTCACTTTTACAAAGAAATTTTTTTAATCTGACATGACAGCTTATTTGTTGGGATGAAATTTTATCATGTAACTTCACTGCTGTTCATCATATCGTAAATCTACATAATAAATGTGAATGTCAGTGTGTCACTGTGTCACTTTGTCACACTTTCTTAACTTTACTCCTAGAGGCCGTAGCCTAACATATATCATTTTGGAAACAGGGCTGACTCTGTTAGCAAATTAAAAACATTCCAGGATGGATCCAGACTCGCAATCCTCAAATTTTGGATTCCCAAGTTTTCATTACTGCAATTGTTTTCAGTGATTTTTTTTTTACATGATTTTTTGCAACAAATTTTTTTGAAATTACAGGATTAAGAATCTCTTATATAATTTCAATGGGGTGCAGTGTAGCATAATTGCTATCAGTAGAGAAAATGGAATCTACAAACCAAGTTGAAATTCCAGCTGAGGCAGCTTGTGTTCACATCATACTAATACCCTCACGAAAAGAATGAATTGACATTTGGGTGAGGGATTACTATATATGAAAATTTTATTTTTAATAAATTAGTCTTTAGCAAATAAATAAATGTTTCATTGTCTAGGATGTTTTTTTGTACACATTCTTTTGAGGGAAGTGTATTTTTATGAAAGCCAGATCGTTTGTGAAAAAAAAAATTGTTACATGTGTAAATCTTTTCGACTTAGCAGTTAAAAATTGTTTATGACTTATTAAGAATTCTTTTTGAATTTATGGAAAAATATGTTTTTATATTTACTGGTCAATGAGAGACATGGTCTCAAACCTTTGTGAAAACTTGAATGAAGGCACCTCTGTGATCCTCTTTTTTTGAATAAAAGAATTCTGGTGAGCAGATAACTCCAGAAAACATTTGGACTTCACAGCAAAAGCATTAAGACCTTGTGAAAGCATTCAGAAGAGAATGCAGATAGTTACAAGCCAACTGCAGAGAGCCAAAAGAATTTTTCCATTCACAAATAAAAATTCTCCTGCAGTTGGAAGAACAAATAACAAAAGGAACACAATGATATTCCTGAATATAAAAAAAGACATTTAAAAAAATATTGCCACATGTCCCAGAGATGTTTGTGTGATAAAAGCAGTTTTTTTTTTGTTTTTTTCAAAAGGTGGTTGCACCTTTGTTTTTGCTGCTTTCCTGATTTTGCTTTCTTTGTTTTCCATATTTTTAAAATTGTAATTCTTTTGTCATTTTCTTAATTGTAATCCCTTTTTTGTCATTAGAAATTGCTATCCAGCTTTAATAGGAACCCAAAAGGAATATTTTATGCAAATTTTGTATTTGTACCTTTTTCATCTACTATAATAAATGTTTTTAGTTTAAGATTTTATATAGTCGTTGAGTCTTGTTATTTGCACCTATTTCAACTTAGGGATGAGAGAAGCATATGTTCTCTTTTCCCTTTCTATCTCTACTAACTAGATTTTTGTGCTTGGCAGAAAAATTTAGGATTTAGTAGGGAGTTAAATTTTAATATATGTGCTTTCCAGCTATGCATAAAAGGGTAGTTGGATCCCTACAGCTCTGTAAGGTACTCCAGTTAAAAGAAGGTTAGTGTAACAAATTAAACTTACAGTTTGGCTTTGAGTTGTCTTGACTCATTAAGCTACTAATGAAGAATACTGAACCTAAATAATGAACACAATCTGTGCTATTCCACTCCTATCTGAAGAAAACATATTTATATTTCTCATCAGCACTCACAATGGCCTGTATTAATATATTTCAGCACCACACACTGGTTCAGCTAAACCAAAATAAACTTGATTCATGGAATGCACTTAAATTTACATTTTCATCTTTTCAAGTCTCCCACCAGAAATATTTCACCCAATTAAATTAGAGATGAACAAATAAAGTTTTATTTAAAAATATATAAATAAAATTAAATAGATATAGAATTTGATTAGTTTTTGGCATTTCAACTTTTGATTTTGAACTGAACCCAAATGAGCAAGAACATGTCTATCCCAAATGTCATATACTTGGCTGAAAAAATTTCATCAGTTCAGTTGCAACAACCAAGAACCAGCATTACAATTTCTGCTATTTCTTTGATGAATGTGGAGTTTTATGGCTGTTATAAAGTGAAAAGTATCTTCTTAACTTATAAACATGATTTAGTTATCTCTCTCACTCACTATCTCTCTCTCTCTCTCTCTCTCTCTATATATATATATATATATATAGAGAGAGAGAGAGAGAGCAGCAGTAACATACTATCACTAGGGGTGAAAAATCTAGTAAATAAATTATTGATGCTTGGCATGTGAATTTAAAACAAATGTAGGCTTTCTATATTTCTGTATTTATATCAAAAACGTTAATTAAAGGATGGAAAAACAAATATTCATGATTCCTATATTACTATGCTTAATGTAAACAAGGGAGATAACCATGCTGAAAAAGCTACCGTAATTGCTTCCCTGGAAATCGCCACGTGTTCTTTACGCGAAAAAATGCAACAGACAGACAGACAGACAGACAGAGATAAAGAGACTAAGATAAATCTATCTACATTAACTTGACAAAAATTACTTGTTAACTGGAAATTTCAAACAAGCTGTAGCTTTATCATCTCCGGATGGTCATGTACAAGAAGAATGAAAAATACTCAATCAAATGCCATCAATTACACTACAGTAAATCAACCTAAAATTCTTTTTTAGTTTTCTTCAGGGAAATGATAGTTAAATTATATTTTGACACGTGTCTTGTATGATCAGAGTGAACTTGAGATGTGTCAACAGATGGACGATTATAGTAGTTAACTTTAAAAAAAAAATCACAACTAAATGTTAAAGAAAATCTAACCATGTTTAACCATCGTGCTTGGGAAAAAAAGTGTGTCAAAAGGACGGAATTTCCACCACTATTATTTTAACTGCCTTCACTTCTCAGCAATGTTTATTATTTTAAAAAGCGATGATTACAATTTTAATAAGACCTAAATATATGATGAAGGGCAGATGTTCATGACCTTGACCTTTTCTTCATTGCCTTGTCACAAACCCTTCAATTTACTATAGCGAGTTCATTTAGATTTATAATAAACCTAATGTCTTTTTAGTTGTTTCAGTATTATGAACTTCGTCTGAATAATCTTTGTGACCATTTTTATTCTTTTGAGCTACTCTGAATTTATTTTCATGAGATTTGTAGTACTTTACAGGCCCAGATAATGTTTACACTCTCTTATTATATAACCTGGCAACTTCTCGCCGAACTAGAAGGAGAACGAGGGAGAAGAGAAAAACACAGGGCCTTTGGCCATTGTGATCGGGCGTTTGGACAGGTTATGTATTGAGTTACGTGCCCATTTATTTTTGTTCTGCCAACTAGACGCTAGCTAGGCTTTCCTATCCCCCCTTACTTCCGGTATTTTGGGCCTTACTACTTCCGGCTACATCGGATCTTTATCTTCCAGCATTCATGGCCTTTATTCGGGTTTAATGAACCTGCAACTTCCAGCTATACCATGGTTCCTACTTCCGGCATCTCTATCTCAACATGACTCAAATGGGTGATCGATGTTAATGGACCTGCTTACAACAGCCCTGAAATTCCGGCTACGCATAGGTCCCAGCTTCCGGTTTTCGTGTCACCCTAACTCACCTGGTTTAGGAAATTGCTGCATGAATATCGCCTAGACTTCAAATAAACTATTCTGTCAACTTCGGTTAAAATACTACCACCACCACTTTCACCATTGAACTTTACCAGCAACTACTCAACGCCAGCACCGGGCATTTAAATGGTACTTTCTTCTCTTTGGCTAATATCATCCAGACTTCAAATAACATACTCCGTACACTTCGGTTAAAATACCACGGAAGATTCATCATTAGACTTAACCAGCAACTTTTCAACACTTTCGCTGGACATATGAACTGAACTTTTCGGAGTTAACTTATAGGAACTTTACTTTTAGCATTTAGTCACAGTTATATTATCTAGATCTAGCTCGTCAGTATTCCCCAACTTACTTAATTTTGCCTTTATTACTTGATTCTTTGTTCCTTTAAACGAACCACTACTATTGTATACAATGTAAATAAATTTTGTATTAATTTTAAGTTTGTCATTTGTTGTCCTCTTCCACGTCTTATCTTTTAAAAATGATAGAGGGATTTTTGTGACCCAGCACCTGCTTAAGGGAAGCTATAAATACAGACCATAAAGCAAACGAGAGTGGTTGGCGAAACAAGAGCAGTTGTCAATTCAACTGATTTACTAATCCACTGAAACATTTCACGCTTCTCTGATGTAGATTCTACAATGATCCAAGGTATGAACTTTCCCCTTTCCAGGGGTTTTATTGCCTTTATACTTTTCCTTTTTCATGGATTTTATTAAAGACACCACAACGTTTCTTTGTACCTTTCCATCTTCTTAGGCTTTATTTAAACATACCTAAATGTGTACATGTGAACTTACCCTTCTTTTCAAGGGTCTTATGATATTCACCACACGGTGTATAAAGCACCCAAATAAATTGTTATTTGTTGATAAAGAAATCTTTATCTTCTTGTTCATTTTAAATTCCTCGTTTAATCATTGCGTTGTATTTTAGGTGAATTGATACACTTTTTTTTTGCCAAAATTACTAAAACGAATGAACGAGAAATTAATGCTCTATGTGGTAAAATATAGAGCCTGAAGCACTAACGTTTAACCGAATTCTAATAATTAGGCACTGTCACGGACTTCTGATTCCTACCCACATAAAAACGCATTTTAAATAATTTAATGTTTTGATTGAAGTTAAATTATGGTTTTATTTAAAATATAATAGACTAATGCTATTCCGCATTTTAAAAAAATCCGTATGTAAATAAGCTTTTTAGGTATTTTTAAAAACGATGACACGTACACTAGTGTGTTGTAAAGTAAATTAGTAAGTTTAAGGATTAATTAACTGGATTTTTAAAAGTAATGTTTACCTTTTGCTTAAAAAAAACTCAATGAAAATGATGTTTATTTACGCACGGTAGCCTGTGATGTTATAGGTTAGGAACAGTAGATTTCTACTGTTATATTTAACGCCCCCTACCACGTGGGTCGTATGTGGCACAAGGTCGGTTTAGCGTGGGTTCTCCGAGGCCGTAGGCTCGACCAAAAAATTTCCCTTCGAACCAGTATAAACTACCTCCCCGGACGAAACTTTGCCCTTCAGCAAAGCTTCGTCCGGGTTCCTCTCCGCCGAGACGGAGAGTTTGACACTCATGAACGGTTTGGCACCGTTTTGCAGATTTCTACTGTAATTCAACTTCAAAAGCGCGCGAAAAATTTAAAAAATAAATAAAGAAATACGGATCACCAGCTGTACACAAATGAAGAAATTGGCATTTATGCTTAAAAATAAATGATCTTGAACTGTATATAACCAATAGTTTAAGAATATATTTTTTATTCTGTACACGTTTATAAAAATTAGTAAAACGAATAATTTTTTATACTATATTAGAAGCAAATAAAAGAAATTAATTAAAAACTAGTGAAATGATACTTTTGAGTTTAACTCATTGCCTTTATTTTTAGATTATTTATTAACACCCAATGATTTTTAAAAAACGATTCAGAATTTAAGAGTTATGGAATTATCATATACCATATTACTCTTTCAATAGGGAAGAGTAGTCAGTCAAAGGGGGTAATTCAAAATTATTACCTTTTGGAACATCCGTACAAAAATAATCTAACCGTTGTATAAATGAAAAAAAAAAGTTTTTTTCAAAAAGGTTTATACTCGAAAATGATATTAAACTTTACATTTTTTCGATTCTTCAACTATTTTTATTTAATAAAAAACCTTGTTACTAACAAATTTAAAAATCGTTCTGAAAAATTATAAATTAAAAAAATAAATATTCAGTGTACATTATTTTTTGTACAGTGTGAAAGGAAATAATATGTTTTATTGAATTATACCAGTAGAAACTGTAAAAAAAATAGACATTTTTTTGCTTTGAATTCGGGAAAAAAGTGTCCATTTTGATGGTACTTACTACTAAGGATATCTATTTACTTGTGTAATATTCTCATTGATTTCTTTTCTTCGATTATCTTCTACAGTGGTCCAATTATGCCTACGTGTTGGCATTTTCTATATATGGAAGGTGGTAATAGTAGTAGTCGAATCAAATTGAACAAAGCTTGATTGATGCCGTGTTGAATTCACCAAGTGATAGAGAAGTCAATTCTAAGTTGTATTAATATGTCAAACAAATTTGACTGGTTTCAGTGATTGGTCAACCTAATTAATCATTCACTTAAAGACTTTTCTCACAACCCAATTTGTTTTTCGTTCTGGTAAGGGGTCTAATGATGACATATGTTATCAAACAACCCCAGGAAATCGTATAACGCTCCAATAAAAAATTGCATACCTGCTTTATCGACTTCACAACAATATATGAGCACATGAACAGAGACCTCTTCTTTCATTCATTAGGAAACTATCATCCAGACTCTCATTACAGTGAATTGAATGCGCCCATCAAATAGTCACTACATCGGTTCACAAAATCGTGCAGGTCTAGCGAGGGCTCCAATATGGAAACATTTTAAACTTCATCAGGATAAGGAGAAAATGAGAACTCAGTCCTTCCTGTGCATATACAAGCATAAATATGAAGAGACGGTCACTGATTATTTAAACATTCTGTACTACATTCGAAATATAACTGCTAACAGAAAACAATGTTCTTGGTTTCCCTTCCTAGGCTAATGTACTGGTGATGGGGAACTATGCCGATGACATAAGTATTCATAGCTGGGATAAGAATGATCTTAAACTGTTGTAACTGGGAACTAAGAAAACGCAGAAGTATCGTGTCGGCCATATTGTTATGTGTGAATAAAAAGCAGGAGTATAACCAGGTTAAACTGTGTTGTCGTTATTATTACGGACCCTTTTACCAAGTTGCAACATAAACAAAAAATAATATCCCCTATCAAGTGTTCCAAGAAATAGGACTTATCATAAACCTTTCCAAAATAGAAACAATGATCTGGAATTGGAATGACAGCAGTGATGACAACTACCCTGAATCCATCATAAGAATTTAGGATGTGGAATTAGTAAATATTAAGCTTTTCAAATATACCAGATGTATGGATCACAGTTATAGCAAATTTAGTATATGAGAGTAGGAAATTGACTAGGTTGTTCTCGAGGTATTTCCGTTCAACACCAAAAATGCCTATGAAACTAAAACATTAACTGGAAAACTTGAGACATGTTCTTAAATAACCTTGTCAGATCGTGACTTTAATGAAGACGTCATGCATGGTACCAAGCTCGTTCAGAAATATTTAAACTGTCAGCTGTATACAACCGCTTTCGCAGATCAATCGTTAAAATGGCTTCAAGTGAATGAAGTGTGTAGCTTTTCAAATCTTGCAGAATACCGCTACTGAATTACAAATTACTGTGCAAAATAACAGAAACCACATTTGAGAGCTTTCAACAACAGCAACAACTAAAATGTAGAGCAGAGAAAGTGACCTAATCAAGTTTGATTTATTAATCAAGTGACCTAATCTAGTTTGATTTATTCCACACTACTTCAAATAAAAGGTTAGAAAGGAAAGCCCCATCAAAAGATGAAAGAATGGTTATTGAACTTGAGAAACCTATTTTGCTGAAAAATATTTTTAAGAGAAAGAATTTATAACTTTCCACTGAAAGTAGCACTGGCTGCTCGGTCAATGAACGCCGAATGTTTCTTTATAAGGAAACAGTTAATATGACAATTACCATTGCAATATATAAATTCAGATTCTCCGCCAAGTTTCAGGAGCCAGAAAATAATGGAAAAGGCAATATCTCTTCATATCTGGTTACTCAAATTTCGTAGGTTCACCAACTGACCTAAACAATAATTAATAAACATTCTTCTGCAAAGAAAACCATTATTGTTGCAAGTCACAACAACCTAGTTTGATTTATTATTCCTTTTGACAGTTTGAACTTATTTCATTCTTACATTGTGAGTCAATGTACAAATTGTTACTTACTGTTTTCAGGTCAATGAAACTATAACACGCAGATAATGCATATGGCAAATATATTGTCTCTTTTGTTCAAATTTTGTTACTTTATTACGTATGTATCTTGTTAATAAAACTTCCGAGTCTCATTTCAGATAATTTGTTCAGTGCCTTTACAATCACTATATATCAGCTGATGTCCACTATCAAATCACATTTTTTGTTTCATGGTAGAAGTCCACCATAGTCATTAGGTTGAGACAAGTAAAAAGATTATCAGGTCGTCAGAAATAAAGAAATGAAAATGTGAACCAAGAATTAAATATATTGACGTTAGCAAAAGTTTTGTCATTATTTGCTGTGTACCGTGCTGAAATGAAGAGTCCGACATATGAAGAAGTTCATTAATGGGTAGATGAGTTTCCATTAAAAGTTAACGCACTGTCTTGTTGATGCCGATGGGCGGGGTTAGTCGAAAGATTATGTTGCCGTTTTTGCCATGACTGTATATTTGGTGTGTAGAATTGAGAGTTTCATTGCTTCAACTAATGAATATTGTTTAGTCATGGGCGAGTTGTTGCTGAGAGGTGTTGTGTGTGAAAGCAGCAAAAGATGTATTATGTGATGAAATCTGTTATACTCATGGACCAATATGTGGATTTAGAGGATTCAGTCTCATCTCTTTGAATAGTTTAACATACTCGGTGAAGAATGAACTAATATCCTGGAAAGAATTCCAGCACCTATTGTCGCCACTAATTATCCCATTTCCTCTTAATAATTTTTTTTTCTCTAGCTATAGCCAGTAACAGTGTCCAGTCAGTATAGATCTATTTTATTCGGTTCAAAATTTGTGGTCAGAATACCATAACCAGTGGAACCTTGAGCAAACTAGAAAGTCTCTGTTGATTCATCTTTGTCTAGGCAGCTAAAAGGTCAACTATGTGCCCGGGTTCAAATTTTCTAGTTCAGATGATTGACCTGATATTTATCAGTAAGTGTGCAATCATTGATAAAATACACGAGAGTGTGATTGGCTGAAAAATCTCCACTGATTGAACTATGGCGTGCTTCGTATTTAAAAAAAGAAAAGAAGCTGTAAGCGACCCCAAAGTTCCGGTAAATAATCTACAGCAGTGTTTTGATTAGATGGTAAATAATGATATTCTTCTGCCAATTTTTATCATCCTTTGAATAGATACCCCCAAAAATGTGATAACCTAAGTTTAAAATGCATTTTAATAAATGAAAAATCTTGCTTGAAGCCTTAATTTTATTTTTTAATTACAAGCTAATACATTAAATTTAATATTCGCAATAAGCTTTGGTTTATTTCAAACTGAATTTAAATTAATTAAAATGTTTTCTACTTAGCAGTAAAATTGATAAATCTGTCAACGCAACATAATTTATCTTTATTAAAAAAAATCTTTCAAAAATAAAAAATACTTTTATGAAACATTATTTGAGAAAGATTGTCTGACATGAAGATTATTTAATCGGAATTGAAACAAATATTACTTACTTTTAGTTTAAAATATCGCAGAAAAGCATTTTTTGAGATGGGGGGTTATCTTTTGAAGGGTTGTAATTTTTGACAGCCTCATGTTTGGGAAATTTAAATAAGTGGGACGTAATTGAAAAAAATTACACGATGAATTGAATGCAATGATCAATGTGAATGCTTTTTAATATATTTTTTAACTACTCAGTAATCTTAAAATCTTATTATAAGCATTCTAATATTTTATTGAATTTTAGGTAGTTTGGCTTTATAGCCTTACTTACAAAAACGGTTGTTGAGGAAATAATGTAATTTTCTAAAATTTCCTCATCAAGCATCTTCGTTTTAAAATTTTACTATAGTTACCGCTCTTATTTTCTGATAATGTCGAGTATGGAGTATTTACCAAAATCGACATGTTTATACACAGAGACAAAAAAAAAAAAAAAAAAAAAAATCAAAATTCTTTTAAAAATTGAATTGTGGTGAACTTTTCTATTTATGATTAGTAAATACAGTTTTAATTTATTGACAATATCACTTGTGATCGCTACAAATTAATACAGAATTTTAAAGGATTTAAAATTTTATAAATTCTAATTGAAATAGAAAACTTTTTTTTTTTACTTAGATTTCTTGAATACGCATGCCGATAGACATATTAAACACTGAAAAATGGTGCACGTCTCTTTCAAATAAGATGTATCCATTATAATAACATTTTTGAAGTAATAAAATAAAAATGGCGGATTAAAAAATAAATCCATTAATTCTTTAGAAATATACATGTTTGATATTATAAATGCACGACAATTCTTTGTTGAGGATTTTATTTATTTTTTTCTATATTTCGAACTATTGTCTTGGTTTTTGGTGAAGATTTAAAAATATTAACTGCTCGATCTCTGTGTACTTTTGGCTCTCGCAAACTAATAAGAATTATTGTTTTTTTGTGTTGTCAGTATTTTCTTTAGCGTTTTTCTAATACGTTAGGTTTTTAAAGTATCATGTCTATTGTTTTTCGCTTGTATTTTAGTGGAAAGTGAGCACATATTACATAAGCTTTTGCTTGTAAATTTCAACATCTTTGGGAGCTCTAGTAATGTGTTCATAAATGACATTGATGTTTGTGAACCTATGAGTGTTTCGATAACAAACAGAGAAACATGCATAAAAATATTCCACTTTAAATACATACATCTGTGAGTATTTGTACTGTGTGAGAGACGCATAACTTTTATGCTAGTAACTTTGAAGTTTCAATTTTGAAGAACAAAAATCTGATTCAGTGAAGCTCCCTCCAGGATGTACGTGGATAGAATATCTGCGCTAATATTCAAAGATAGTTTTGAAGTTATAGCTTCAAAAATGTCACATGATACTTGGAACGTTTTTCTTGGCAAATTTACGCGGAATTAACTCCAACGAAGAAGAAAAAAAAAGCGCAAGGGACTGGCGGTGGTATTTAATTTAAACAACCAAAGTAGGATATTATTTTTCCTGTTTACACGGGTGGTCACAGGCTGCTTACTTTGCGGTTGGGTGTGCCTCTGATGATCGAACTAAATGGGACTAAATGAGTCATTGGGACAGTCACGAAAAAACAACTCTTAAAAACATCAAGTTTACGTCAAATTAATCTTGCTTGGCCATAAAGAGAGACGCTTGAGGTGTGCGTACGAAAGGAATTTTATGACAAAGCTGGAAATGGATTTATGTTAAAAATAATAAACAAAAATTAAAATATGTTTATGAGGCTAGAAAGATTTAGATTGCAAAGAAGAAATTTTTTAATAACAATCTTAAATTTTCCATCAAAGAAAAAACCCTAATGAGCTTTAAATGAAATGAAAAACACACGAAACGTGTTAGTGTCCATTTCGCACTATTTTTAATGATTCGTGTTCACGTTACGAAGCGTTTAAGGACAAATAGCAGGTCGATGCGTTACATGCCTTATGTATAAGAAATGTAAGTCGAAGATTATTAGTTTTTCATAAAAAAAATTGTTACAAGTGAGCATGTAACTGATATTCAAACTTGGTTTTTGTGAAAATAGCATTATCATTTTGAAAAAAAAAAACAAGATATTTTATGTAAAACACCTAGCGTTTGACTAAAAAAAACTAATTTCAAAACAAAACAGTAGCATTTATTTATTTTTCAGAATTGTAAACAAAATAAAAAGCTTATTTTCTATGGAAAATAAATTTTCATTAAATTACTGTTCTTAAAATAATTGTTAAGGAAACATAGCTTTTTGTCAAAACAAAACCCTGAAATAAGCATAAAAGAGTTAACTAAATGTGTTCTTCAAACTTACTTTTTCTTACTTTCCATTGCATTTGTAAAAGGAGGGTCAATGATGCTTTGGGAGTGCACGTAATGGAAAAAGTGACTGAATAATATTCGTTATTAATCCCATGTACAATAGGACTCCCATTTTAAAAGAGACCTTGCGTCATATTCCGTTCGATTCGGCCTGTATATATATATCTTTTTCATCCCTAGATTCAGGAGGTATAGTAAGATAAAAGTAATTTTTTTTTTACATTGGTTAATATTTTCTGTAGGCACAATATTGTATACCCACAATATATATATATATTCATGCTATATATATATATATATATATATATTCATGCTATAGATATATATATATATATATATATATATATATATATATATATATTCATGCTATATATATATATATATTCATGCTATATATATATATATATATATATATATATATATATTCATGCTATATATATATATATATATATATATATATATATTCATGCTATATATATATATATATATATATTCATGCTATATATATATATTCATGCAATATATATATATATATATATATATATTCATGCTATATATATATATATATTCATGCTATATATATATATATATATTCATGCTATATATATATATATATATTCATGCTATATATATATATATATATTCATGCAATATATATATATATATATATATTCATGCAATATATATATATATATATATATTCATGCAATATATATATATATATATATATATTCATGCAATATATATATATATATATATATATATTCATGCAATATATATATATATATATATATATATTCATGCAATATATATATATATATATATATATTCATGCAATATATATATATATATATATATATATTCATGCAATATATATATATATATATATATATTCATGCAATATATATATATATATATATATATATATATATTCATGCAATATATATATATATATATATATATTCATGCAATATATATATATATATATATATATATATTCATGCAATATATATATATATATATATATATATTCATGCAATATATATATATATATATATATATTCATGCAATATATATATATATATATATATTCATGCAATATATATATATATATATATATATATATATTCATGCAATATATATATATATATATATTCATGCAATATATATATATATATGTATATATTCATGCAATATATATATATATATATATATATTCATGCAATATATATATATATATATATATTCATGCAATATATATATATATATATATATATATATATATATTCATGCAATATATATATATATATATATTCATGCAATATATATATATATATATATATATTCATGCAATATATATATATATATATATATATTCATGCAATATATATATATATATATATATATTCATGCAATATATATATATATATATTCATGCAATATATATATATATATATATATATTCATGCAATATATATATATATATATATATATTCATGCAATATATATATATATATATATTCATGCAATATATATATATATATATATATATTCATGCAATATATATATATATATATATATTCATGCAATATATATATATATATATATATTCATGCAATATATATATATATATATATATATATATATATATTCATGCAATATATATATATATATATATATATTCATGCAATATATATATATATATATATATATATATTCATGCAATATATATATATATATATTCATGCAATATATATATATATATATATATATATTCATGCAATATATATATATATATATATTCATGCAATATATATATATATATATATATATATATTCATGCAATATATATATATATATATATATATATATATATTCATGCAATATATATATATATATATATATTCATGCAATATATATATATATATATATATATTCATGCAATATATATATATATATATATATATATTCATGCAATATATATATATATATATATATATATTCATGCAATATATATATATATATATATATATATATATTCATGCAATATATATATATATATATTCATGCAATATATATATATATATATATATATATATTCATGCAATATATATATATATATATATTCATGCAATATATATATATATATATATATATATTCATGCAATATATATATATATATATATTCATGCAATATATATATATATATATATATATATTCATGCAATATATATATATATATATATATATATTTTCATGCAATATATATATATATATATATATATATTCATGCAATATATATATATATATATATATATATATTCATGCAATATATATATATATATATATATATTCATGCAATATATATATATATATATATTCATGCAATATATATATATATATATATATTCATGCAATATATATATATATTCATGCAATATATATATATATATTCATGCAATATATATATATATATATTCATGCAATATATATATATATATATTCATGCAATATATATATATATTCATGCAATATATATATATATATTCATGCAATATATATATATATATATATATTCATGCAATATATATATATATATATATTCATGCAATATATATATATATATATTCATGCAATATATATATATATATATTCATGCAATATATATATATATATATTCATGCAATATATATATATATATATATTCATGCAATATATATATATATATATATATATATATATTCATGCAATATATATATATATTCATGCAATATATATATATATATATCCAAGAAGGTGTCAACATCATTATTGCTACAATGGTCACGCCGGCGTGATAGACGATTATCAACGCATTCCGCCTTACTGGTAAATTATTCAGTTGTAAACCAGGACAAAAATATCCTTAAAATAACTTTTAATTATAAATGTTTCAACATACATTTTCGTTCTATGCGCATATGTATATTATTATTTATCTCAACGAGAAAATGTTTTGGTGAAGTTTGAAGGATCCTCTATAATGTACTTCCAGATACCTTCTAATATGATCCAGGCTAGGTCCTATTTGATCATAAGACATAAGTTCACTTGGAACATAAGGTTTATTTAAAAAATGAAAGTTTCCTTTAGAAGAATTATATTCTTACTAAACTTATTATTTAATGATTTTTTTTTTTTACCAGATGGACTGATCAACAGTTGGGGAATTAATATTAAGGAATCAGTTTCAGCACAAAAAGCACATAAATACATACCTTTTTCATTCGTTGTACTACGTAAACCCGAGTATAACAAATTCATGATTCTCTATGAATTATCATTGCTAGTTTAATTGTTCTCTGCGTTCTCTCTGTTAAAACGTTATCCTGTAGATTGTAATCGGCTGTTTTCATTTTATGAAAAAAAAAAAAAAAAAATTCAGCAATTCTAACAACAATTCGCTTTCAAATTGACTTCCGTTTTTTATATGACATAGCTTAGAACTCGAAATCTTGTAATCTGAGTATTTAGAAAAAGCTTTTGAATGTGTGGCAATTTCAGTGGATGGTTTGACTCAACTGTTTATACATGTTAAGGGATGTTTATAAGAGCATAAATATGAATTTACACATGGACAGTTTCAAAACATGAGGAAGGAAATTCAAAATTTTGAAATGAAGATCTTGTATGTTTATCAATTTTGACTGCTAACAATATATTTGGCAAATAGTATCCGATCTATTTATGAAGGATTCAAGATGGGAGATTGTATGAAGGCTATAAAATAGTTCTACAAAAGTCTATTTGTATAAAAGTTGTAAGATAAGAAGCGACTACCTCACACTTTACCTTATGTTAGAATTATTAGTTGGTACTGAAAATACTTTCAAGTTAGAAATAGATTTGGTTTCTTTATTATTAGATCGCGCCTCAATTATTTCTGACAAATCATAGACATTGCATTGTAAAATACATGCAATACTCTGCTATATTCTAAGTACCGTTAATGTGATATGTACTCACTAAGTACTGACAGTTCCACTGCTAATGATCTAAGTTTGCTCGGTTTAAACTGTGAAAAATATCGTACCAGGGTTTATGGTCTGTCAGTAAAAACACATGACGACCTTCAGTGAGATGAAAAAAGTGAAACACTGCAAAATAGGCTGATAGTAATTCTCTGTACAAATAAGCTGATAGTAATTCTCTAAGGGTGCCAGTAAAGTCTGGACACAGGCAAAAATGCATATTTTTAGGAAATTAAATTTTCAACATTTTATTGAATTAGAATATTAACAAATAACATCTTCATTATGATTTCCATCACTTGTGATGCAAAGGTTTATGCGCTTTGCAAGATTCCTGTGAACTCGATGCAATAACTCCCACATTGACGTCAATTTTAACACATTCAGTCTTTATGCGTTCAATCAAGTGTGTTGCATCTGTGATTTTCATTGAGTACATCTCCTTTAGCACACCCCAGAAAAAGAAGTCAGTTCTTTCTTATTTCGCAAAACTATGTTTAATCTGTGGGGGTTAAAACAAAATATAGTTAATGTGATTTCCTATGTGTTCAGATTTTAGGGACACTCTGTAGAATACATTTCCGGAGTTTGTGAAAACTTTTTGGAAAAGAAACCAGTAGGAATGGGCATCCCATCTATTACTTGGTATAATACCGAAACCAGTCGCATATTGAAAATTGTTAATGATCACTTGTTTTCAAGGACATTAGATTGCAAAAGAGCTATGGCAGCTAGATTGATTACAAATTTGTTGTACAATATTATTAGAGACAATTTATGGTGGATTAAACCATATTATTTTTTTACTCCTATTCTTTTTATTATTGTTTTGTTGTTGTTTACAATATTTTAGTTCATTTTTTCTCCACTTTGAATCTTAGCTTTTTGAAAGATTTCCTCATTTTTCGAGTTTGTACATAATCAGGAGGAGGCAGCAGAAATTTCTGGGACACGTAATGAGAAAGGAAGGCTTGGAGAATCTGATACTCACAGGGCGAATAGAGGGAAAGAGAGACAAGGTAAAGCAACGCGTGACACAGCGGACTTAAGTAAGGTGATGACAGAATAGAGTCCGGGAGAAGTAGCCAAGGGACAAAACTTATTGAGAGCTACAAGGGATTGAGAGAAGTGGGGAGCCATGATTGCCTACACCCTGAAGGGACACGACACATAAAAGAAAGGAGATAATCTACAGGGCTTAGATTTATATAGATGTTTAATGACGATGGTATGATGATCAAACTCAGTGCTTATGTATAGTAGCAAATTTACATTTTTGTTGTTGTACGGTTTGTATTCTTCTGTGGATATGTTTAAACTCACATCCAGGTAATTTACTTATAGAAGATTTGATTCTACGTCTGTTTTGAGCCCATATTGCGAAAAAAAAAAAAAAAACAATTCTAAATCTTTACGGCGTTTATCGTTTACCCTACCATTTTTACTTTTTATTATCATGTATCCGTCATCTCTGTAAAGGCCGACAGTTTCCTTATTGAATTTATAAGATAGCTTCCACAATAAAAAAAAAAAAAAAGAAATCTCACTAATTCAGACAAATTTGCACTGTCATAGCTACCAAATCCAATGTCGAAGTCCTTATCTTTTTTGTCTATATCTAATTTTTATGGAACAGTAGGGATTTCTGACAGCGGACTATGATTTTTTTCTCTTCTTATGTATATTTACAAACTCTTGTGCTAAATTTATAGACTTATCTAACAGATATTCAGAGATAGAGGGCTAGAATTCCTTGATATCAAATTACAGAAATCTATAGCCTTCTTTTTTTATATTATCGAACCAATCAACGGATGCTTTGGTACTTTGCCACTGGTTAACAATATCCTTCTGAGTTCTTTACACAACTTTTCTAATATTACCTTACTAATTTTTCCTACTTGTTTTTTTTTTGGGGGGGGGTTTAATTAGCCTACACTTGGATCTACTTCTGAAATACGTTTTTTTATGATCTTCCATTGTTATCATAGCTTGTTTTTTCACCACCTTCCCCATTCTATAATCAATTTTTAATTTTGCTACGATTTTTGCTGCGTCATTGTTTATATTTTTCTCTAAATCCGAGGGTGATTTCTTATATTTATCAGTTATAGCTTCATTTAGCAAAGTTTTGTAAATCTCCTTCCCTAGTTTATAAAGTTTCTGGGATTTATTCTCCTTAATGCACATATTATTTGATTTTTTTAAAATCGTTTTTACATCTTCTTTTAACCGCTTTTGTAATTTACTGCTAACCTCTCTAAACTCTAACCTCTTACTATAATAAACAGCTCTTACTTAAATTTCTCCGGTTCTTTTTGTTTCTTTTTTTTAAATTTTATTTTAAAGCCGAAGTTTTCAGTTATTTCATTAGTGTCTTTTTTGTTTAAGAAAAAAAAAACCTTCCACATCAACTTTTTAATAACGTTTTCAATTTTCTCAACTAATCTTATTTTAAATTTATACCGATTTAGTACAATATATTATTCTTAAGAGAGTACCCGAATTCCATTTCCAGTTTCATATGGTTTATCCTTAAGTTTTACTACAAACTACAGTATTCTACCACCAGACTAGAGGGAGCGATTATTATTAATACGTTGCCAAGCATTTTTGCTCTGTCTAGATAATCTATTAGGTTGGTGCAAAAATGTCGTTTTCTCACATATGTTACTATGTGAGAAAACGACATTATTTTTGCACCAATTTAATAGGTGTTGAGCACTTTACTTTACAGAGTAGGTAAGTGTCTGCCTTTAGGTCTTTTTCTTTCTTTTTTTTCATCGCTGTCCTTGTTTCAGATTCATCATGTTTAAGGGTATTTACGTCTTTTAGCACTTTTTCCGTTGTTTCCACCAACGGTTTTGATTTTTCTTTAATTATATATTGACTTTATTTGACTAGTAACTTTTTGTTTATACAAGTTTGGTTAAAGACCAGTGAAATTTCTTTGTTAAGGACTTTATTTATTATTTTTCCTTTATTTCGATTCATTTTCCTGATTTTCAGTGAAAATTCGAATATTAAGTGCCCAATGTCTGAGTACTTTCGGTTTTTATAAGTCATTATCAGCTGATGTTTAGTTGATAATGTTATGACTATATGTACATATTGTGTCTTTTGTATTGTCTGCTTTTATTTATTTTTCCTAATATCGATTCAAATAATTTTCGTGGACTTTTTAAAAAAACATTTCACCTCGAACAAGGCAATCAAGCTACCAGAACATAAGTGGTTACTGAGTGTTAAAGTACATGAGAAAAACTATTATTAAGGAGGAAGGACAATAAAAGAACAAGAATTAAGAATACAGATGATAACGATTGATATTGCATTTAAATTTTTGAAGATCAAAATTAACTGGGAAGCAAGAAGTTGGAAGAGAGTTTCACAAGCAAGAAGCGCGATAGAAGAAAGTGTTAGCATAAAACATACGGTTACATATAGCCATAGTACTGCGCTTAAAATCAAAGTCTAGGTACCATAGCAGAAAGTGATATTTATTCTGTACAATACAGAAATGTGGCACAAGGCCGAAAAGGGGATTGGGGAAAGGACGGTCTTCTGTCTTAACTATAACTTAGCTAGCCGCAAGCACTGACCCAATCGTACGAAACAATATTCCTTACACCATAACAACACATTCATACGTATCTTTTTTACTACAACCACCTCTTTGTCTCTATGAAAATACTAACTAGTCCCCATATTTACAATTCGTTGTCTGTGGGGGGGGGGATAAAGCAACAATTCTAAAAACTAGCCCCAATGAGTATTTACAATGTGAACACAAAAACTATTTACAAGAAACTAAAGAAAAATAAGATTAGTAATAAAACACCCCACAATGACTAAATGTGGCAGAAACATCGGTTCAATGGCCGAAATCAATGCGGGACTATAATAGTATTAATAGTATAAAACATTCATTCATCCCAAGCACACACACTGACATGCACTCATTCAGAAACAACAACAAATACGAAAAATACCACTCACGCGAAACGAAAGGCGCCCCGCATCCTCCAGCGAACCGACATCACTGACCACCTAACGAGGGAGGGGATGGGGAATTAAACTTAAAGAAAAATAGGGACAGAAATAAAAGGGGCCAATGAGCATACATACCCTAGCTAATTTAACTGAAAAAGGAAACATCAAAAAAGAAAACCTAATCTAGCCTAATTTCGGGATGGGTTGCACAAGTTCAACCCAGGTAGAGCAATATCCTGATGCCTAACCGGCATCAATGTGCCACTCAAGGTCAGCCCCTTTCACATGACACAAGCGCGCAAGATTCTCCCACCTTTTGCTGAATTCTGATGAAGTGAGCCGCCGCCTTTCCGTCCTAATCTTGACTTTAAGCTGATGCTTAAAGTACAAGATCAGTTGGGAAAAGGTGAACTTCTCGCCTCCATAGATTCCCTTCTGACGTGTCGTCCAAATCACGACTCTCATAACGCCTAGCAAGCAGTGGAACACATACTGTTCAGCCTTCGTCAGCGGCGGTGCCACATTGCTACAAACGGAAACGGCCTGAAGGACAAAGGACTTTCCCCGCAGCATGCGGACCATGAGGCCTTCAACAAACTTGCACAACGGCACTACCTGGCTGCAATGAAAGAAGGCGTGACCCAAGGTCTCGACCTCCCCACTACAACGTCGGCAGTTTGGAGAATTCTCCAAGCCAGCTGAGCAGAGTCTCTTGGCGACCCAGAGGGCTCCACGAATCACCAACCAGGTGAGTGATGCCTCATCGTTATTGAGGCATTTCAACCCGGGCGCCCAAGGACATATTGAGCGAGCCTCCTGCCTCGTCGGACCGAGATCGTCAATCAGATCATCATGCACGGCCCCACTGACTAAAACTTGATATAATGCCCTACGAGACAACGCCTGGACGTTGGAGAGGTCATCCGACGCCCGTAAGAGGCGCTTCAGAGCACGACGACATTCACGATAGAAGGAGCATTCGGCTCGGGGTAAACGGCGGGCCTCCTCCTCGCACGAATGCAGACTTCTCAGGGATGGGAAGTTCTTTCGGGCGCCTTCCTTCCAGAAGGCGCCCTCCTAAACCGAATCGCGACACATTCGATCTAGAAAGCTAATGCGAAGCATATATTGACGAATCTCAATTCTTGGCATGCCCAGACCGCCTTCAGATGGATGAAGGCAACAGATCTCCTGACTGACTCTGGCAGCCTTGCCTCCCCACAAGAAGGAGAACAAGAGCTTCACTAACGCCAGTAAAGTGTCACACGGAAGTGGAAGCACAGAGAGTCGGTAAAGGAGAATCGGGTAGATGTGTGAAACACAAACTTCCGCCCTCCCCTTTAAGGAAAGATTCCTCCGAGACCAAAAATTAATTGCGATCTCGGCCTTCCCTCGCACCTCCGACCAATTCATTTCCAACTGGAGATCAGGACCGAACCAGACGCCGAGAATCTTGACCGGCCCATCCGTCCAGCGGAAAGGTCCGGGAAGAGAAACTCCCTTCCACGCACCCAACCGCAAGCCAACAGACTTATCGCGGTTGATCTTGGCCCCTGTCACCATCTCATAACTACTGATTTCTTTGCTGACTTCTTCAATCTCGGCTCTGCTCGACACAAGAGCCGAAACGTCGTCAGCATAGGCAGAATACCTGGCCGATGTGGTAGCACCGGGCAGGGCAATTCCACATAGGACCGGATTCGCCTTTAACTTGCGAAGGAAAGGTTCCAACGCAAGAACGTAAAGCAAAGGCGAAAGCGGACAACCTTGACGAATGGAGCGAGACAATACGAAAGGCTCCGATCGTACCCCATTCACCTCCACCAGCGCACCGGGAGTCGCATACAGAAGTCGGATCCAGGTGCGAACGTACGGCCCGAAACCGGCCGCCGAAAGAACAGCCTCCAGAAAACGATGGTCAACCCTATCGAAGGCCTTGGACTGATCTAAATTGATCAGCGCGGCTTCACTGTCGACTTGCTCGATGATCAGGCGCACCATATGAAGGTTGTCCTGAATAGTCCTGCCCTTCACAGTACAAGTCTGTTCCGAGCCAATCAGACTAGACAGGACAAGCTGCAAACGGTTAGCCAAGATCTTAGCCAAAATCTTTAACTCTGTGTTTAACAAAGTTAAAGGGCGAAAGTTACCTAACCCATCCCCACCGTTTTTATCCTTGCGTAACAACTTGATCACGCCCCTGGTGAAGCGTTGGGGTATAGACCCCTGCTTCATCCAGTTGCCGAAAATCAGTGCCAGCAGCGGAACAAAAACGGGCGACTGCCTCAAGTACACTTCGTACGGAAGACCATCTAGTCCCGGAGATTTGACCAGGCCAACTGTTTCAACGCTTCCCAGACTTCCGATTCTGTAATTGGACCCTCGCACCTAGCTGCTTCAGCTGCCTTAAGGCAGGGAAAGTCAGCTAAATAGGCGTCGAACTGAGCAGGGCTCAGACCGGGCTCCCTGGTGAAAAGCTCCTGAAAGTAGTCACGAAAAGCCTCACATATGCCCTCGTTTGTTGTCACGGTCCGCTTATCCGGCAATGTGACGCATGCGATATGTCGTGGAGATGCATTCCGAGCTTCCTCTGCAAGCAATTCAGCGGCCATATTCGTCGCCTCAGAGGACATTCTTTTTAACCTAGCCCTAACTACCAGAGCTTGATCCTTCTTGATAAGCAAGGAGGCCAACTCTGCCTTAGCTAAAGCTACGTCCCCACTATCACGG
The DNA here is from genome assembly GCA_963932145.1 of Acanthosepion lycidas. Lineage (NCBI taxonomy): Eukaryota > Metazoa > Mollusca > Cephalopoda > Sepiida > Sepiidae > Acanthosepion > Acanthosepion lycidas. The sequence goes on from OZ010583.1 coordinate 65,697,006, forward strand.
GATTTGACCGCCCGATCAACTTTCTGCTCTAAAGCCGTTTGCGCCGCTAATCTATCTAGATTGAGCCGACGACTATGATCAGCAGCAAACGTTCTAATTTGGGATTTTAATTTATCCCACAAGGCATTTCCCACAACCGCTCCCGTCAGTTCCCTCTGTATCATTAGTAGAAGCTGGTCCCGGAAATCTTGCTCACCAAATAATGATGAGTTTAATTTCCAGTAGCCAGCCATCCTAACCTTAGGCTTATCTAAGTTTACACGGACCCGGACAAGCCTATGATCCGAATAAACTCTCATGTAAACTTGGACAACCTAAGAGCCCTACATCGACTCTCCTAACTAAGTCTAGATAACTAGCCGAGCCGCCACTATTAGTCCAAGTCCACACTACCTCCCAAAGGTGTTCATTCCGGTACTTATCGACAAGATCAAACCTGTCGATAAAGTCCCGAAATGGTTTCACGTCCCGGTTGTTAGTACCTGAATTTGTCCCTATAAGATCTATATCGGGATTAAGGACGGCATTCCAATCAACCACTAAAACTACCCGACGTGATGTCGTCAAAAACTGCAAGATCTGCCGAAACAAAGCAGGCCGCTCAGAATGGACATTGGGCGCATAAACCCCAATGAGACGAAGAGCCTTATCCTTTATGGTAACGCAAAGTCTGCCCGCCGGATCCGCGAAGACAAGAACACACGCAGCCTTCAAAGACTTGCTCACCAGCCAAGAGACACCCCTCGAGCGTCCATCAAAACATGCTGAATAGAGGGAGAACCCCCTAGACAGAATGTTCTCATAGTCACGAGAAGAAAACCGGGTCTCTTGTACACAGCAGATATCCACCCCGAGACGCTGAAGGTCGCGAGAGAGCCTCGCCCTGCGAGACTCCGACCTCGGTCATTCACGCTTGCTAACCAGAGAGCCATGATGAAAACCGATTAGGATTGCTCTCCTGGATTAAACATGGCCGGGGTCAGGACACCGACGGCTTCTCCCATTGAGCCAGTACCCATCTCAGTCCTGATGGTGCCATCAGGAGACAGGCCGCCAATGTCCAGGAGTAATGTTAACTTTAAAGCTCTATATAGGGAGGGGTGAACAAAAAGCGGGAGCCTCCCTGAACAAAATTGGTTCAATTTCTTCACATTCTCGTTGTCAAAGTAGGCAATAGGAGGCACCATGCCAAAGACCTGGTTTGCCTCCATTACCATGGCCCATAGTCCTTATTACAGTAAGGACCTTTTTAGCGTTTGGAAAATTGTTTGGGTCCTCTACATCTAAGGTCTTGATTTTACTAAATTTAATCAAGTGCTTCAGTTCTTTAAAATTTTTACACCGTGAAGCCAGCTTTTCTTCCTGTTCTTTGGATATGCTGCAAACTTTCCCCCCTGTATTATATTTCAGGTCTTCTTTTTTTTTTTTTTTGCAGACAGATTCGACGCTTTCAGAGGACGGACTTCTTTGGCGTTTTTCAGACTTTTGCCGGGAACTGATGGGTGTTTGGACAGGAGAAGGTTTAGGGGTATGTGAAGTGGTAGGGGTAGGATTATTTTGGGGTCTGGGAGAAAGTTTGGTCAAGGGAGGAGGTGTCATGAGTTTTTGTTTGTAGGAAGATGAAGGAACTGATGAAGAGCCAGATGTTTTTTTCTGATGAAGGGTGTCTTTTAATTTCTGAAGTTTTTCTTTTTTCTCGAAACTGGGCTCGTATCGCAGTTGCTGCTGTCGAAGTTTTGCAGCCGGAGAGTCGCCCTTTGCGCTAGTAGAGGGAATGGGACTGTGTGTCTTTTCCTGTTTGTGATGTGGAACGAGGTTCCGCTGCCTTGGTCTTCCCTTTTGCCCTGCCAACGACCTGCCATTCCCCATCCTCCTTCTCCTCAACCGCACTAGCGGCGGGCAAAGGCTTTTCGGGGAATGGGGGCTGAGATTTGGACCCAACCGGGGGATTTTCCACACCGGTCCCAGTCGCTGGCATGCCCACTACAGGCAAGACGGATTTGGTAGACTCTGTGCAGGAAGAGGATAGGTGACCAGTCTTTCCACACTTCCTGCATGTCGGTTTTCGTCCGGTAACAATTATCTGCATTTTCTGTCCCATCAAGGGAGTTGGGGATGGAGCGGAAAGCTATTTCATTGATTATTATCTCGAAGCTCCACCCCCCGGTCAGATCGTCTGACGAAGCAGTAATTATCTGTCCAAACTGACAGATAGGCGGCCAGATGCTCCCCGACAATCTGAGGAGGAACCTCATATACCGCTACGTGGTCCTCCGCCTGCGTTCATATTCAGTGAGCAGAATCAGGTCCTTTGTTATAGGTTCCCTCCTCGTTGCACTTTCACATTCGGCAGGCGTGGGAAGCAGTACATCCCACATGAAAAATCCTTTACCTTTTATGATTCTCTGAGCTTTAATACCCAGAGAAGTCAAGGCCTTAATTACAGTATATTTTGTGGAGCGACAAATTTTACGCGAGCGCTTGTCCACCACAAAGACTGACACAATTCTTTTCTCAACCTTTCTTAATTCCTCGGGATTTGACAAGAGCCCATCTGCTGTCACCAGATGTACGTAGCTCTTGGCTTTCTCCAGGAACTCCGTTATGTTGATCTTACACTTTGGCGGGGGACTTCCAGCATGAGCGCGTCTCTCCGGCCACGTCATTGTTCTTGGGAGTCTGGTCTGTCGAATTTTGGCCCCTTTCGGCCACCATAGTTTGTTCTTGTGCGCTGGTTTCTTTTTGGCCAGTTTTGGCCACCATACATTCGTCATGTACCTCGGTCTCTTTTCCTGAGTTTTGGCCATTAGCGGCCACCATACTCCCTTCTTGTACACTAGTTTTATGTATTGAGGTTTGGCTATTCGCTGCCACCATACTTTTTCCGGGACTCGGTAAATTTTTTCCTTTTGGGGACTCCATACTTTTAGTAGGATTTGGATTTTCGTCCAAATTCTGAATTTCTTGTGCCTCCATCACCGACTCATTTTCTTTACTCTTATCTGGAGGATCCTTCTTTTTTTTTTTTAGTCCCGAACAGGTTTTTCCTCGCCGTCCTCTTTGCACCCATTTTTTTCCCTTTTAAATCACAATTTTTTTTCTTTTACATAAAAACAGAAAACAACAAATAAAAGTATAATTTAAACAAAAGATAAATACAAATAAATCACGATAACAAAGAGAAATTCAACGAGACAGAACAAGTTAAACACGCAAAAAATAAGTTACAGAAACACGTACGCTAAGAGGACAAAATACGTTAAAAATAAAACCAGTTAACAATTACAAATGACAAAAATGCGAGTACGCAAACGAAAATCACAATTTAAGACGGAAAATAAACAAAAGGTATCTTTTTTTTTACAATAATACAACAAAAAAATACGAAACGAAAAAATGCCAAATGAATTCACAAATACAATATGGCTGCCACTAGAAAATTCTAGTCAGCCCAAACACGAACGAAAACACGTAAACTAAAATAAAGAAGAACTAACGAATAGAAAAATAAATGTGGAAAATAAATGCAATAAACACAGAAAAGACTTAAATAAAGGAACACAGAATAAATAACAGTTATTTACAACGAGAACAACAATGAAAATACGTAGAAATAAAAATGTAAACAAAGAAAAACGAAGTCTTACGAGGGGCAAAATAAACAATGAAAAAATAAAGTTTGGCGTGGGGAAGTTACTAAAAATTAAAAGGAAAAATTAAAACTCAAAAATACGTATTAAAGAAAATAAAAATTAATAAAAAAAAGAAACAACAAGGGATAAAGTATAAAAAAAGAGGGGACGGAAAAGAAAGAAAAAACAAATCAAACTTTTGGCAAAAAAGTCAATAAACGGAACGTAAATTAAAAATGAACTTAACAAAGGTTGAAATCAAAAATCAGTTCGTAATCAACTCGCAAATGCGTCAAGCACCGGTCGTACACCGTCAGAAACAAAAGAACTCTCCTCAGAGAGGAAAGTTCATCAGAACAATTACTATAAAGTATTTATAGAAAAGGTACCGGGAAACCACGTTACGGCGATGGGAAAGAGACTGAGGCCCTGATAGATAAGAGATTAATTGCTAAAGGATAAATGTCAAATTATTGAAAGTTCTTAACGGTTTTGAAAATCGTGTTCATATTTATAGGATTATGTAATTAACAAATACAGATACACCTTTTGGATTTCAACGAAATATTTTCTTGTGTTGGAGGGAGATGTGTATTTCTGTGATAGATTTTAGAGGAGATATTATCATTTTTGTTTTTTGTGTGTGTGTGCCTGTTTGTTTGCCCTTCTCTTATGCAACGCCACCTAGCGAACATTAGTAGAAGTCCCCAAGCAGACAAGGTGGTGTAATCCTATGTTACAAATTTGAGATTACTTATAATACAATCTATGTTCTACTTCAGATATAAAAAAAATGTGCCCCTGCTTTTTAGCATGTAATTCATTTGTGGTCACAGTAATTCCTTAAACATTACCAAATATTTTGAAATCGTCCCTTTTTAGCACCGTCCTACTACACTGTGGCTTTCATTTTATTTATAAAATTACTAAGTAAATGTGAATTTTATTTATAAAATTACTAAGTAAATGTGAATTCACTCTATAGAAGAGGTTCAAATCTTACAAATTTTGTTCGCCTCTTCCAGTAAACACAGATGAGATGTTAATGTTACGGTTGAAAATAGAAATAAACAAACTAAAAGATATGAAAATAAAATGATTAATGAGACAGAAGGCAGAGATAATTATTATTCTATCCCTGAATATATATATATTTTTTTTTATCAAGCGAAGCAGACGGATTGTTATTTGTCTAATTATATGTGTCATGCCACGATTGGCAACGAGTCTAAGGGTCAAATGGGTCGAATAATTCAAATTTCTAGTGCACCTGTCACCAAGTGTGTTGGACTGTGTGACACATAATAAAGAACGTAATACCAGAGAATGTCGTAAAAAATCATGTAATGACACGATGCTAGTTTTTCTGCGTGCGATTGTTCTGTACAGAAGTCAATAGTACACACATTTGTAAGGCGGTACACTTGCATATAACATGGCGGACTGCTGATGGCTGTAAATGAAAGACAAAGTATATGACAGAGAGAAAATAGACAGAATGTGAAGAAATAAATAAATAATAGCGACAAAGAGAATACGACGAAGAAACAGAAGAAGAACGTTTAGAAGAATGAGAGTAAAAAAGAATATCATTCAAGAAAGGAACAAGTAAACTGAAAAACGGAAGAGTAAAAAAAAAGCAGCAGAAAAAGAGAAAATAAATGTAAAAAATTGTGAAATAAAAAAGAAAAGTGGAGAAAAGTACGTGCATAAGAAAGAAAGATGATAAGGAAAAGAAAATAGAACTTTACTAAATTAGTAGCAAGACACCGAAAAGAAAGAAAGGAAAGAAAATAAAAGAACCAAAAAAATTACAAGATATTGGTAACAAGTTCCAGTGAACTTTATTCTTGGCAATGTTTATAAGTGAATTATTGTGGTTGTTTTTGTAACGGGAGGAATTACGATTTATTGTGAATGAGGATTTTAAAATTCTATTGGTCACCAGTTTGTAGCGGACAGTTTTAAGGATTGTAAGTGATGTGGTTAATACATGGTTCATATGAGGACTTTCAAATCATGTCAGTGGTCACCAGTTTGCAGCAAGGGGTTTCAAAAACAAAACAAAAAATACATTTATTTAGCTCAAAATATATAGAGAGTACCACGTGGGTTGATGAAATTAAGAAATTAGTTTGCTCGGGGATTAAGACGTCGTCTCTCCATAGAGGAAGAGTTACGAGTCGTGGCTACGACACCAGGGAGCAAAGTGAGTGAGTCATTTTCTTTAATACCGTTGACAGTCACAACGCCTAGCGGCGTTAAGAGAAGTCCATCGACAAACAAGGTTAAGTAATCTGACAGTTACATAGTTCTAAATCTTTATAATTTGGGGATATATATATATATATATATATATATATATATATATATATATATATATATATATATATATATATATATCCTGATTCAAAAGTTTATGTAGATCTATCTGCCTACATATATTTATGCACATACGTACATACTAACAACAGCTCTTTAGTGAATTACACATTATTTAATTTTGTCTAAAAATATTTAAAATGCAATAAAAAAAATACTGTTTTTATTGATTAAATTCTGGAAAAACCCCACCAAAGAAATTTATTTAGCTCACCCAATTATATATACATAACAATTCAAATCTAGTTATATGTTTAAAGTTAAAGAAAATATATTCTTGATTTTAATTATAACTATAAATTCTTTAATAGGTTCTGCTTCTTCATATTCTTTTAAGGTTCATTTTCTCATAGACTATATATATATATATATATATATATATATATATATATATATATATATATATATATATATATATATTATACGAGCTTAACTCGGTGAAAAACCAGCGATGCAAAATTTAAATTAGTTTATATTCTGCAGTTTGCTTTCAGTTGCGTATTATTTTTCTTTCTTTTTTGTCGCGACCCATTTTATTTATCTTGCGACCCACTGAAGGGTCGGGACACACAGTTTGGAAAACCCTGATCTAGTCGAGCTTGCTCGAATAGCCATGATTCGTGCATGCCATCAAATTCCTGAGGACACCAGACATTATCTGAGCATAGTTGCTCAACATATGCTGTTGATTGACCTGAATGTGACCGTGCCTTGGTGTCCAGAGCAGTAAGCCGCTAAGTAGTTCATGCATTAGTTATGTGTATTTTACATCTTTTTCTGTGGATAACTATTTTGTTATATGAAACTATCAACTTCTTTAAGGGTGTCTCCATTTAAATAGTTTATAGAGCCCCATTATTTAAAGCGGATAGATTCTGCCTTTTTTGTATTTACATGACGACCAATATCCTGTTTAGTAACTTTGTTGCATTGGCAATGGTGTTAGCAATCAGGTTCAGGTCATCTGCATAGTCTGTGTCAGTGATCTTTTTACCTAGGTATCTACTCTATCACAGTTCCGAAAGAGTCAATCTTAATTCAATGAGTGTGTCAAGAGATATTTCAAATGCATTGTCTAAGATGATAATGAAAAGGAATGGTACAAGTTTATCAACCTGTAAGATACCAGCCTGAATATCAAAGAAATCAGTATCTCTATTAGGATATCTGACCATATTATTTGATCTTATTATATAGCATCATTATGGCAGCAACTGTCATCAGAAAATCTATAAACAGAGAGAATCTTTCTCATTTGGCCTGTGTCAAAAGCTTTGGAGAAATCTATAAACAGTAAAACTACTTGTAGTTTCTATGCCCTGACACCTTTACTAATGCACCCGTCAGGATTTGGCCAACTGTTGATCTGTTTTTTTTTTTTTTTGTTAAACCATTTTGCTTCCTTTGCATGACATGTGTGACCATGGCCGGTACCTCAAATGTATGATACAGCCCCTCTCGAATCTACGATACGCCCCCCCCCCCACTCTACTGCATCTCAATTTCCATGAGGTAGTATTCATATAAAATACTAATTTTATTGTAACCTAATTATGTACAATAATGAGCCATATTCAATATAAGTGAACAATTCAACTAGAAAAATCGAAAATAAATACAATGTATCTAAATACAAATCAAAGACACGTCATAATAAATGATTTCATCTTAAATAAATCTACAATGTTTTGTGGCAAATTTTAACATCAACTTGAGACTTTTCTTGTTAAAAAGTTGAAAAATTTTAATACATACAACATTATGAATAAAAAATAGGGTATTTTATATAGTTTTTTTATGAGACTTAACATGAGCAAAACAAATTCACAGATTTGGACGAAAAAAAAACTAGAACGTTTAATAGCTGTGCTTAGTTTAACTTGTAACGTATATAAATGTAGGTAGAAAAAAATGCCGATAAGATAGCAAGTTCAAAAAGCACTGCTCGCAGCACTCGATCAGGTTTTCCCACTGGTCGGGTGCGGTGGAGGCAGAGGTAGTATGCACCGTCCTTGTGTGTGGCTATGTAATTATATTCAACACACTCTTTGACCTGGGTACTGTATTCTAAGGTGTAGTAGACATTCTAAAGGTAACAGATATATTCTGATAAAATTTTAAAAGTCTTCAGTCTTATTCTACAAGCTATCAAAGCTGTCTGTTTCTGAGCTTTCGATAGTGATCCGTTATGTTGTAAAAATTCAAATACAAACAGGTTTCATACGACGGATATGCACACGCATTTCTTTTGTTCAATTATAGCTACTTGGGAGGAGACTAGCTGTGGGTTTTTGCATCGGTGGTACTTCGATGTTGACAACAGCGGTCAAATGAACATTCTTATATAGATCGGGTTCTGGGTGGCCAAGTAGTATAAACGCTCACCAACATTAATGCATTGTAAGAGAAGCAGTAGCAGATAGCCCAATGTCCACGACACAAAACAGAACAAATGTAGCATCCCAAAACGGACCGTTAGGAATCGTTTATTTGCAGCAGGATTACGACCATGTGTGCTGCTAGTTAGACTTCAACTTACGCTAAACACCGTTGTTCACATCACTAACGCATTCCCGATGGAATCAACTGTTGTGTCTGTGAGAGGAGTAAAATAACACTATCTAGTGTTCAATGATGATAATTGGTTCTGCCTTCATGCGCGATGTTCGTCTGGGGAGTAACATCTTCCAAAGTGTATTTTACCATGGCATATAGGCCCAAATTCTCTGGCCACAGCTATCACACATTGAATACGTATTGGATATGATGGGACGACACCGGATTCCTTCAGTTAGCCACCTACAACTCTTGCTGTATTATGTCAGGAATTATTAATATGGAGTACTGTTGATACAACCCTTATTTTGGAAACTGTGCATGCAATAATCTGCATATTTGATGATTTACTGTAATCTAGCTTTATTTGTACATTGAATCTTGAGTCAATTGAAATACATATTCAGGGTGGTATTATTTTATTTTCAGTTTTCAACAGTTTTCACACTCAACCTTGGCCGACATGAAACAACATTTTTCTTTGGTCTATTAATAATTGTAATGTCTCCTTTTTATCTTTTCTGTCAAGAGGCGATTTGTTAGTAAAACTGCAGTTATATAAAAATACAATTTATTATATAATTTATCCTATATATTATATTATTTATACTATTTGCATGTAGACTATTGTCCTCATCTTTGTAGATGTTGTCACAACATTTTGTCACTTGTGCTCTCAAGCCTGTGAGTGTATGTCGAGTAGACTACAGGGAATTTCGAACTGAACCTTTTAAGGGTTAAATTATTATCGTTCCACTGCCAATGTCTAGGGATATATTGTCTAGTTCTTATTTTAGTACTGCTTAGTGTAGACATGCTGCTCACCCCGTTTCCACTTATTCCCGTGGAACTATTCTGTATGGAGAACTTGGAGCGTTGAACCTAACTTAGATTAATGATTGAAACGTTGTGATGACAACAATAAAGATGGGAACAATAAATCCGCATGTAAATAGTGTAAATACGGAAATTAAAATTAATTCACCAATTGGAATTGTTTACAATTTATATAACTTTTATAGCTTATATTTACGCTTTATCAGTTAGATTAAAATAAAACCGTTGAATTTTTCAAAACTTCAAAAGGAGGTAATTTTTCTTTGAAAACCAAGCATTATTATTATTATTATTATTATTATTATTATTATTGAGCAAGAGAGCAGCACGCCAACAAAATGACGCTGGTGTACAAATATACTAATTCCAATATAGCTATCATGACACACAACCAAATGGTGACAAGCTTTGATAAAAGAAACGCATAAACTTGCAGATGGATCCTAGTTAAAAATGACTTCAGGTCAGGTAACCCAGTTCGCTCATACGGTCTCTGATTTAGGTGTATTCAAGTATCCAGAAGTGACTCCCAAGTCGCTTTGCCTGCCTCATCCTTCAAACTTAAAAGAACAATCCTATCGAGATCCATTCATTATACTAGACTACTATTATTAGTAGTAGTAGTATCAGAGATAGTAATAGAGTAGTGTAGTCGATTATTTTATTCTGTATTCCTTAAGGTAATATGTGTGTGTGTGATAATGAACTAATAGATATATCATGATGTTATACTGACAATGAATAGAGCCTGATAAAAATGCATAAATTATTGATTAGCTACTTCAATAATTAGATGAGTAAGGTTTCTTACGGGAACATTTTTATCGTACATGAAATAATAGCGGTGAAAAAGAGTACATGCAGAAAATAACAGAGCAACTAATTTGCAATGCAAGATAACATTTATTAGATAAATTAACAAAAGAAAAGTTTAAAACAAGAGTTTCATTTGTTAGACGTAAATTGTATACACAGCGAAATGTTCTTAAATATGTTATCGTGAAAACTTACTTACATACCTTTTAGCTTCATGGTGGAAAGTTCATGAGACACTAGTTCGAAAGAGAAAAACCTGGAAGAGGTTCATGTGTTTTTATATTCGAGGGTTGCGGCTAAGTCTTATTTAGAGCTGCTACTGTTACTATGCTTAAGTCACTACAATAACATTGAAGAAATTCTGTTATTCTTTTTACTATGCCCATTTCAAATATTGAAAAAATCACAGTAGAATAATAATACCACTGCGTAAATTTTTTTCTTTTGAAAAATATGCGATAAATATTTGGGCTCATAGCCGACAAAAACGTTTCAGCTCGTGTTGCCAGACATTTAGCTTTAATTCTTTTGATCAAGAAAATTCAAGATATATACTTTCCAGCGTTCAATCTGTAAATTTAATTGCATACTACAACTAAGACATCAAAAGTAGAAAGAGTATACTAAAATGGTCATTAAAAATCATTTTTATTTGTAGGTTCTTGATTAAATCTACTAATCAATTCTAATATCTTTTTTGTGTCTGAACGACTCCTCTTTCTCATTCTTTCACTCCTTTTTTCCCTTCTTTCTAGTTCTCTCTATCACACACAACCATAGCCATGAACATTATCTTCACTAATGTATCTATGTATATATTCGGTTTCCTCAATTAGTACACAAATAATCCTACTACTATTACTTTTACTACTTCTAATATTAATACTACTAATTGTCATTTTATCTGACTTTGCCAATCAGTTTGTAAAATGAAAGCGCAATGTTTTACAATGCAGTTTGATAATGTTTTTAGCCCATTTATTCATAATGAATGAAAAAAGACCTCATTATAATAATCATAATGAAATCTGTTTTGCCATTATGAATATTATAAAACCAAATTTATTTTTATTCGTTTTGTCAATCACATTAATTTCTTGGCCAAATCTCGTGTTCAGTGAAAAATTGAGATATTAATTTCCACTTTGCGCGTGTATTACACGAGTAAGGATTCGCAAATCTTGCTAAAAATGGTTAATAAGGATCCCATGAGTTCCATCAAAGTTGCTGAGTTGAAGAGGCATAGAATAAAGAAAATGTCATTTAAAAATCATAGGTTCTCGCCAAGGATGTTTGCAATATTAGAAGAAACATGTAATATCCCTTCTAATGTTATACACTAATAAAATATGGCGTCAAGATGGAGATCTAAAAACATAACATTTTTTTTTTGCTGCTCCTTCTTGAATTGAACCTGAGTTCATTTTTTTTTCTGACCAGCAACTGAATTCACAAATCTTTCAGAGTAAGAGCGACGAAACTTGAAAGAAAAATCTATTATTTAGCTATTTTATTAATAAAAAAGTTTTGGACTTTGCGTCGAGTTCATTCGATTAAAAAGTATGGAAAATTCTCTTGTTAATAATCATGAAACTCTTACCCCATTCCCAAATGTATTAAAGGTAGTTTAGTTAACCTCTGTTTTTTTTTCTTTTTTCTTTATTTTGATAGAAGGTAACGCAACTTATACTAAGCTAAAACTCAATAATTATGCACCCTAGCTAATCTCACCTAAATACATGTACTAGAATTTCACTTCATCTAATTCTTTACTTCGAACGCCCCCGCGCTTATACTCATAGATTTTATTTTCGATTTCTTTGTTCTCTATTTCTTTGTTCTCATTTTTATTTAGGATGAGGTTTCTGGTACCATATTCTGAGGCCTTAATAAGAGCAACTATCTTCACTCTTCGGTGATATGACTGACTGTTGGCTACGGCTCTTCATATTGAGAGTACCGGGTTGGCAGTTTTACGGTTACTCTGCATCCAGATTGGTAACAAAGAGAGACTGCTCTGGTCAATAGTTGCATAACATCAGGGTTCTTGTAGATGCAAGCACTTTCGGTAGGAAACTCTAACGCCCCACTATCCTGTAGTCTTGACCACCTCCTGGTGGCTTGTATTACACAATGAACAATGACTGTTATACTTTCTTCTTTTTTTTTTTTAACCCTAATAGTATTTCCTATGATTACAACGATTAATAAAAATAGAAGTGAACCAGTTTACAAAGAAAAAAAAAGAAAAAAAGAAAGAAAAGCAAACAAAACAACAAATCCACCTAATCCCCTCAGTATTTCTTACTCCAACATTCATGATATTCGTACCAGTGTCTGTAGTGTAGAATCTTTTCTCTTGAAACGCTCTCCAGACATCCTAGCACTCTGTGAAACTGACTTAAATTCTTTAATCTCTACAAGTGATTATCTGTTCTGTGCAGTCTTTCTCTTTATCGAAATGATTTCAAGGTCCATATGAATGGCCTCGGTGTTTATGTTTGGGAAAATTGCTCAATATCAAGGGAAATGTATCTTGGGTCACCGGATTGTTCTTATATGTGCTTTCGACATTCACTATTAATCTGTTAATTATTCCTTCTTACGCCATCGTTCCACTTCTTCTCGAGACTGTAGCTTGTCTTTTAGTCATGTTAGAGAACCATTTTTGCCTTTCATCAGTATAGCAACTCATTACGTCTTCTTCGGTTAATGTTTTCCACTGAGATGTAGTGGAATTATAATATTGCTAGGTCTGCTATTAGGAAGTTTGTTCACTGTGTTGTGTGAGGCAATTTTTCTCACCAGAATCTATTGCACATTTATAAATCTACCATATGCATGTGCATTGAATATTGTGCTCCGACTACATATCTCGAGATTCTTGACAAAATCTAAAGAAGGGTCTGTAATGTTATCACTCCTGACTTCGGCTTCAGACACTTCCCAACTGCCGTAACGTAGCATCCCCGTGTCTCTTCTATAAAATATTTTCATGGCAATTGTTTTAATGAGCTTTCCTCTTTGGGTCTTCGACCTCATGAATTTAAGCGTAGTATTAGATTGACAACTAGGTCACATTATTTTACTGTTAAAATAGCTAAATATAACCGTAAGTTCTCTTCTCATAGTTTCTTCTTTCGCAAATCTCCCATGTGAAACTGTTTCCTGGCTTCTTATTTTCTTGTTAACTATATCCTAAAATTTACAAGCATTGTCAAATTACCATCCTTTGTCTTCCTGACACTTGTTCTTTTATTGTCCTTTCTCCTCACTAACGTTTTCTTTTACTCACAGTAACCCCTTGCGACTTAGTGGTATTCTCGCTTTGCTTGGAGGGTGGGGTGGTGACATAATTAAACAAAGTGTACTCATAATTTTTTATAGCCAAAATAAACCAAGTAAGACCATCTCCCCACAATCAACGTTATCAGTTCAAACATTGTGATAATGACGGCTACTTAACGGGCTTCACTGGTAAATGTGAAAGAAATGGTTCATTCGTTTAAAAAAAACTTGGGTAAAGAAAAATTATGAAATTGGTAAAAGAACTATAAATTTCAAATTATCACTCATTTTGTAGCCCCAAAATATTTAGTTTGAAGTGTGAATTTTTGTGTAGTGATAATAATGTTTTAGATAATTTATGGAAAATTGGAGTCGAAAGAGACTAATGAATAATATGAGTTATTTTTATTTTATTTCGGGAGATGAAATGGTTATAGAAAGCACTTCTTTCGTTCCCCAAAAATATTAACGTAAGATAATTTCAAATATATTGTTTACAGTCATTGTCTGGGGAATCTCTTTTGGGACATTCATTGCTTCTCAAAATATAAAAGCAAAAACCACAGTTGTAACTATGTATGATGTGTATCGCGCGCGATTAAATTGCATTTGACTATTTTTAAAATGATTTATGAACCACATCAAATCTATTATACAAAGTAAATATTGTGTCTAGTCAACATAAAGTGATTATTATACTAGTAGTCTCTTTTTTGCACACATACACACACGCAGATATATATATATATATATATATATATATATATATATATATATATATATATATATAATGTAAGAGAGAGAAAGAGAGAAATATATATATATATACAGATACACTCACATACATACATACATGCATATGGTGGACTCTCCTATCGTGAATAATAAATGAGGGTTAGCAGTGGATGGTTCCTTTCATTTTATACTTAATGCATGGTAGCAGGGGCTATTGTGGAGAAAATCAGACAAAGAAAATTTGTGCTTTCTTAGAGTGCGATACTAGCACAGCCTTGCTGCGGGCGACAAAGCCACACTGACGGATGACATTTGTTATAGCAGAATTTTGATGGCGTTTCTGCTTCAGAGCTTGACAAAGCTGATCACGGTGCTTCAGACTACTGTCTTCAAAACCCTTTAACTTAATGAAACGTGTCTTACGCCACTCCTTTTAGGTTGATGCTTGAACATCCCAGGTTTTCAGATCAAAGTTGAGACGTTTCAAGTTGTCTTGCAATTTTTCTTTGTAGCGTAAGAGTGGACGTCCAACTGAACGATTGGCGTTTGGTTGTTGTCCATACAGCACCATTTTTGGAAGGCCATGCTCATCCATTTTCACAACATAACCAGCCCACCTAAGTTGTATCTTTGCTAGAATGGTTTCAGTGTCTGTGATGATAAATTTATTCAGTATTGCACTATTCTTGACCCTATCATCCTATTTTATATTCACATATGGCACGAAGACAGCGCAAGGCGTCAAGATGATTTATGTGCTTGCGGTACAAGGTGAAAGTTTCAGTACCATAGTGAAGGGCTGAGAGAACGACTGATGTCTATCTTTACTCTGAGAGACACATCTTTGGTTTTCCATAACCTACGTTTAAGATTACCGAATGATGTTCTGGCTTTGGCTATTCTGGATTGGATTTCTCTGTCTATTTTTCCATCAGAAGAAACTGTTGATCCAAGATACGTGAACGCCTCAACAGTCTTTAATGCCATACCATCAATGAATACGGAAGGATTTGTAAGAGATGGATTGCTTAGTACTGACTGGTACATTAGCTCAGTCTTCTTTATGTTGATAGTCCAAATGCTTTCTCTGTTTCAGAGAATTTATCAAGGATAATTGAAGGACTTTTAGACTGTGTGCTAATAGAGCAACATCATCTGCAAAGAGAAGATCGTGTACCAGCTGCAGACCAAGTTTCGATTGTGCTTTAAACATTGCTGATTGTATAGACCTCCACTGAATTCAACATTGACTCATTCACTTAAGTCAGAGAATGCTTTTTCAAGCATAGCAGATAAGAAAAGTGCAAAGAGAAGAGGAGCAAGAACGCAGCCTTGTTTTGCACCGATGGAGACTAAAAAGGCGTCCAGTTGCTCACTTCCCGACCATACAAAAGCTTTCACAAAAGGAGATAATAATATGGAGCATTTTTTCTGGAACACCTAATTTTGACAAAACTTTCCAACTTCACCGGGGGCTTTTCCATTCGAAAACTGTTTGATGGTTTTTGGCCGCAAAGGGTGAAAGGTCAACAGAAAGGCTTTGTACAACAGGTCTCTAAGGAAGATTGTTTATTACTTCAGCATCAACAGACGAATCCTGATTTCGGATCGTGGAGAAATGTTCTGCCCAGCATTTAATAATGTGGCTTTTGTCTGTCAGAAGAGTGTTACCTGAAGAAAAGATTGGTGATAGACGGCTGGAAATTGGACCAAAAACACCATTTAAGTTTTGGTAGAATGATTTGAAGTCACATCTGTCAGCAGCCTCCTGCAAAGTTTTAGCCTTTGCTGTCCGCCCAACAGCCCTCCTTCATCTCCCTCAATTTTACTTGAAACTTTTCTTTGGCTGATTTAAAGGCCCGTTTCTTTGACAGGCATACTTTGTCTGCCATCTAAATTTGATGACATTTATGCATGTTTCCAAGGAGAGATTTAATTTCAGGATTGTTTGACTCAAAACAGTCTTGATGCTTTTGCTGAACAGACCTGAGTATTTCTTTTGGCGAGTCATGCAGTATGTTTTGTAAGGCAGATCATTGCCGATTCAACTTCATTACCTACATCAAGAGATGAAAGTTTTGATTCACACAATATTTGGAAAGAGTCTAATGTTTCTCTGTCTTTCAGCTTTGTTATGTCTAACTTCTTTGGCGGTTTTGGTCGATTGTTTCTAACAACCTTCTTCAAATGCATTGCCGTATGTGAGCAAACAATTTTATTGAATTTTGTTTGACAGAATCATTCTATTTATTTTTTCCGGACTAATTCTTCCATTTTTGTTGTTTGTTTTTACACATTTTACTTGCATTTCACTCTGGCTTCTGGAATCTTTTGCATTAAATAATATTGTGGAATTACATTTTAAAATGATTTTTATACGAAAATTCGATTTTTAAAGTGTTTTATACGAAAAATGTAAGACGTAATGCTTTTCAAACTTAGCACCTTTTACATGGCGCTGTTGTCTATATTTCGTGTAAGTGTGTAGTATTGATATCTATAGGTAGAATAGAATATTAAATCCTAAAATGAAATGTTACCTTTCAGATTAAACTTTTTATTTTACTTCTGTATGTTATGAAACACAATGTATAGGTAATTACTGGTACTATTATTATTATTGTTGTTGTTGATATTGATAACAACAACAACGACAATAATAATAATAATAATAATTATAATAATAATATAATAAACTGATCACACGTTTAATTTATAAAGGCATGACATGTTTGGCCATCGATTCATATATTGATCGGTAGTATACGAACTAAAAGCACCTAAACGAAACATCTCGTTAAATAGAATTCCATAAGCTGCGACGCTGCATCTCTTTATTATTTGAATTTTGTTAAGTATTTCTGAATATATGTAGCAGAAACACTGTACCCTAAGTGGCTTTTGAGCCTTATATTAGTTGAAAAATTATCGAAAACACCAGAAAAATCATAAAACTCAAATTTATCTGTCAAAGTTGTTTGAAATCTTATAAATTCTAGACTAACTATTAAAATGAAAAGCTTTTCTCCCAATGAGAAAGCAGATAGATCCACAACATTTATAATTCCATATGCTACCAGTAAGCTATGTCTGAGTTTGCATATCGTTGCCAATAAGTGAAACTCATACTACTAGAAACTAGTAAGAGCTTTAGACTAACAGAACAATCACCCATCTTTTGTTTTCTTCTACTACAAGATTATATGATCTCCAAGCATTGCAACCTGAAATGATCTTTCCTCGCGGGAACAACAATCCGAGATGAAGTATGTCTCAGGAGAAGTAGAATTCATTTTAAGAATTGGTGAGTAACTTATACTTTAGTTTATCAACCGTGTAATATTGCTGTAACAAGCTGATAACTTGATGGATTACTTGAAAGTGTCAGTCATAATGTAAAGACGAAACAGATACTAATGCAGTGAGGATTTTGCTGATTTTTATAACAGAACTTCAAATAAAAATGGAGTTTTCGAATTCAGGCTAAGACTAGAGTAAACTTCCTTTATTTTGTGTGTTGGAACAATTCAGATCAATGTAAAATTGGTTATAGAACATTCAGTCTGTGTATCTCCGAAGCAGCTCTATTGAAGTTATGTTATGGTTTTAGCGCCAAGGCTTCGCAGAAATCAAATCGAATTCCGTGAATTCAAATATATTTTTAACATCTCAGTTACTGATTCATGCGCTCGTTTGATATTTTTCCAGTAGACAAGCATTATTCAATATTTACTTGAAAAATCTATATTTTATTACTATTGAATGCTATCAAAGTCATAAATCAGTTCTCTTAGATGCAAATTATAATCTCAGTAAATTTAAAGCGTCCACTTGATTAAAAATTGTAAAATAAATAAACACCAGATTTAGTTTTGCTTGCTGCATTCATAGTAAAGTTTCAACTAGTCAGTAGAAATGTAACTGCCTATTCATTAAAATACAACGGGTATATCAAGTAGACGTCATAAGAAATTCACTGAAACAAGAAATATAAAATATACAGCTTTGATTTTCCTATGACAAAATACCGAGACTTTGAGTCCAATAAAATATCTGATTTATTAATGCTGTGAACTAACAAAATTTTCCAATAAATGTCAACCTCAAATCGGGGAATCTGCAGCTATCTGCTGCTGCTGCTGTTTTCATCCTGTTCTTACGATTATTAGTGATAGAATACATTAAATAGAAAGAATACAAAAAAGGGTGAATGAAACTGTATATGCAGAAATGTCCTTTTCCATACATACAGAGTCCAATTAAAGACGTTGGAAGACTTACATTAGAGAAAAGTTTTTGTTTTTTTTTTTAACTTTCGGTTTGGTGGTGTTATCAGATATGCTTGCGTATAATCAAGATTAATGTATCTGTATGGTGTGTTGTGTTCAGTAGTTAGCTGAGGACTAAAGTCCACCAACAAAGGTCTTATCTCTAAAGCGTCCTGTGGCTAAAAGAGAAAAATAAAGAAGCTTTCGCAATCTTTGCTTATATAATGCTTTTGACAAAACTAGATGGCGGTCGTTAGCAGAAGTTCTTTGACGGATAAGTGGAGTAAGCCCACACTATGATTACTCGTTCAAATCTGAAACGTTTATAACATTTCTCTTTCATTTGCCATAATTAAACTGAACAGACAAGAAAATTAATAATCAACTGCTAAAATAAATAAATAAATAATAAAAAATAAAAGATAAAACAAAGAACGTAATGATTGATTTTTATTTCCTCGTTAAAATGAGGAAAAGACAAAGCATTATTTGAAATATCAACCGATACTCAATTTTCCTCCGCCGATGTCAGCGAAGTTCAGAAAATTCCAAATTTCTTAGTCAACAGGCCAAAATAAAGAACTGTTAACCAGACAGAAATAAACAAGAGAGAATCACAAAAGGGAAGGAAACTTTCAAAATATATAAAAAAAATACCTTTCAGGACATTCACATACTTCTTAATTTTTTATAGGTACTTTTCATATACATACGCATACATACACGTGCTCACATACAAATATCCACTCTTACAAATGCAACTGTTATAAACACATGCATATGTGTATGTGTGTAGAAGAGAGAAAGAGAGAGACAGAGAGAGAGAAACAGAGAGAGAGAGAGAGACGGAGGTACATGCGGCTAAATGTTTGTGTATATAGAAATATATTCTTCTGTTGGGTAAGGTTTAATACCTTCTAAATAAATAAGTTCATAAAATTGTAGATAATTTCAACACTCAGTATGATAGAAAGCCACAATAAGAGAAACCGAATGAGCAGCCATTGTCAACCATCTCTTTGCAAAAGGCGCGTCTATAGTTCATCGAAAATTATGAAAGAGAAAGCTCTCGAAACTTTACATTGTTTCTCGGAGCATTCTCATAATTATGTGCACATATGTTAGTCGGAGTCTATGGTTTTCAATTATGGCGGTTATGTAAAATTGCCCCTTATTTCGTTACATACATACATACATACATACATACACTAAATAAATACACAAATCATCATTATTATCATATATTCTCATCGTCTTTAACAGCCAACTTTAGTTTCCTATTGCGGATCTGGTTTGTTGATCTTAGTAATTATGCTAAATTACTTTCAAGAAGCATCGAAAACCTTTTACTTCATGGGGTATGAATTTACTTTCTCTTATGTGATTGTTTATTTTACCGTATCAGAATTGGTTTGTGTATGACCAGGAGTGTTTATGTAAGTGGCAGATTTGAAATATGTAATTTCTAAATCGGAATCGTGTGAAATAGTAGTTCGGTCGTTGAATTCAAAACATTTGTCCTCTCTTTCATTTTTCAACATTGATACATTTCAGATGTCAGTAATTCTTGTGTACGGAGTGTGTGTATCTATCTCTAACACACACACACACACACACACGGGTGAACACGCATGCACACACATGCACACACATAGGCGTGCACACGCGCATATAGATGATATATATTTTCATTATTTATATAAATTTTGTACAAACCAAGAATGTCAAAAATGCATTATTTTCACTTTTACTAACTGCAAAGTAAATATGGTATACTGACCAGTTAGCAAGATATGTTAATGAGCTGAATCTGTATGTCTAATCTCTTTCTCGCATACATAAATATGTACATATATATATATATATATATGTGTGTGCGTGTTTGTGTGCGTGTGTGGAAGACCTTAAATATATCGTATTTTTAATTGCAGCTACAATAATTTGTAAATATATTACCGCATTGCTTGTGTGTGTGTACTAGGTGAGTGCTGAAAGGTTTTTGGGACGACCCAATTC
Organism: Acanthosepion lycidas; assembly: GCA_963932145.1. NCBI lineage: Eukaryota > Metazoa > Mollusca > Cephalopoda > Sepiida > Sepiidae > Acanthosepion > Acanthosepion lycidas. Next base: position 65,717,536 of record OZ010583.1, read on the forward strand.
TTCAAGATCGGTATTCTGATGTTTGGTCATTGAAATACAGATTTAGGGAAGTGGGTTGGATTGAGAACTTTTCAGCACTTCCTCGTACATAACGAAATAAAAAAAAATAAAAAACAGGAACTAAGTGACTGTTGTAAACAGAAACGAACATTCTGACCGGAAGACTGACACGCGCAAATGCATATTCAGTAATTTATACATATAAATGTACTTGAGTTCAAGCGAATTCATTTAATTAGTTAGACTTTACAAATGGAATTACATCATATGTCAGTACATATTCGAGAGTATCTTTTATAAGATCACATGTGTTTTTATTTTTCAACAGTTTTTCCCTTTCGTTAAATTATCACAATCCTCTGATGATAAATCAGTAGGAAAATAAGAGTGCTTTGCAGTCAACTGAGAAAGAGGAAATATTTCCTTAAACGTTTATAATAATACAAACACGAAGACAAAAGCGACATCTTCGTAAATTTAAAACAAGCAGTACTAACACTGAAGACATAAACGATGGTCCATTTTTTCCCTTCATCTTCTTTCTCTGATCCTTCTTTTTCTTTTTTTCTTGCATTAGATAAAAAACATCCATATTCGCCATTTTCTCTTTACATTCATCTTTTTGTCTGTGTATTCTGTCTCCCGTAATGTCACAACCTGTTGGCCCTATTTGCAGCAACGCTATAATACAGGAGAATTGCGCAGTTCGGTTGCCTTCAGAATCTGATATTCCAGGAACCAGATGACAAAAGCAATGAGGGTGAATAGAGCCGAAATAATGGACAAGATGAGCGACCAGCCGACACCGATCGGGCCCGTAATTTCGACATCTATCAACGACGGCAGATTGTTTATGACTCGCATATTCTGCAGTTTGAGAGATTCGAGGTAGTCTTGTGCCTTGACGCCTATTACAATGGTACCCATTAATGTCATGCAACCTGCCAAAGAGAAAAAATAACTAATTTAACAGTCACAAAATAGTTTCAACAGAGAACAAAGTAAAAATATGAAATGATAGAAAGATAAAAAGGAAGAAAAGCAAAAAAGGAAGTGAAACAGAAAAAAAAAGGAGAAATATAGAGATAGAAAAGATTTATTAAAGGAAGACGGATAAAAAAACAAAAAAAAAAAACAAATAGAAAAGCAAATAAATTTAAGGTGTCATGACATCGCATGCAAATTCGACAACAACGTATTATTAAAAAAATTAATTATGATGGAATTATGACAGTGTCGACGAACTCAAAAATAATTAAAAAAAAAACAGTTTTTCTCTTAATGCAGCAAAAATGCTACGGTCTTGATGCTATTTGCTTATGTATGCGACTTACATTCCTAGGCATAGTGAAAATGTCTTCTAGAAAGATCCAAATTTCTCCAGAACTCGTCTTGTTAAAAGCTGTCATAAATGATACTTAAAAACGGAAATAGCAGTCCTAGAAAATCACCAAAATTAAGTATAAATCTAGTATTTTTAAAGTAATTCTTTCTTCTATAATTTAATTATTGCGCAGAATCTGACGGCGCGCGAATACACACGCACATACGTTTCAATACGTTTTAATACGTTTCATTGAATATGTCAGAAAAAGAAAAAGCTTTCCGTTAATATTTTTAATATTCTTACAGTTTCCCTTTTTTGTGTATGGGAGAATAAGAAAGTGTAGAAACTGTCCGTAATTATTACTATCCCAAGCACTTTCAACCAATTCTTTAGCCATTCATTGCTAATATGTTTTTTCTGTGTTTATGTTCTAAGTTGTATTGTGTTGATCCTAAGCTGTGCTAGAAGAGATGTGGTTGAGATTTCATGTTGGAGGTGTCTTTTAAAAGACAGCCAACACCATACTACTGATGTGAAATTGTGTAAGTTTGAAACTTGGTTCAAATTGTTTTAACTACAGAGCTTCAATTATCTCAAAACGTATTTTATAATTAGATTTCTTTAGAATTATAATGTTATCTACAATGATTTTCTAATGGGGGAGGCAGTTGTGTGTTGGTGTCTGGGTGCTTTTTTATGTCACTGAAGTGGTTTGTTAGCCTTCGACTTGTTGTTGCCGACGTATATCCAATGTAGACATTCCGTTTATTACAAGAGCCACAGTCTTGTACAGGCCAATGAAATTGAAAAACTAAATTGGTGTTCTTAAATTTAAATTTGATCCGCATATTGTCACTGGGTGTTTATTTCAGTGTTAAATTAGTTAATTGTTAATAAGTCGTACATATATTTATCATGAAATATTTATCTTATGTCAACGTTCCGGAAGTTTTCATATTCCATCTTGACAAAACGATTCTCGATTAGTCGCATTAAATTTATCAGTGAAAATGAAACATAACAGGCATCTTTAAATCCTCCACCAAATAAGGAAACTAATGATATTCCCATGGCGCCAAATCTGTTAAATATACCACGTGTGGAAAAAAAATCCCAACTTTCTTTGTAGTTTTCTGAATGTATGGGCGATGTTTGTAATAAAGCAGTATGACTTTTTTCCAGTTTGTTTTGTAATTGAATTTTTCTTCGTTTGCAGCTCTGAAACTTCGAAAGTGACGACTGTAATGATCTGTAGTAACAGTTTCACCCGATTTCAACACTCCGTAATGCTGTATGCCTTTTATATCCCACCAAATAAGGAACAATATCTTTCTTTTTTCGAAACGTTTAGTGATTTTTGTTGATGTTGGGTGCAGCTAGGATTTTCAACGACTCGTATTACTGCAGTCGTCCCAATGTTTTATTTTAAAGTGGCAAACTACCATATGACAAGAAATGAAATGCAAATTGTGTGATGTTCTTCAATGCTTCGCTCTGACGACGCTTGAAAGCCATTAATCGCTTTTAAAAAATCTTGCACATAGTTTGTAAACATTTTTCAACTGTTGAGTGATTGACACTAAGCTTTTCACCTCATTCCATTCATTGAGTTGCGGCATCATCTAAAAGAACTTGCAAATTCTCGCTTCTAAATTCTTGTGGTTGACCGCGGCGTAGTTTGTCAAATTCATTTTTTATCTTCAGAAGCTTGAGTAAATAAAATGTGAAATATGTGTCAACCTATATATCTAAGATGACACTTATGATCAAAAGAACAACAATACTTCTCCCCTTTGAAATCTAGCCTTTTCTTATTCAAGAACTTGAAGTCATTCAGAAGTTAGTTAATAGGTCTAAAATAAGCTAAGAACGTAATAACTCACTTGGCTATTGCAGTATGCAATTAATGACAAAGAACATTTGAAAGGCTGCCTTCTGCGTCATGATGAAGCATCGAGTACCACCAGTACAATGTTAATACTTTTAAAGAGCAGAAAATGAAACTAATGTAACTATATAAGTGAATAATTTGTGAGAATAATTTCTAGAACTTACCTGCAGAAAATGTTATGAGGCAAAGGCAGATAACTGTCAATGTTTTATTGAAGCATGTGATTGTGATGGATGTGTAGATTGCCATTATAAGTAAACAGGCAAAGTGACATAGGAGAGCAATGATCAAAAAGGTTTGCGAGGCACGAGCAAAATCTGAAACGAGAAAGGAACTAGAAATAATAATAATAATAATAATAATAATAATAATAATAATAGTGGTTGTTGTTGTTGTTATTGTTATGATCAGAAAGGAGAAGAAAGTACCAGAGAATAGCAAAGTGACAATTTTGTGTGATATTCCAATACAAGATATAATCTCGTAACACAAACAGAAAAGACAAAAAGAAGGAAAACTTCAGTGTACCTTCGAGACAATGTAGCAAAAGAAAGCGAAATTAAGCATTAGTTGTAAGAAGACAAAATGTATGGTTGTCAGCAAAAAGAAGAGCCTAAGATGCAAACTACAAATTGGAGATGTCAAAATCAAGTAAGTATGAAAATTTAAGTATCTGGGAAATATTCTAACAGAAGGCGACAAAAAGGGGATCAATTTTGGGCTATATCTTTCAAATAAAACCAAAATTTAACTTCAAAGATGACATTTAAATTAATTAATATGTGTTTTTCGTATTTTTTATAAAGTCTATGGCAATACTTAATATATATATATATATATATATATATATATATATATATATATATATATATAAGTATAAAAAATAGATCATCCGATTCCGCTACCTTGGTTTCAACCTTTCGGTATCTTCAGGCGATTTCGGTCAATTGATTCCCTAACGCCTTATTTAAAAAAAAAAATTATGAACGCTATATTTAAAATAAATAAATAAGCGAGGAGGAGGGGGAGAAGCAAGTGTATTGAAAATGTATCGGTGGGGGTAAATGAAATATACACGCATTCTTTTCATCACACTTCATATGAACTCAAAAGGAACTTTTTAGTAGATATACAACGGGACATAATATCCGATCTCTAATTCAAAAGTTGTTTTTGTTCTGGAAATGTTATAGTAAATTTTCTGGTTGCAGATGTTACTATGATTGTTGTAAGGTTTTGCTCTTTTTTTAAATTTTCCAGTTTACAATCGGATCTTTTTTTATTTTTCTCTTTTAATTTCCACACATTTTTTGGTTAGTTTGTAGAATTTCTACGGGTTTATAGCTTAAAGTTCTTAAAGTTATACTTATTACACTCTATGCATACCTTTTTCTTGCCATTTTATATATTACTTCGGCTTTTTAAATTACTGCTTCAGATTTGCAAACTCCATCCAATGGACATCTGCTTTTATTTCTACAATTGCATATATTACTGTTAACAATGTCTTACTGCACGTTAGTTTTGAACTTTCTGGCGTTTTGTCTTTTTATTGTGGTTTCTAAACTACTAGTACAGCTTTAGATTAATTTAACTATGTTTTTATTAAATATTTTATGTAATTCAGAATTTTGGTGAAGTGTTTATTAAGCAATTTGAAAAATGTTTTCCCAATTTTACATTTAATCTCTAAGTTAAAAGGCGGGGCGTTAAGTCAAATAATATTTTTCTTTTTCTCGAATTGTTCTTCATCTGTTGTTTTATTTGAGGTTTAAATTTCAGTTTGGTTTTATTCCCCTCTTCTTTTAAAGTCCTTTCATATTCTTTCTTTTTATCTTCGAAAATTATTTTACTAGAGGAATTTCTAGATAACCTGGACTCTATTCCTTTTGGCGATTTGCTTTATTATACTTTACATATTTTTTTTTATCTTTTTATATGTGTATTGAGCATTTTTAATATTACTGTCTCCTTGTCTAATTCAACAGTGACCATTAACTTTATATATATATATATATATATATATATATATATATATATATATATATATATATATATATATATAAAGTCAGTTTCTCTGTTTTAAGAAAGAAGTCTGGAATCAGAAATGCATCCCCAAAAGTGGTGTTTATCACGCATTAATGCAATATGGAGACAGAAAAGTAGCTCTCAAGACCCTCACATATACAATCTTCGAATCCATTATGCATCGATATAGTATAATAACTTTACCTATCTACAGATCCTACATATCTGGCGAGAACCACAATATGAAAACATTTCAAACCTCATCAGAATTACAAGGAGGAAATGAGAGCCCCATTCTATTTCATCTCTACCTGCTCTGCGCATTTACAAAGATAGATGTGATGAGATGGGTGCTGATCATTTAAGCATTCTATACTGCATCCCAAACTAATGGAAATCAACGATCCCGAACCTAACATACTGATGATGAAGGTGGCTATGTTGACTACATAGGTATTCATAGTTGTGGTAAGAATGATCTTGATTAGAAAATCAACATCCCTTAGCAAGTGTTCCAAGAAATGAGACTCGAGATAAACATTTCCAAAACAGAAACTATGATCTAGAATTGGAATGAAAGCAGTGATGACATGTATACTGAATCCGTCATAAAAAAAATCTAGGATGTGGAATTAGTAAATAGATACCTCGGTGTGTGGATCAGTTATAACAAATAATGTATAGGAGAAAAGAAAGTGAATAGAGAATAGGCTGCGCCAGAGGTGGTTTCGCCCAATAAATTGCTACGAAACCAAAACGTCAACTTGAAGACTCGAGTCATTTTCTTAAATAGCCTAATCAAATGGAGACTATGAATGTCATGCATAGCGCCAAAATCGTTCAGAAATATCTAAACTTAGCTGTATGCAACCGCTTCGAAAGGTCAAAAATGCTTTGAGCAAGTGAAGGCTGAGGGTTTTGGCAAAGATCACCCTTCTTTCAACATTCTGGATAGGTGCCACAAAATCACAAAGAACTGTATCAACAGTAACTACATCACTTGAGGGTCACCAACAGCAGCAATAACTAAAATGGATAGCATATGTAACTCGAAGAGAAAGTTATGGCACAACCAAGATGTTAACATTCCATATTACTTCAAATAAAAGGTTAGGAAAGAACTCCGCATCAATACTGTAAAGAGCGATAACGGCTACTGGACAGAAGTAATCTTTTTTCCTAAAAAATGTTTTAAGAGAAAGATTTTATAAATTACAATCGAAAGCAGTACTGGTTGTTCAGTCAATGAATTCCAATGTTTCCTTGTAGAGAAACGGTTAATTTTACCAATACAATTACCTGGTTGTTCTTTGTAAGACCGACAGTCCCACTCGGCGCGTCCTTGTAAAACCAGACACAATTTCCATACGCCAACGTAGGCGCCTCCATCCAAGATGACCCATGATGGTGAGCTGATGGACACTATGAAAAGGAGGAGTGCTCCCAAAATTGACAAACCAGCCAACGTGTCCGCCAATGAAACGTCCACTTTTGGTTTCCTCGGATATGTGATTGGTCGCACCTCTTCCATTGCGCTTTCACTTTCAATTCATTCAGTGGCATCACAGACTGGAAATAAAGAAAGGAAAAGAAACACATTTTAAAGAAAGATTTAAAGATGACTGCTTATAGAAATTAAAGAATGAAGGAAAAACTTGTAAGAAGAAAGATATTATGAACGACAGCGGAAACGTAGGATTTATAAGTGAAATATTATCCGCTGATAATAAGAGGAAATTATTAGGAGAGAACCCAGAATCTTTAATGAAAGTAGCCTAAGTATATTCAATAATTCGCCGGTAAAGCAACATAGTATGATAAAAAAAAATGCCCAAACTTAATAAAAACAAACTTTTATCGTAAAAATGTTTGTTATTAAGAGGAAAGACCCAAGTATTTTTTAATTATTTAAAAAAAGTTTTTAATCCTTTCTAGCGCGTCCGAAATTTTGGTTAAAATTCTTGTTTGTTTTTTACGTCAGTGGTCACGTAATATTTACTATTAGTTCTTTTAGCACCTTTTTCAAGTGAAAAACACATTAATTTGGAAATTATTGAAAAAAAATCAAATAATTTTCGGATTTTAGTGAAACTTTCAGAACTTATTCAAAAATGAATTAAATTATTGTAGAAATGTTTGTTTTTTAGAAAGTCCTGGTAAAAAATATTTTTTACATCTGTTAACACTCCCTTACTTATTCTTATAAAAACTCGAAAATTCGACTTTGGTTAATTTTGTGACTTTAATTAAAAGAATGTAAATCATAGATTTTTTCTGATCGAAACCTGGTTTTACCCAAAATTCAGCTCTGGATTGTAAAATACAAAGCCCAATAAAACTAAAACATTATTTAATTAAAAAAGCTTTTGATGGATTTTATGAATAATATATATTAAGTACACTATTGTCTGAAGCCAAAATATTTTTCCGATGAAAAATGAATTTTTACAAGAATTTTTTTTTTTTTTTAATTTTAAATATAAAATGTGATAAAATTGTTAAATATTAAAAGATTAAGTTTGAATCCGTGTCTTTTTGGAAATGCCGGTATTAAAAAGATCTATTGATACAGATCATAAATTTGAAAGCTTATTACAATCTGCGATAAGATAATATTTTTTAAATATTTTTAAATATGCAAAAAATGTATTAAAAACGTTTTCTCCAAAATTATGGAAGCACGGTTTGTAAATAATAGGTCACATGTTTTAAGAGAAAGGTCTTCAGAAATTGCTTTACTTTCTTTCTGGCCAGCACGTATCAAATTCTCTGACTGCCCATCTTAGTGTCATTTTCAATATTTTTAATTTTCTGTTTTACTTCCGATTTCACTAAATATTTTAATTTCTTTTTTTTTTTAAATATACTTAACTTATTGCTTTTCAGTGAGACATATATTGCAATTATTATTTTCTTTTTTGGATTCAATTTTAGGAACGGAAACAGTGGAGGCTTTGGACATATCTTCGTTAAAAAAGTACCTAAAAATCAACAAAATATTAGATATTTAAAAGTATTTCATTTTTTTAAATTACTTTATAGTTAAATAGGCTGGTTCACTTAAAATTCGAAAATATTGTCACTTTTGTCCGATAAATTCCCCTGACGTTAGTTGTAAACGTCAATTCACACCTTCAAAATAAATCACCACGGTTAGACATGCTTCTCTTATTTCAACTAAATTTTTTCTGCTAAAAAAAGTAAGTAATGTTTGTTTCTAGTTACATTATGTAAACTTTAAGCTTCCTAATTTTCCTCAAATAAGTTTTGATAAAGGTATAATTGATTTTTACAAGATTTTTAAACGGAGAGTTTAACTTTATTTTACAAAGTTGTTAAAAATGGCGGACACGATCGATTTTATGACAATTTTGCTGACTAAAAACCAAGGTCTTTAACTAAAATTTCGGACATGTAAAGTAGGATTAAAAAATGTAAAAAATAATCAAAAAATACTTTGGTCTTTCCTCTTAATATTTAAACAATAAAAAATGTTTATCAAGTTTGGGGCCTTTTTTCATCAGAGTATGTTCTTTTTTAGTGAAGTAGTGAAGATACCTGTAGCCTGTATCAAAAAAATACGATAAAAGAAAACAAATGCAGATGGATTCGTTATCACTTGAGGGTCACCAAACAAGTGTTTCCATGCGTAATATGTTTTTATCTTCTTTGAAAGGCTTACTACGTTTTAGCTAATTAATATAAGAGATTCTAAAAAATCAGTGACTATTCAAATAAAGAAGGTAACGCTATTCTTTTTTGTTATAAGGAGTAGTACGAAATAAATTTCATTAAATAATTAATTATATTTAATATTTACAACTCAAAAAACATTGAAGAAATATAAACGCTTTTTGACAGTTGTGTTTATCTTTTCTACTTTTATTTTATAAAGAAGCTTTACTCTTACGTAATTGGTTTTGTATAAAAATGCAAATTTAATCAGGCGCGGAATCAGTTTTAGTGTCATTAAATTTTTGGTACTTGCAATAATTGGTAACGAGTTTGGTCATGCTTAATGAATGTTAGAATCCAGATAAAGGCTAAGGTTTGAATGCTGAATTTCGGTGTAACCTTGTCAACTTTTCAGGGAAAGTGATTGCAGAGGATGGCTTTTAGGTCAGCCAAAATAATGATGTTTCAAACGATTACTTGAAGAGCTAATTATGCCTCTTTTGGGATTTTTATAAAGGGATATTAAATTATTTTGTGAGCAAAGTTATCATGAATAACTTCTTTTAAAAACTTTTGGAGACTATTTCAAAACTATGCAAACTAAATTTTTGCAAAAGATTTTTTAAAAGACATTGAACACAAGACAATAAAGGTGATAATTTTCTATATTTTATTTAAACTTTAAGTATATAAATTACTTTTTAATTCACTGAAACTTTATACGATCTTCTTAAAATGGTTATATTCTGAATACTCTACTAGTAATAATAATAAATTCAAACACGATCTAAAATGTGTGAAATTAAACTAAGTGTTTGTTCATGTACAAAAATGTCTTTTGTGGCAGTTCAGTCAATAGTGTGTGTGTGTGTGTGCGTGTGCTTGTTTAAATTATTGTCCAAAGCTGGTATGAGTTGTGTACCTTTAGTTGTTTTGATGTTTGATTGAATGTTTACGAATACTTATTAGTAGTGAGTTATTATCACTTTTTTTAGTATTGTAAGAAATTGTTCCTGGTAGAGCGAAATGCTGTTTGTTGAGTCAGAGAAGTTTGCGCGGGAAAAGTGTAACTGGTTAAGAATTTGACTGGCGTGGATTAGTCTGGCATTTCTCCAGGATGAAATTCTGACTACCCGTACTTGTGTGAGTGCTGGTAATGTTCTTTAACGTCTGACCATGTGGTTAAGACGGAAGCTCTTGAGAAACACGAGGGAGCTTATTCGTGTTTTGTTTATATAAGGCTATGTCACATGTGATCGGCTCCGAAGCGAAAACGCGGGAAATATCATTCATCGCGTGCAGGCGATCGGATTGGTCGGAATTGACCAATCAGCGAGCTAGTTTTGAAAAGATTAACCAATGAATGCTTGTCGCATGATTTGTATGTATGTGATGATAATCACCACAGGGGAAGAGTGCTTTTCCCCGCGGGGGTGACTGGCAAACGTGCAAGATTCCACAGTACATCTTGTTAAATACATATTTTATGTGCAACAATGTCTTTGGTTTACCCTTTTCTGTGACAACCCTGTTTCCTAATCTAAAGTTAAATTAATGTGGTGAAGTCCGCCACAAACTATCTAATATCTGGGTGTTCTACCCTAGTTTTAAAGTGAATTTAAATATAGACTTGATACGATAGGAAAATACCAACATTGGCAGATATGACGGCATTATAGTCTTCCCATGCAGAAGAATGGTATGAACATAAACCACTACCAGTGCTAGAAGGTGACAATGTCACAGTACTCTGCGACTTCGCCATATATACAGATTGCAGTCTACAATCCAATAAACTAGGTATGAGACTCCGCCTCTTAAAAAAACAAAAAATGAACAAAACAAAAGAACAAAGCTCTCTCAAAGACATAGCCATTCCCTCTGATAAAAACCAACTCAGCAAAATAATTTTACAAACTTTCAAAATGTAAGAACTTGGAAATATAAACTGTGAGTAGAATTTAAGCACAACTACTATTCCAATAATAATAGGAACATTAAGGATGATTAAAAGGAATATTCATAAACAAAATCTCAGGAAACCCATCTGAGATACAAAAGATCACCGCTTATATATCCAGAAAAAAACTCACTATTAAAGTTCACTAACTTCCTTAGAAAAACCTTCCTTTACTTCAGGTCTTTACCAAGATCTCAGAACATCGTAAAAAGGATTATAATATCAAAACGCAAATAAAGAAAACGGTAAATAATAAACATTAAAAAACTAAAACGATGCTTGTATTTATATACTTTTGTTTATAGTGTAATGTCAAATTTTGTTGCAATAGGTTTAGTTCCTTTCCACTTGCAAGAAAGTAATAATTTGAAAAGGCATAATCTTGCAAAAGATAATTTAAAGGAAAAGTTTATAAAATGGGCAAAATTTCCTAATAACCATCTGTGGTGACGATAAAATTGAAATTTAGATGAAAATAGTATTAACATAGAAAGAGTAGCTTCATCCTTTTATGGTTATGCTTTGAAATGGTAACACGGCGAAAAGGCTACAGTCAATTTGATGTAATCAAGAAGACAACAATAAGGCAAAATAAACTTATTAAACTATTTTTCAATAAGGAATTGACGCTCTTGAAAATTAAAATGTTTTTTTTCAGCGTCTAAATTCATAAATCGATGTCATTATACAAAACCTGAATGTAATATATTTTTAGGTCATTATAATATACAAGTTACTTTGTATTTTGTTCGTAAATTGCAAATATGCACCGTGGAATTTCCACAAGTTATACAAATAATTATCATAAAAGCTGCAAATAGAGTTGTAAATTATGTAGCATTCATACATAAAATATTCTTCATTTGTATCTTATTGATTTATGCTTTATTCCTTTTTTTCTAATTTAAGAATGGATTCCGCCTTCACTGAAATAATGATCGAATGTCGTTCTCGTGCTGATTTTGGAGAAACGAGGAAACAATTTAAGAGACCTCATGATGTCTGCTTTGTTTTAATGACAGCAAAAAAAGTATCGGCTTTTTTTCTATTTATATAAGTAAATCGTTGACTGCTCGTTTCCGAGTATGCCCGTCTGCTAGGGTAGCTGGTTAATCCCTGTTCGTGGACACCTGCTCAGACACATTTGCATTTGTTCAACACCCACAGAGCCAACCTGTAGTTTATACTTCAGCTAAGCCGAATTTAGTTACAGATCACGCCAGATCGTACGCTCAAACTCTCAGTCATGATGGCTTATAACTTCGTGCTAGCACTATCATCTATGTATTCCGAACAGTTCCATCTACCCAATTTAATGTGCAAGGCTTGGGTCAATTCGTGGTATGGTTTTCAGACACTTCACAATTGTACTGCATGTTGGGATCGTCTCTCCATGCCATTATTATTACTTCCTTGACAAATCAACGAAGGTGAGATTCAAATCTTGGTTTCTGAACGACAACACTCTAATCACTCGATCGCAACAAATACATCGTTTCGATATGGATATTTGTATTTCTTTTAAACTGAACAATCAAATTTTTATTGACTAAAATATTAAGATTGTTCTTTCTTTGTGATTTAAATCGATCTGTAAGTTGCTTAAAATAACTGAATAACACATGTACAATTACTGAATACTGATGGAGATTGTACGTTGATACAATTTTTATGATTCAGTCTCACAGACGCTAACGAGTGGGAAACTACCAATCCGTCAGAATCCCTAAAGAGGCTAATTTGGATGTTTCAGAAAAAAAGAAAAACACTATTTCTATCTGATGAACAATCTCCATTTGCTGACTCACTACGGGACAGCATTTTATTCTTTGCCTCTTCTAATTAGACCATACTTCGTGTTTTTAAAATAATCGTTCTCAAAAGAAATGATCAGAATTCAATATCTTGTCATTGGACCTTATGTCTCAATCTAGAAAAAGGGATAACAAAGCTCTACAATAATGAAAATGATGTTAAAAGAATTCAAAATATCTTGTAACAACTTGAAAGAAGATAGAAATGTATCAAAGAATAATAATTCTAATGAATATAACAAAACAATTGGAAGAATCATTAGTTTATTGGATTTTGCTAGTTATTAGTACTCACGACAGAAATATTAAATAACAATAGTAAAAATATTTATACCGCTAGATATAAACATTGGGTGCTGCTTTAGCGTGTATCCTACCACTACATTTGTATTCTACATTATTAAGGCATTGTCCCGATTTTTTTCTCGATATCTTAAAAAACATCGAATTTTTTTTATTTATTTAAAGGATTTTTTTTTTATTTATTTAAAGGATTTTTTTTTTATTTATTTAAAGGATTAAAATATCTTGTTTGATGATTTTAATTCAAATTTCTTATTTTATAATTTTTTATTTTAAATTTCGTAATACAACAATACATTGCATCCCTCCTTCCGTTTTTTGTTTTTCCCCTTACCTTAGATAATTTAGGATACAACTATGGTGGTAGGATACACTGATCAGTAGGATACACGCTAAAGCGATACCAAACATTGTTACTTCATGAATATCTTTATAATCTGTTGAAAATTTATAGGCGTTTACTTTGATGAAAGATCAACAATTATGATTTTAAAATAGTTTAATTTGTAGAATAAAAAACTTAGACTACTGAACGCTAGATTATTCTTTTTGTACACATACGAAATATAGTAAAATGCTAATATAGCAACTGAAGCAAAGATATAGGGGTTTTAGATTTAAATCAGATTTAAACTATAACATTTATATGTGTTAATTAATATTTTATCAATACATATATAGGGTTAGTACCAAGTCAATATACAGTAACGTCCAAAACTAAGGGACAAAATTTTAAAACCTAATATTTGTTAGAAATAACAACTGTGAAAAGCTGAAATTTTGACAACTGGTAGTCGTTATCATCCATAATAGCATACTAAAATTTGAATCATTTGCAAAGGATAGAAAAAGAATTATAACAATTATTTATTTATTTTCAAATTTGGAACGTCCAAAAGTAAGGGACAAAATTGAGAAAAACAATGTAAACGACAAAAAAACAATAAAAATACATGTACAATCAATATTTAGTAAATGAGCCCTTGCTCTCAATGACAGCTGCACATCTTCGACGACAAGAACGAATCAGTTCTTGACAATCCTCGATACTAATTTTAGACCATTCTTCTTGAAGCTTCACCCACAAATCCTCCGTGTTAGTGGGATTTCTTTCCATAACTTTCACTCCTAAGGGCTTCCAAAGATTTTCTATTGGATTTAAGTCAGAATTTTTGCGGTGGCCAATCCATAATTTCCAAATCTTGCTCGCTAAGGTAACTCATTACCACCTTTGCCTTGTGACATGGGGCATTATCTTGCATAAAGGTAGTCCTATCGAAACTTGAATTCTGTATGATTGGCACAACATGATCTTGAACAATGTTTTTATAGATCTGCGCGTTTACACGAGTTTGTAACCGGACAAGAGGCGTTGTACCTTGGCTAGAAAACATTCCAAATACCATGGCGCTTCCGCCCCCAAACTTGACAGTTTTCTTAGTACACTTTGCACTTAATCTTTCACCAATACGTCTCTTTACATTGTTTTTTCCATCATTTCCAAATAAATTAAACTTGCTTTCATCACTGAAAAATACTTTTGCCCAATTTTCATATGTCCAAATTACATACCTATTTGCAAACTCTAATCTCTTCTTATTCTTCGAACTAACAAGTGGTTTCTTCCCTGGGGTTCGATTAAACAGCCCTATTTCTTGCAGTCGTCTACAAACAGTCTGTCTTGACACATTAACACATGAGGTACTATTCATAACCCTTTTAATTTCTGTGCAAGACTTAAAACGGTCCTTTAATGACATACGCTGCATTATTCGATCTTCTCTTGCCGAAGTTTTGCGGGGTCTGCCGGTTTTAAAAGCACTAACTATTTTGCCAGTATCATTGTAGGATTTAACAACCCTGCCTACAACACTCTTGGAACGTTTCACTTTCTCTGAAATCTCTCTAATGGTGTGCTTTTCCTTGTGTAGCTTCACAATAGCTTGTCTCACAGAGTAATCAAGTTTTTGCCGTTTCACCATGGTGCCGGCTGATGCAACGTTTACAAATGACTAAGTAAGACTTATTCTTTAGAGGAAATCAAAAAATTTGAATATCGCATACTGTTTACATTGTTTTTCTCAATTTTGTCCCTTACTTTTGGACGATCCTATTTTAAAAATAAATAAATAATTGTTATAATTCTTTTTCTATCCTTTGCAAATGATTCAAATTTTAGTATGTTATTATGGATGATAACGACTACCAGTTGTCAAAATTTCAGCTTTTCACAGTTGTTATTTCTAACAAATATTAGGTTTTCAAATTTTGTCCCTTAGTTTTGGACGTTACTGTATATTTAGCAATAGACATTTCGAAACAGAAAGCAGTATATCAATAAATTATGAAGTATTTATTATTATCAAAGCTCACACTTCTCCTTAGTTTCTATCTATATTTATGAGACGAGGTATTGTAACTATTTACACGATTTACATTGTTCAGGCGTTGTCCTCACCTTTATTGCCATATTCACGATATTTCGGTCGTTGTACGCCCCTTCGTCAGGTGATATTTGTTATTTCGAATCGAACCTTTTATTTAGACCACGGGAGTAGAGTGTTCGAGTTCCACGTGCTATGCCTTTTTTCACCACTGCAGTAGCCAGGTATTGAACACACAACTCTTTGTGTCAAGTCACTGGATCCAATCAATGCTTTTATACACTGGTTGTGAGTTCAATACCTAGCTACTGCAGTGGTGAACAAAAACTAAGAGTTAAATTAAAGGGAGATAACTGAAATATCCGAAAGAGGCATGACACATGGAACTAGAACAACCTACCTCGGTAGACGAAATAAAGGGTTCAGTTCGAAAATCCAATCATCTGAAGAAGGCCGGAGCGTACAACGGCCGAACCGTCGTGAATATAGCAACAAAGATGAGAACAACAGTGTAAATAATTACAATACTTCATCTCAGAAATATATACAGATATCGAACCAACGCTTTTATACACTGGGAACATTAGTGAGTGAATTTTTTGTACTTATAAGCCTAATGTCTCAGTTATCATTTTTTACCAGATTCATATAATCTTTTGTTATTTTTGCTTTTCTTTAGCTTTCTGTATTTCTGGTTCCCACACTGTATCCATTTCTATGCTTGGCTGGCTTAGGAGATTTTTGTAGCTCAGCCTAGCATATGCAATGATTCCTTAAGTTTTCGTATTTTCTAGTGATGTTCTGTCTATTATTTCAACTTCATCCCACAAAGGACGGCAACCTGCGTTTTCTCTCCATATGTAGCCAGCCATGCCTGATTTTTCTATTTTCCCTCTTGTTACGGCATTATGGTGTTCTTGCAGTCTTATCTTAAAGGGGCGGCCTGTTTCTCCTTTATATTTCTTACCACAGCAGCACGGGATGGCGTACACACAATCATGTTCTCTATAGATGGTCTTACTCGAAAGAGATGTCTGCGTAGAATTGAACAACCCCTGAAGGTTGTCCTGATGTTATATGGACCACAAATTTTTTTGTATCTTTGCCAATAAGCCCTTCGGTCTGCCTATTTTATGATAGGCAGGCCGAGGCTGTTTTCTGAGTGTTATCATCACTTTGTACCCTTCTATCTCAGTTTGTGGTAGCTGTTGTCATGTATCCAGGGGAATTTCTACATTGTAGGGTACTGCTTATACTGACCATTTCTTCTTCATATGTCTCTGGGTCGCCACTTATGACTTTTACTCGATGTTTTAGGTAGCGGACGGCCCCTTTCTTTACACTATATGGATGGTAGTAGTCGTGGTATTGTCCAGTGAATGGTGGCTTGCGGTATACGGATGTTTTGAAGCCAGGCTCTGTTCTAGATATTAGGATAGGGCCAGATTATGAAGATGTCATTTACGTATCTCAGCCATAGAGTTGGCTTTCGTGATGTTGATTCTAATGTCATTTCCACGAAGAATTCCATGTATATGTTAGCCATTGCTGGTGATAATGGCGAGCACATCGCCAAGCCTTCATCCTGTCGATATATGTCTGATCCCATTCCGAAGTATGTTGTATGTGTACAGAAAATCAGCATCTCCATCAGGTTTAATGTTGGTATACCGGTACGTTCTCCTTAGGTGTGTTAAACGATTCACCAATCAGAATCTGTAATATAACCGACGAATTCTCTACATATTTCACCATAACATTTGGCGTGAAATGTTTTTCGATTATTATTTTCGAATTCACTTTAGTACTTGTTTTATGACCAGAACAAAATGAAATATAAATCGTTTAAGAAACGCTGTTTTTTTAATATATCAGTCAATTTTACACTGCAAAAAGATTTGCTCTGATTAAAAATACGCACAGATTCAGAATACATAAATATAAAAACGTATTTGTTAAAATGAACAAGATCAATATCAAAATTAAAAGAATAACTGTAATATGAGAAATTCTGTGACTGTTACAGCCTTTTTTGTCGGAAAATTTACGACTTTAGAAATGATTGAACTATTTAGAATAAAAAATTTACCTTTGTTTTTTTACTAAAACTTGTTCCTCAATGTATTTTTGGATAAGTACAGGTTTGCTGAGAGCGTTTAATTAGAAAGACATTAGAGCTCGTTTCTAATCTAACCATTTGTGGGGAATTCTAATCATTGTAATCTATGAAATTAATATTTTTCTAAATTGATTGCAATTATTTGCAATTTACCGACCGACCAATTTTCTATTCTTAATTAAATAAAAGCATAATAGCCATGAGTGAAGAACTTAATTTACTTCACTGCTGTCTAATTATAAATTCTATAATATCTGATAAAAATTCTCCTAAGAAAATTATTTGGTAAACTATATAAATACATTTTCACTGTTTCTTTATTCCAAGACGAAATAAGAATCATTCCCCGTTTTGTATACAATACAAACTACATTCACTTTAAAAAGAAAATTATTCAGCGATAACAGATTTTTCTATATTTATTTCACAGCTGAAATAATGACGTTAATTTTTTTAACTGGAAAATTTATAAGTCATGGATGTAAGGGGAAAGCATGACCATGAAATCATGGCAAACAGCCAGAACGATCACAACTTTATGATTCAGTCATCGAAACTACATGTTAGCTTTTGAATAATTTCTCGTTTCTAGGCAACATTATGAATTTATACCACAAGTTCATTTTTTTTTCCTGTTTGTATGGAGGCTATGTTTGGGAATATCAAACAAATATGATGGAAATGTGAACACATTTGATTTCAATGAGGCTGTATACAGATGAGCAGGAAATGAAAATTATATGATATTGACAGAACATTAGTCATCATTCGTTGCCATCTGCAATATTTACAACTTTATTGATTTTTTTTCATTTTCTTAAGTCGCTTAACGATATTCATACATCTTTATTCCTACAACAACATATATAAATCTTTAGACCTATTTAAGACACACGCTCTTTCTTTCCTCTTTATCTTACTCTGTGTGTGTATGTATATATATATATATATATATATATATATATATATATATATATATATATATATATATATATATATATATATGTATGTATATTGTGTATTTAGGCAACCATCACTCTCTAGTACATGTTTCATTAAAAACGACTAATCACTTCTGTTAAGTGTTTGTTGTATTTTCTAGTATACGAACCAGAGAATGCTATTGTAAATAAGATTTAAGTGCTTATTGTAAATGGTATGTAAAATGCTGAAATTTAAACATTTTAATTCTCTCTCTTCTACTCTCTATAACTCCCTCCCTCCCTTGCTAAATATACATACGTATATATATATATATATATATATATATATATATATATATATATATATATATATATATATATATATAACAATAGGAAAACTGTAATAGTTGCCGACTCGTTTCGTCCAATGTTGACTTACTCAAGGCAAAAAACGAAATGAATTTATTTAAACAAAGTAACTAATAATAACAAAAACAAAATGTCCTTAACAACTGGAAGAATTTAGAGAAAGCTATTTTCATACTGTTAACTGAAAATTACGTCAATTACTGTCACGTGTGGAGATATTGTTATTATTGCTGTGTTGACGGATTCAACTATTTTCTTTTGATTTCACGATATTGTTGTGTACGTTTGTTTGGGAGACTAGTAATTCTGTTAAGAAAGGTGAAATAGGGAAAAAAGCCTGGGTGTAGATTAATATTTGGGTAATATTCAATGGCAGCACTCTCTAGGATTTTCCTTCTGAGTGAGTTATTTTTTTTATGAGTGTAGCATTTTTAAAATCAAAATTGTGGTTGAATTTATTTCTATGTATGACTAGTGCATTAGCTAAGTTGTTTTTTGTGAGGTCTCTTTTGAGCTCATAAATGCGTTTTTTTAAATTTCTACTTGCTTCTTCAATATATTGGGAAGAACAGTTTTATCAATTTATTTTATAAATGTCTGCTTCAGAAATATTATTGAAAAAGAAGAAAACAAACAAAAAATGATCTGATCAGTTTCTACTCAAACCTCTCTTTTAAAATTAAATCTGGAATTCTTATAGGTTTCTATTTAAGAGCGTTAAGAATCTGTAGTCCCCAATATTTACATAAAGAAGAAACATACATAGAAAACACATTCAAATCTTACAATACCCATATCATTTCATCCACAACATATGAAGAAAGGCAACAAAATATACAACCGAAACTGGGTGGGATCTCTTTGTTTTTGTCTTTAAAAATATTTTAATTAAAAAATTGACTGTTTAAAGAAAGTTAAAATAAAATATTTAGTGTATATATACTGGTATTTTTTAAATTTTATTCACTTAAACTTAAATCATTATGCGCTGGACGGACGCACCAGGCAAGCACGCACACAATCACAGACGCATATATATATATATATATATATATATATATATATATATATATATATATATATATATATATATATATAGGTACTTCCAAAAATTCGCAAAAAATAACCAAACATGATGAAAAATGCCCCAAACTTAATAAACAAAATTTTATCGTCAAAATCTTTATATTATTATTAAGAGGAAGGACCAAAGAATTTTTTTATTATTAAATTATATTTTTCATCCTTTTTAATACCCTCTACATTTTGGTTAAAAATGTTTTTCTTGAATCAGCGGGTGACCATAAATTGCTATTGGAAATTTTAGCATCTTTTTTGCGGTGCAAAACACACGAATTTGGAAATTCGTGCAAAAATGAAATAATTGTCAGATTTGAAAGAAATTTCAGAAATGAATGAAATTATTTTTTAAATGATTCTGTTTTAGAATATCTTGGTAAAGAATATTTATTTTTTACATCTGTTACCTCCCACTTATTTAATTTTATGAAATTTTGAAAAATTCCCTTCTGTAGAGCTTAATATTTATATTAGTTATAAGCACAAATCCTTGGAGAATTTAAATCTTATTTGTTTTTTGTTTTTTGTTTTTTGTTTTTTTTTTTTTTTTTTTTTTGTAAAACAGGAACTCAGTTACAGAATATCTGCACTGAATCGTAAAATAAAAATACAAGACATTATTTAATAGGAAAACTTTTAACTGCTTTTAGTAATATTATGAACACTATTGACTTAAGAAAAAAGTTTTTTCGATGAATAATGAATTTTTACAAGAATTTTTTAATTTTTTTTTTTTAATTTTATTTAGAATAATTTAAATATTTAAATTAAAAAAAAATTCTCTATTAATTTCTAGCGGTTTTGTGATATTATTATTAAGTAAAAACTCAATTTACTAATTGTAAGTGGAAAAGCTTACTACAATTCAGCGACTCCAGTATTTTAAAAAGAATTGTGAATTTTAGGTGTGTGTTTGCGTGTGTGCGCACACGCATCCGCGTATGTATGAACGTGCCTTTTTTTGTAAATACGGACATCTATACACGCCAATATCAGAAATAAGAGCGGTAGTAAATTTAAAGTCAAAGTTCCTAAACTTAAAAAGAAATAGTAGATTTCTTAGAATATTTTCCTAAATTTTTAAGATTATTGGGTAGTTAAAATGTTATATAAAGAAGGCGTTCACGTCATATTCGTCAAATAAATTTTACAGTTATATCTCCCGTAGAAAAAAATCCGAGATAGTTGTCAACACCCGATAAAAAACACCCACCTAGTTGTTAAAATGCTTTTATGTGATATTTTAAACTGGATATTGGATTGTCTGGATTTTAATATATTTAATATATATAAAATCATTTCACCCCAAGCAAGACAATAAAGCCATGATTTAATATATATATATATATATATATATATATATATATATATATATATATATATATATATATATATTAAATCATTTCATCCCAAGCAAGACAATAAAGCCATGATTTAATATATATATATATATATATATATATATTAAATCATTTCATACCAAGCAAGACAATAAAGCCACTAAGTCGCAAGGAGTTAAAGAGAATATGAGAAACCTATACTATTAAGGAGAGAGGCTAATAAAGAACAAAAAATAAGAAAATAGAAGATAACAATTGACATTGCATTAAAATTTTTGATAATAGAGGCAATAAGACGGAGGAGAGTTCCACAAACGAGAAGTTCAATAGAAGAAACTTTTAGCATAGAACTTACGTTTACCTCTAACTATATCAACTGTAAAATGATGTGACCTTGTCGCCAATGTGTGTGTGTAAACGTACAATGAATTATGTGCCCATTTCTCTCTTTTTATTTATGCTTCAACTCACCAAACATATTAGATGCGTGTTTTATACCTATCTATTCTATTTCTCTCAATAAAGAAATTCCATATCTTACAACCGAGAGTTAATCAATTTGTATTCAGATTCCGATTAAGCCTAATAGCTATTAATTGATTTCTTGTCCTCTTTACCATAATTCGTAATAGATCTTTATTTGTCCACTACTAAATTGACATAAACGTATGCATGCGCACATACCTGCGCGAATACAATATATTTTATCTAATTATCTCCTTCTATTTGTTTTAATTTTTTCTTTTGCTTTCAAATATATACTCACCCACTGTCTACTGCGAAGTATTGATCTAATGTAGAGAGTTATTCATGGATAAACTGTATTGCCCCTCATTCTAAGTGGACGTTATTGTTCGCAAGATCTCATCACAATCTCTTTTGAATCTAAATAAGCACAATTTAAATAGATTAGGATTCGATTATTTATTGGTCCTCACTGAGCGTAGGAAACTGATACATTAACACTAAAGTTCTCATTTGTTTTCACCACCGAAGGTAACTAATTTTATTAGATTTATTTGATAAGTATACGCGTTTTTTGTTGCCTTTCTATGTGAGATTAAGTTTGGTCGACCAACATTAAATCAGAATTACAAGGAATATTTTAATAAAATGATAGATTTCAAAGTTTCAATAATTTAACTCTGCTTTACACTCAGAAATGTTATTTCTTCTTCGTTCTATTTTATCCACAGAGGTCAAACCGTGACTTCAAATCATGCCAGAAGTCCATTTCTTTAAATAGAAGTGATCCCGTTTGTTGATGAGACTTAATTAATTCGTTGACACAGCCACTAGATAAAGAAAAATTCACTCTCGTTAGCGTTTCCATAGTGACTCCATCTTTTTCATCAACACAAGGCTGCCATGAAAACTTTAGCGACTTAAGAGAATCGCATATAAACTTCTACAACATCGCTAAATAAGTTGCATTTGACTGAAACGTGGTTGTGGCGGTGGTGGATTGAACGATAATCATCATCTAAATATGAATTCTTCAATATAAAATAAAATAGATCCGTGTACTTGACAATTTGCTTGCAAAGGCTAGAAAATACATCCAAGATGGCGATCAAAGCGCTAGGTATCTTTAATCTCGTTACTACTACACTGTTTTTATATATATTTTTAGCATTAAGTATGTTAGCTAAACCTGGCCATGCTTAAATTAAAAAAATGTTCAACTTTGAGCCTTATTTCTTGCTTAAACTATGATCCTAATGGGTGTTAGAACATTCAATTATTAAATAAAGTTGCGTTAAAAATTCGAGTGTCTCTTCGTGCTTAAAATTTGCATAATTTTGAGACTAATGTCATGCCTAATGCCTTGTCATGATTATAATAGTAACCGTGAAATTAACCGTTTCCATACAGAAAACCTTCGACATTTATTGACCAAACAGTTTGCGTTACTATCGAGATTGAAATTTAAAACTTAGAAATTGTAAGCTACATGATAAAACAAAATAATGTAGTTCATCTAAGTAATTGTAAAATTCCTAATGCTCTTAGAGAAAAATATTATAGCGTTAATAACTGAGGCGCAATTATTTAAAAATTTTATTGTGATATTACATATTCATCAGGTAAACGAATATTGATAACTTAATATTTCAAATGTAAAATCTTTGCATTTACAAGATTGGTTGAGTCAACAGAACAACAGAATGATAATGAAGAGTCTTTATGTAGTATAATAAATGCAGTCACAATAAAGTCGCCATAAATTTATCTGAATATTTTCAAACCTTGAACTTAAAACTTCCACTTAATCCCAGCATAAATTATTTTTTTTACTAGAAAGACACGTGAAAATTTCACGGTTTTCTTATTTTAATATTCGGATGAATTCTTAAGTTAATGATCGATTATAAGCTCATAGCGAGTTCTACGACAATAAATTATCCGTAGAAATTCCACTACCATCGTTAAATATTTGGGCTAAACAACTTTAACAAAACAATGCAATAACAATCATCAATACTGATTGTTATTTTAAGGAGTTCAAATGAAAAGATTTGAAATTGACATTTTCCATTTCACTGAAACAGACATTAAACACGGCTACTTACCCTTTCGTTCTTTTATTTCTTTTCTCACAGAACCTAAGTAGCGTCTAAATTATAACAGCATATTAAAGAAAATGATTTATTCTATTTATAAATTCTGTATACTATCAATCTGAGAAAAGGAAAATGGTAGAATAAGAAACTTTTTCTCTCCAATAAATGTAATCAAAAATGCAAATAATCAGATTCTAATTTGTAACACACTATGGCGCTAAGGTTTTTTTCACCGTTTCTAATTAAAACCGTTTCATTGCTTATTCTGGATTTGAAATGTCAGTTGTATGAAGTTTTATTTGCGACGGATTCCCAAGTACGTAGTTACGATAATTTTAACGCTTCGAAATATATTTAAAATCTATATAACTAAAATAGAAAGAAATGTATTATATAAACTAAACATGACTGAAAGCGCGTGCTTATAAATTCACCTTCCATAAATACACATAAATAGAATTTATTTCTTGAGGGCGTAGAAGATAGTAATATTTTTATTTATATTTTATGATTAGCTGCACAGATTAACTGAAACATAGGTACTTCGATGAAATCGCTAAAAAAGAGCATAGCCTGAGGAAAAAGACGCCAAACTTGAAAACAAAATTTTATCGTCAAAATGTTTATGTTATTAAAAGGAAAGAACAATTTTTTTTTTAATTATTTTAAAAAGTTTTTCCTTTTTTTTTCGAACATTCTAACTTGTAATATAAAAAATATGTTTCTGTTTGTATCAATGGAACTACTAAATAACAAAATTTTAATTTTTTTTTATGACAGACAATAATTTGGAAAATCTTGCAAAAATAAAAATAATTGTCGGATTTTAATGAAACTTTCCGAAACTATTCACAAATGATAGAAATTATTATAAATAGGCTTTTCTTTTTTTAAGTCATGGCAAAAATATTTTTTTTATATTTATTACCCCCCCCACCAAAAAACCGGAAAATCAGCTCTGAATTGTAACATACAAAATTCAATAAAACAAAGATATTATTTAATTTCAAATGCTCTTAGTTGTTTTTATGAATATGGATATTATCTGAAAGCAAAAAACTTTTTCAATGTAAAATAAATTTTTAAAACAATTATTTGTTATTTCTTAAATTATTTTATTATTTTTATTTTATTTGTTTCAAAATATTTTAAATAATAATTAATTTCTAATTTTCTTAAGATAAATTGATTTTTAAAAGAATTTTAAACGGCGATTTTCCATTTTTTTATAAAATGGAAAAAATGGTTGACATGATCGATTTTCTGTCAATTTTACTGACTCAAAAAAAAAAATCAATATTTTTAAGGTAAATTTCGGACGTGCTAGGAATGATTAAAAATGTAAAAAAAATACCCCCAAAATACTTTGATCTTTCCTCTTGATTATAACATAAACATTTAGAAAGTAAAAAAATATTTTCATCAAGTTTAAGGCTCTCTTTCATCATGCTATGCTCTGTTTTAGAACATTTTATCAAGGTACTTACTGCGACACAACTTTTTTTTATTCAAAACATACATATCGTGAAGTGTAGAAAAAGTTCCGGAAAAGATTACATGTTAACTAATTTCGTTAACTTTT
This sequence comes from Acanthosepion lycidas, assembly GCA_963932145.1. Classification (NCBI taxonomy): domain Eukaryota; kingdom Metazoa; phylum Mollusca; class Cephalopoda; order Sepiida; family Sepiidae; genus Acanthosepion; species Acanthosepion lycidas. The sequence goes on from OZ010583.1 coordinate 65,742,895, forward strand.
TCACCAACTTCTACATTCATTTGGTCTCATTGTTCAAATTAATCGTTTAATTCTTTGCAAGGAGCTAATAATAGAGTTATTCACTTACAATTCCATTATGTTTGAATGATACTGTTACTAGTACTTCATTCTGATTGTACCACGATATCTTGCATCCCACATTGTTGCAAACTATTTACTTTTCGATCCAAAACGAAAAAAAATTGTTACAATTAGGTTGACAATTTTATGTAGAAATATAGCCTATAAGAGTATTTTCCTTCTGTTACAAATCATTTTACTTGATTAGGATATTTTGTGTATGTTAGCCATTTCTGTGTCATATATCGTTGATTATTTCAAAATAACGTCATGATTTAATTGCTATCAACTTCAGCTATTTTACACAACCATTAAGCACCATGAAATTTTGCAAACCACTTTTGACACACATTCGAACAATTCAAAGACCTTTTGTAAAATTATGATCGGGACGATCCTGATTATAGCAACTAAATGTAGCACTATATGCTGCGTATCTTTCTGTGGTAACCTCAATGTCATGACTTACGTACGTTTCACAGTGAAACACAGATTTCCGTACGATCATCGAAGTTAAGTAACGTCGAGCCTGATCAGTACCTAGATAGGGGACTGCTTGAGAATACCAGGTGCTGTAAGCTTGCATGTGCGAGTAGTGTAATGGATAATGGCTCGGAATTGTTAATCGGACAGTCGCGTTGGATTCGTTATATTCACTTACGCGTAAATACACTATGGATACACTTCTCCCCCATCTATGGGTTAATTAGTAAGACTTGTATCACTAAACCATTATTATCTAAACAGAAAACTTACAATCTAAACATATTTTCCGTCTTTAAATAATCTGTAAAGGGTTGATAAACCGTTGAAAACGAATCAACCAATCAACAACAAGGTCATGATCTTTGACCAGTTTTCAGAAAACCGAGGCCTCGAAATTAGTTTTCCTAACCGACCACTGGCAAACCCTGTGAACGAAGACCACATGTCAACAAAAACCACATGGATAGTTGGTCAACTGAAATAGTTTTCTGAACCCATTCTACACAAGAAACCGCTTGAATTCAATGAATAGATCTTTATGCAAACAACTTAGTCTCAAGGATTTGTAGAGATAATTTTTACTCCGGCCAAGAAAGTAATTTTATCATTTTTGCTGAATTTGATGAGTGTAACTGGTGGATACATGGCTGTATGCAGTTATCCCCGAGTTAATATAATGGTTTGTTTGAAAAAACACAAAAACAAAAAAAAACAACAACCAATATAATTTCTTGGAACGAATTAACTTTCTTAGTTCGTTTTCCAGATTTAATTTCAATAACCATTAGACTAATATACTGCCCATCTTCAAAGGTTCAAGAGCTATGCTGTCTCTGGTCGAGTGTTTAACTTAATCCAAGCGTTCCTAACAAATCGTGTATTGAAAATCGTGTTGAGCGACCACGCTTCTAGATCCTTTCACATTAATGCGGGGGTCACGCAGACTCTATCCTTGGACCTACGGTTTTGCTTATCTTCATCAATAACGTCCCCGAAAATATCTGTAACGTAACTATTTACTCCTGTCTGAATAGTACGTCCGAAAAAGTAGAACTGACAGTTATTCTCGAAAATAATCTCCAATCAGTTGTTAACTGGGGCAAGAAATTGCTTGTAAATTTTAAATCCTCCCAAATGAAACCACTATCTTTTAATCATCATAGAGAACAATATTTGCTTTCCATCAGGATGGCTGATGCTAAGCCCCAAAAGAGCAACTTATCACATTTTCTTGGTCTCATGTTTTACCATGACAAGAAGTTGAGCGTGTATATTGAATTAATTGCTAGATCTGCAACTAGAAAAGTCGGTTCACTGTATCGTGCTAGACATTTTTCTCCAAAGAATCTATCTTGCATATTTATAAATCTACAATTTGCCCATGCATTGTTGACACATCTTCTGTCAAGTATCTAGAGATTCTCGATAAAAATCAATCTGCAATTATATAGGTCCTGGCCTAGTTTCTCTGTTTTAATCACTTTCTTACCGCCGTAACGTAGTTTTCCAGTCCAGGGGTGTACCGAGTCAAAGGGAAGTCCGGGGCACCTCCTTTTTTTTTTTTTCTTTTTTTTTTAGGAAAAATATAAATGAAATACCCTTAATGGCGTTGATTAGTACTTGAAAAACAACAAATTCAAAAATTAGTTGAACAAACGTTATCATATTTTAACTTTTTGAGCTTTTGAAGAAGCAAAGTTACTAATAACTTGGTCAAAGTCTATCTTCTTCACAGTTTCATGTTCAATTGAAATGAGGGACAAATTGGATAAGCGATCTTGCGACATACTCGATCTCAAGTGACTTTTAATGAGCTTCAGTTTTGAAAAGCTTCTCTATGCAGTAGCAACAGAAACTGTGAGCGTCAGAAACAGCCGTAGAGCAATCACAATAATTGGCACTGTTTTTTGAACTTGACATCGATAAATTCATCTCAGCTATTCGATAGCCGAGGATGTGGTCATCATTGTCATGTAACGTTCCACCTTGGGAGCTGCCGCTAAAAAATCCCGAAGTCAGAGAACTTCGAAAGGCAGGCTAAGTCAGCACCGAGAATTTTAAATTTTCGTTCCAACTCACCTTCAGTATCTTCCAGTATTGCTTGCGATGATAATCCAGCGAAGACAGTTTGCAGATGAGACATGGAGTCAAATCGTGCTTCCAGTTCATTTACAAGTCGATCATGACATTCGTAAAGAATTCTCTTTACTTCCTACACAAGTGTTTAACATACATCATCTTCCTTTTCCCCAGGTAGATTTCTATCATCTTCCTTTTCCCCAGGTAGATTTCTATCATCTTCCTTTTCCCCAGGTAGATTTCTCTTTCTTCTAATCCGCTTTTCAACTGGAATTTCCATTTCCTCGCACTTTCTTTTACTTTGATTAACCGATTCAGACATCAGCCTGTCCATGTTTCGTTTAAAGAAAATTTTGGTCACATCCATGTGGGTTATACACACATCCAAACCAATACCAGGTTCTTGAAGTTTCTTTTGGATAAGATTTCTTCGTCCTAGAATTTCTTTCTAGTAAAACAAATGTGACATGAAGGGAAGTTTTCAATTGAAAGCAAAATTATTTGTGTATCACCTCTCATTTGAAGATTTTCTGAAGCTGAGGTTAATGAATCGAGTACCTGAATCACTCCTTGTAATCCGATTTTCACTGCACGAATAACTTTCTCTTTTCTTCATTCGATCCAAAATCATCTTGATATTATAAGCTGTCTTTCATGCTCAGTGATAAAAGCAAGAAATGATTTCCGCACCTCCAATTCTTTGTCTTCAACAAAGGCATATCGACAAATGAAACTCATCTGATCAGTATGAGAAATGTTCGGCGTGCTGTTTAGTATGATTGCAAAATAATTGGCTTTTCAAATTCGATCCAATATATTTTCCTTTACGTAGTTTCCCAAGATATGAATGAATTCATTTTGGATTTTCTGTGACAAGTACCGCCGGTTAGCATTTACTTCTTTTCAAGTAATGCTTTCCAAAAACATGATCATAATTGCTCATGAGTAAAACAAGTTCTATAAAGTTACCTTTAATGGAACTCGGTGACCTCTAAAAGGCAGGTTCTGTTTCGTCAGAAAATTCACGACATCAAGTAACCGTGTTAAAACCTGTCTCCAAATCTCTCTTTCATAGTTTGTTCTTGTAATTTACTGTCGAGGGTTTTACCATTATTAAGGGTCATTTCCAATATCTTCCATTCCTTGAATGATCTTTTCATGTTCAGGCATGTTTGAATCCTGGATTTCTTGCTAGCCTTGATTTGCGTTGTTCTGTCTTCAGGAAGAGGCGACAGCAGAAGCAATAAAGAGATTTGTTCGTCTTTGAGTACAGCAACCATAATCTCAAAACAGTCTCTCCATTCTCAATAGCTTTGTAAAAATAGTGTTGTGGCGTTACCCTCGGACTATTTTTACCGGGTCTTACAGTCAGAGCAAACGGTTCATCTTTGTTTTGAAACTTTTTATGTCCCAATGTTACAAAATCAACAAGCAACTGCCTTGAGCAAGTTCGTGGCCAAAATGCAATGTCTTCATACATATCAGTCTCTGTGTTTGCCTGTTCTATTTCTTTATTTCCAGTAACTTCATCAATTCCTTCTTCATATTCATATCTGTCCTTACAGCATGCAATATGCACTAGATTTGATTTTTCTGAAAATGTTTAGTATAAAAATCTCTAAAAAAATTAAAATTTAAATATAAATATATTTAAAATAATTGTCAGTCAATCAGGTGCAACATGGGATACATGCTTTCGAATGTTTGTTATTTTCACATAATAATTCTAAAATTTTATGGAAAATCTACTGGAATTCTGAAGAGCGTGATATTTATACAGTTTTTGAGCTTTATAAATTGCAAGTTTAGTAAAAATAAAACTTTCAAAATGTAAACAAACTTTAAATCGCGTATATTTCTGGTTCTACTTTAATATGAATGTTTTTCTTTATTTAAAAAATCTCAAATCTTTTTTTACGAAAAAACAATTAAAAAGAGAAAATAACTTTCATTTTAACATTTCAAAGTTTCAAAAATCTACAGTTGATCAGTCTGGGAGGAGATTCTACAATTGAGTTAAGTTGGGGTGGAGATTTTACAGTTGATCAGTCTTATTGTTTTTCATCTGAATTCTTAAATAATTTTCCTTTACAATAAATTAATTTGGGCATTTTTCAATAAATATATATCAATGAACTTTATTTTTAATAATAAAATTTGAAACAACTTTTTAACAGTGAATTGAAAACTTTTTAACAATGAATTGAAAACCTGGTCTGGCACTGTTCCTGTGCCTTTTCTGTAAATATTTTAATGGTAGTTGTTCTGATGAGTTTTCCTTTTTGGTATCTAGACTTTACGAATTTAAACGAAGTAATAGATTGACAGCTAGGTCTCATCATTTTACTGTTGAAGTTGATAGATATACCCAAAAGTTCTATGCAAAGAGTTTTTCTCTCGCACTTCTCGATTATAGACTTTTCTTCCAGTTTCTTGCTTTCCTGTCAACGATGATCTTCAAAAATCTAAATGCAACGCCAATTGTCATCTTCTATTTCCTTGAATCCTCTTCTTTTATTTTCTCTCTGCTCAATAATATTTTATCAGTTTCTTTCACCCTCAGTAATCTCTTGCGCATTTGTGACTTTATCTCCTTGCTTGGTGAGAAATGGTTAAAACAAATACCAGTTTTAACATTTTAAAAATTCACACTGATATGACAATTGTTTCAATACAAAGGAGTTTTTTGTTTTTTTTAAGAAAAACTAAAACTAAACGCATATAATGCTTTTAAAGGCCTCCTTCATTGTACATTTATATTTAAGAAAGAATGCATGCTACCTGTTTGTCGTGACACATTTCTAAGTTGAGCTTCGTCTGACAGAATTGTTCTCATATATTCCCAGGTTACATTCTTTGTCTTGTGATCCCTGGTTTCCTCGATGCCTCCTCCATTTTGAATGGTATGCTCATAACCATTTTCATGATTATACTTATCAATTATACTTATGGATGAAATTTTTTCCCTGGCTAAAATTCTTTTTTATAGATGTGAAATTCCTACCTTGGAGGTCATTGCCTCCTGCGAGAACCACTGATTTGACAGAGATACACGTTTGTTAAAAGCGAATAAAAGGCTTTATTGTTGGGCGAATGTTATTTTAAAAGCTCAACATAAATATTTTATTTTCCAAATTCATCGATTTTTATCTATCTCAATATGATTGATACGAATCGATATTGAAATATTTGAGCAAAATCAGATAAATTGAAACCAAAGGATATTTTCTGTTAATTCATCCCAAATAATGTAAGGTTACTTATCACAAGTATTAATTCACCTCAAGAAATTATAAATTTTAAATCAAATTTTGTTTTTTATTAAATTTTTGGATGCCCAGAAAATTCGGTAACGGAAAATTCGGTAATTTTGACAAGGTAGGAAAATTCGGTAACTATGAAATAAAAGTCGATTCAAAATTGATTTTAAGGCTGTTGCGGGATAGGATTGGAGGGGGGGGGGCTAATCTTCCTCCCCTATATTTTTGAAATAGAAATGATCTGTATAGTTTTTGCTTCTTTAAAAATAAATAACTATCTAAAACTTATTTCCTACTATTTTATTAAAATAATTATTTGAAAAGATAACAGAACTTAACTTTAACTTAAATAAATCGATTTTATTTGCTTGAAAACAATAGAGTATAGTAAAATAAATACCTATTTAAAAAAATATTTATTTAAAAATATTGGAGTAGGCGGCAAGCATCCTACCCAACCCCATCCAGAAAATACAGCCCTGGTATTGTTGCAGTGGGGTTTTATCTAGACTGGAATTCGTGACTTTTTTAGTTAATACATCTTTAACGTATGGGGGCTAGCCCCCTGCAGAAATTACGGCCCTGGTATTGTTGTAGTGGACCCCCATAGTTAATAATACTTTTTAAAAATCATTGGGAAAGGAGGCCTAGCCCCCTAAACCCCCTTCTACAAGTATGGTCCTGGTAGCGTAGTGAGGTTTTATCTGGACACCACGACTTTCAGTTATTTAAAAACATCGAGGAAGGGGATTAGCCCTCCAAATCCCCACTCCAGAATGGTGTGAATTTTAGCAAATATAAATTATTTTTATTTGGGAGTGAATTATTTTAGGGAGAATTAATATTTTTGGATTGAATTAACAGAAAAAAAAAACCGATACCAAAAACAGAGAATTGTATTTTCAATCAAATTACTTTAAAAGAAAGTATAAGAAACTTTCATCATACATAACACCCCGATACTTTCGACCTTGTGCCACATGTAAAGCTACGCTGAGAAAACTACCATAAGTAGATAACTCTCGAGGCTGGTTTGACAATGTTTTCAGGTGAGTTTGCTAGTATTTTTATAAGATATATATATATATTGTTAATTATAGAAAATAAATAAAATTGTAGAAGTTATTAATATGTATTTAATTTAAAACTCATGTTGATAAATGTGTGTATGTATATAAATAGGATCCATGCTATTTGACAAACTGGAAAACTGTTAGATTGACAATTACGCGTTTCGCTATCATTAGAGAGGCTTCCTCAGATCAAAACGAAAGATATATATATATATATATATATATATATATATATATATATGCGCGTGTGTGTGTATATTTTGCGTGTATACATCAATATTAAATCATTAATATTTTTCGCTAAGTTTTGACAAAACAAAAATGTAAATAAAATAAAATAAATTAAAATATCGGCCTTTAATAAGACTAAAAAAGTTACACAATTTTGTTTCTTTCATCTTGATCGGGAGACGTCAGTTTAGTGGAAAAAGTATTATTAACGATTTAATATTGATGAACATACACAAACACGCCCTCACACACATATATATTTCGGTGAAGCTTATCCGATAATGCCGAAAAGCGTAATATGTGTGTATGTACAGCCGCATATGTAACATAAGTATGCGTGTTACAGAAAGAATTCAAGCACATTTTATATTGATAGGTGAGGGATTTCCATGTGGTGTAATGGTTAGCACGCTTATCTCGCTAGATCAGTTACATTACAATTGAATAGTTAGTTTGATCCCCTGGTGCCACATCTTAAGCTAGGCTTTGAAAATCATCATATACCAATAGAGGAAAACGCATAAAATTAAAGGAAATTGTAAGTTTCTCTAATCAATGTTCGTTTTCTTTCTTTTTTTTTTGCAATTATTTTAATGCTAAATATGCATTGAAAACAAAAATAACGGAACAATGGCGCTCTGAGTAGGATCATTTGGTGTTGAAGGTTAATCCCACTATCTGCTTGAATTTAAATCGGATCAGGCCGTGAGGATTAAACTACGAGGTCTTAACAAATCGAAATAAAGAAAAGAAAACTACTTTAAAAGCTAATTCTCTTCAAAGGTATTACTGAAAGATTGAGGAATTTCATTTCATGTCAGCGATGTATTTTTATCTTATAAAATAGCTTGACTGGCTAAAGATATTCACCAAAACTGGACACAATCTAAATAAATAAAAAAAAGAAAGAAAAAAGAAATTATTGGAAGAAATTTCATGAAGATTTTTTGAAAACAGTTTATTTGATAACCAAGCCAAAGTTTAAAACACTTCGTTTTTCTATCAGTAGACGTATTGTAGAATGACACACGTATATACGCATGTGCTCTCATCCACACACAAATGAATCTATGAATACTCTGAAACAAGTATCAACAATGAAGTTGAACATAAAAAAAAGATAAAGGTAATTCAGATGAATATTATTTCTAGTAATCCAAAATTGTCAGGACATCTCGATCCGATTTTGACAAGTAATCCTCTCTTCTTGTTTATCTACATATACATCTACAAAGACGGATGAAAAATATGAACATTAGTGAGAAAGAGAAGACAAATAACACTAACAGCATGTTTGAGAGATGGATGGAAAGAGGTTTATTTGTGAGAGAAGATTTTTAATAATCACCTTGCCTCTTGAATATAGTGGACATTTGCTAATAAAGTGAATGCACTGCCTAGATATCGTAAAAAAATATTACTCAAACAATATCCTAAATTTGAAAATGAGTATTCTCTATTTTTGACATGAAAAGCGAATAAAGTAATAGCCCCCAAACTACCCCACTGGTCATTTAAATCCCTAGTCTTCACATTATTCAGTGACTTTTACTCGGCGCTAAAACTATTGATCAATGTTTTTTTATTGATCAGTAAAACGGTTCAGTTGTTTGCTATATTGGTCACCATCAGTCAATCAGACAGATGCCATTCTAGTGAGTCACAACTAAAGAATGTCAAGGAATTCTCTATTGCGTTTTTGAATCGTTACATTGCAAGTAGATAAAACATATGTTCAAATCTCTAATACAACATGCCAGATTGAATATCAATAGACTATATACATATACTTTTTTTCTGTTTGGATAGTTTAAATTCTACATATTGTTCAGAGGTGATTTCAATATAATTTTACAATAATGTGTTATATTTAAATTGTCGCATATAATCGATCAATTAAAAATAATTGAAGAGAAAAAATGAAAACCTCTGACTAAAGAATATTTTCTAATCTTGAAGATGTGTAAAAGGTGACCCAAATCTACAGAGAGTTTCAAATGTTAATAATTTTTTTTTTATATCAAAAAATACATTATTATTATAATGAACGACCTCATGCCATTCGTTAAATTCTAAGCTAAACTAAGCTGAATAAATACAATTATTCAAATGAATAAAATTAGTTTCCTTATATTACTAATATATAACTTTTATGACTCGGATTGTGTGATGATGTATTAGGTTGGTGCAAAAATAATGTCGTTTTCTCACATGTGAGAAAACGACATTATTTTTGCACCAACTTAATAACTACAGATTTAAATCACTTTCCAATTTCTCTGACATAGTTGCATTTAAATAAGTACGTAACAATAATTACAAGTTTATGATTTTGTAAAGCTGTTGGCAAAATCAATCTTTAAGAGAAAAAAGAGCGGGTATTAATGTTGCGTGAGTAACAAGAAAGATACAATTCAATCAAATAAATAAAAAAAACTTTTAACAGACAAAAGAGAAATCAGATTAATCATCCTTTGGTTCATTTTTCAGTATTTTTTCATTTCTGTTTTTTACTATCAAAGATTAAAGGAATTGGATTGCAGTTGTTTTAAAATTACGTCTCCAATCTTTCTTTCCTCCTCCCCCTTCTTCTCTTCCTCTTTCTCCTCGTTCTCCTCCTCTCTCGTTATATATACTACAGGCAAAGACTTGTGGGCACCCTGCATTTCTTAAAAAAACAAAACCTTAAAATGAGATATTTTTGTATTTTTTTTTTAAGCAAACGATAAAATTTCAGCAACTATAGAATATTTGCTTTTATTTTTCAGTCTTTCTCCGAGCTCCTCTTACTACGAAAATGTTCAAATTTGGATTCGTATATACCACAATAAATTTTAAATTATGAATATTTTGTATGAAAAACATTATATTTTGTTTCTCACAATTAAAACCTCAGTAGATTGTTGTTAACTATTAAGTGGGACAAAATTTAATTTCTCGAAATTTCATAAAATTAAATAACTTAGAGCTAACATGTAAAAACAATATATTTTGCTGAGATTTTCTTCAAAAGAAACATTTTAAAAATAATTTCCTTCATTTGTGAATAAGCCATGAAAATTGAATTAAAATCAGACAAATCCCCTTTTTGTAAGAATCTCCAAATCAATGTATTTTTCACCCCAAAACCAGAACAAATTTATAGTCACCTGCGTTGACGCCAAAAAAAATTTTCTTACAAAACATTTCCAAGATTCTAAAAAGGATAAAAAATTTACACCCAAAAATCCCTCATCTTATCTTTCATCTTATTAATAACACAAATGTTTTTACAAAAAAAAAAATGTTTTTATTGTTCTGTGCAATTTTTTCATGTATCCTCTTTTTAGCAAATTTTGGAGGTACGAATAAATTGAAGAATTATCAAGACAAACTTTTGAACAATATATACGCCTTGAAAAGTAAAAACAATAAATGATAATTAATTTTATACTGTAGAGACGGCACATTATGAATGCTCAATTGTTAATTAGCATACGCCTTTTGCGAGATTCATTTTCAGAAAATTGATTTATAATTGACTTAAAGACAAATGGTTTTCTGGATGTCATTTTCCATGTGTATGAGGATAAGCCAGTTTAGACAATGCTGCTCTATTGCGAGGTGAAACTGATTCTTTGTAAATTTCAATCTTGAAAATAAACGTCCCTCTGTACAGTTGATCAATATCATGTACATGAATATAGAAAGAAGGTAATGTATGTGTGTACCCGTACTTGTGTATACAAATGAAAATTTAAACACTTAGGAAATAATTATATTCAAATTAAAGTAGCATTGTTCCTCACAATATTTTCTCAAGTGAAATACCTTTAATTATCAGATTTTAACAACGCCTGGTTAGGAAGAATAAAATTAAACATAAGTAAATTGTCGTCTATCGCCGACATATACCTTTATGCTGCTAGTATCACCATTTTTATATTCATTCTAATTCGCAACACCACGAACAGATTTCGTTACAAGAAACGAGAACGAACGCAATAAGCAATTACAGCGAAAATATTGCAAAGAAAAATTAGAACGTTTGAAAATTTTGAGGTCAGGGGAGAAAAAAAACCCAAAAAACTCCCACTGTGTGTTACTGGCCCTAAGAACCTGCTGATATTTTTTTATGGGCTGTGATTGGACAGTCCAAATGTCAACCATCCCTTTTAAAGCGAAGGGAAAGACAAAAAGAGACTCTTTTTTGTTATCTTTTGCACAACTCAATTTTTTTATTATTATTTTGTGAATTGTAATTTGTAATGGTTTATTTTTCTGGTATTTTTAAAAATATTTTTTTAGTCAAAGAATAGGTTATCCTATTCTCAGGAAAAGGGACGAATTTTTAGAAGCACCCTTATTTAGTTAGTAATAAAGTTATTTTCTTTCTTGTATATTTGCATTTTTTTTTTTTTTCGTTATAACTTCGGGCAGTAATGAAAATACTATTGCAGCAGCTTTTATTTTCCGAAAGAAAAGAAAATTTCCGGAAAAAGAGAAGAAAGCGCTGATGAATGAATGTTAATAAGATATAGTAAATAATATTGTTATGAGACAGTGCTGAAAGGTTATTAGCGCAACCCTCTTCCTAAAATCTGACGAAACATTAGAATTTAGGGCGGGAGGTGGCGTGCCTCTTAGAATTTCTACACAAACTAGATTTTGACCGATCGACAACCCAAAGCAGACTGCGTAAATACGTTTTCTGTGCATCGGCTTCATGCATGCATTTGCTTTAAGCCTTTAACCAAAATAAAATGAACAACTATTCAGAAGAACTATTCTATGAACAACTATTCGGCTCGAAATTAAGGTTTTGATTTTTTGAGCGGGGGTGCTCAAAAAATCAAAACCTTAATTTCGAGCCGATTGACGGCTATATATATTCAAATTCAACAAGACCCGAGACAGACCAGCGTTGGATGTCAACACCGGTACGCTGAGAGAGAGAGAGAGAGAGAGAGAGAGAGAGACGCAAGATAGATCAGTGTTTGATGTCAACACCGACGCGCTGAGAGAGAAACGCCATCGACGACGACAATGTCCATTTCACTTCTAATTTCACCATTCTCTCTCCCTGTTGCCTTAGCAACAGCAACAGATAGAAGTTACTAGTTTTGTATATATGTAAATAAATTATATACTTATTTACACATGCTGAATGTCTTCTTTTGCTTGCCGCTTCGATTTACGTTTGGCGAGGCGGAGAAGGAACTAACCTCCACAGCAGTAACAACAACAAGGTTCTGTTTTCCATGTTACCCATTTCCGCCTCCGGAATACGAGTTCCTTGACCGACTCGAGAACTCTTTAGTATCCCCTAACTTCAGCAATTACAATTAAAAATGAAAAATTGATGGTAGGGGAATTATAATCAGACTCTACTCACCAGAGCGTTAACATGTCGCTTCTTCGATAACGATTCGTGTCGGATCTGAAATAAATGAAGAAAAAGTGTTATTTGTGACTGCAATTAGAAAGTATTTGCTTTGGAGATATAGAATAGCAATAAGATGACTTGCTTTCGATAATGAGTAACGAAAAGATAAAAAAACAAGTTTGCATTTTTTTGATTTTGATACTCGTGTTTATTATGTCGTGAGGAAAAAGCCTGGAATGTGACTGATACAGATTGCATAAGGGGTATTATTGTACAATTCTCTTAATATGAAACTGATCTTTAGAAATCCAGATTTTTATTTCACTGAATGAGCAACACATTTCCCCTTGGATTTCATAAATAAGTCCAGACTTTATTATTCTTTGTATATGTGCTTGAATGCCTTTTTATAACCTAAACCCATTGAATCCCAGAAAAAAATGTTGATCTCGTATGAATGGCATATTTCTAAATTGACAATACCCATTCTTATAACAAATTATGAACCAAAAATAATTTTTATTTGTTCATCGCTTTGTTAACAACAAGATGATCAAACTTCAAATCTATATTAATAAAATGGACAGCTTTCTGTTATTCGGTACAGTTATTTGTTTGTAATTCTGCAGCACCAGTTCACATGGTAAGAAAGATGGTGTTCGCCAAGATCCACAAGCTACACAAGCTCAAAGCTATTTTAATCATTTATCTGAGAAAGCGGTTGTATACAGCAAACAGTTTAGAACAGGTTTGACGCCATACATGACATCCACATGTAAGTCACGATCTGATGAATCTATTTATATCTATGACTCATGTTTTCATGGCAGTGTTTTAGTTTTGTAGCAATTTGTGGTGTTGAGCGAAACTACATCTGCCACAGCCTATTCTACGTTCATTTTCCTATATTAAATGTGTTATAAGTGATCCATATGCTGAAGTGTTTGAAGTGTTTAGTATTTACTAATTACACATCTTGAATTTTATGATGAATTGAGAGTATGTGCCATCTGTGCTTTCATTCCAATTCCAGATCTGCTTTTTGGAAAGGTTTTTCTTGAATACTATTTCTTGGAATGCTTAAATGTAAATAAATATGAATAGACTTGATATAAATCGTGAAATTGTTAAGGATATGATAACAAAGCTGTCGGTAAAATGAGTAAAGTTGATTATTATTTTTTATTTATTTCATTTATGTAAGCAAAGGAACAATTTTACAGAAATTACAATGTTTTTTTTTATTTCTTGTCTCCATTTTTAGGATTTTATTGCTCACCTACCGTAGGGGTTGTCCAGACTAAATGGGAGGGTAACGTATTAATCCAGTGTCTTATTTCAAACCCAGTTAAATTGAGTATGTGTGTGTGTGTGCGCGCGCGCGCACCTGTGCGTCCGTGCGCACCTGTGCGTCCGTGCGGTTGTATGGCACAAGAAAATGTAAGACACTAAAGCACAACACTTAACATAAGCATATGCATTACACACTCGCAAGCAAAGTCCTACGCTGACAAAGCATAAGGGACAAAAATCACCTCTTCTTTTATAACACTGATTATGCAGGGTTTATTTTTTATTTTTCTTCAGTTTCTTTAGAAAAATGGAATCACATGTCATATATTCTATAATGATTTTTTAAAAATATTAACGATCTTATACTTTGAACTAGATGGTACTTAATTCAATGGAATCCTAAATGCCAGCGGCAAATTGTGTTCGATACTTAATTCTTCGACAAAATAATCCTGGAGGTTTTTTTATTACTGATACTAAGATTCATATAAAGAAAAATAAGCAAACACAGAAAAACATGGTTGCAATAAGACGTAGTGGACAGTTTTTTCCATGACACCGCTTTTTTAACTGCCTTCTCTCTTCGGCAGTGTTTATTACTTTAAAAAACGATGATTATAATTGAAATAAAATCTATTCTAAACATATGAGGAAAGTGAATTTATACATTTTTTGTTCTTGAGAATTTAGAAAAAAAAATTATACAGTATTTATTTATTAGTTTTTTATTTACAACATTCTAAAAAACTAATATAATTAGATTAGTAGAATTTTAAAACTAAATGCAATGTGATATTTTTATTATTTACCAATTTCTAAAGAAATAAAAATGGAAAAGCAATTTTTTATTCAGAAATTTATAAATATTTACTAAATTATTAAAATATTTGAATCAACCATAAGGAAATCCTTATTATTTACCATTTTATAAAGTTTGAATCAATTGGCAATTAGCTGATGTTTTGTCAATTAATAAATAATAATGAATAGTGTAAATAAATAATCTAATAGTGTTTATTATTTTTGTTGTTAATTTTCAAGAAGAAAGAACCTGTTTAAATTCACTTTCATATGTTTGAAAGTATATATATATATATATATATATATATATATATATATATATATATATATATATACATGGATGCTTGGTTGAAAAAAATCAGCTAATAAATAACCTGATGAATAGGGAGCAAAGCGCAAAATAAAATTAGAATGGAAAAAGTTCACTGGAACAGGAAATGATCGTTTTAAGTACAATTGTAATCATCGCTTTTTAAAACAATTGAATAAACATTGCCGAAGAGTGAAGTTAGTTGAAAAAAGCGGTGCCCCGGGAAAAACCGCCCTTTTGATACCACGTCTTATTGCCGGCACGTTTGTCCTTTTTTGCCGAAAAATATCCACACTGACTGTGCCATATCATATGGCATATTAATCCAGAACGGTTAATGAAATACAAATACTGTTATTTATGATCATCGTTATTCTTCGTCTATGATCATTGTAATAAGAAACTCCGGAAATTATTGCTACGTTTGAAGTAACCTATTTATTCTCATTTTCAATCAGTAGAAAAATTAGCAAGAAAATCTGTCAGATTATGAACAGTGGCTCCGTTGTTGGTATTCGCAAACAAATTATACGAAACCAAATAAAAGCAGAGTGTTTGCTTCACAGGAAAAGATAGGCAAGGTTACTTTGAAGCTTCTTCAGTTTTGTGTCTTGGTATCTTGCGATCAGCAAATTAGCTATTTGTATTATTACCCATTATGCCTTTCCACTTCTGTTCACACTTATTTTACCAACGCCTCATCGTTTTCCCCGACTTGCATCTCTTTCTTGTCAATAAAACTGTTTCATATTTGCCTATGTCAACTGTTTTAGCAGCTGTTTTTGATGCTGAGACATGGCAATACGTGCCTCTGCCAATTATCCTTCATCACGGCGGTGGGTGTTTTTATGCGGTGTTGACAACTCATCCGACAGACTTTTGTTTGGGAATTTTTCTAAGGGGGACATAACTGTAACGATTACTTGATGAATATAACGTGAACACCCTTTTTATATATGTTTTTGTAACTATACAGTAATTTTAACAATTTAAGAAAATATGCTAAGTAAGCTAATATTTTATTGAATATTAGGTACCTTGTCTAAATTACGAAACGCTTCTTGAAGAAATATTAGAAAATTACCAATAGATTTTAACTTTACTTAATGTTAGGGGACCTTACCCATAAGAACATAATAGACTATTGCATACGTAATAAATACTGCGCCTCAAGAGGAAGCAGGGAGTTCAGTCCGAAGTCGGGCGACCAACTGACCGGCTGATCGGTTGAACTCTCTGCCTTCGGGCTGGGAGGAACCCGAAAGAGGCTACGCCGAAGGGCGGATTATCTTTCGGGGAGGTAAACCGACCCTGAACCCGTCTATACGGGTTCAAAGGGTATATTTTTGGCCGAGCCCACGGGCTCGGAGATCCCACGGGCTCGGAGATCCCACGGGCTCGGAGATCCCACGTTAAACAGGCCTTGTGCCACATGATGCCCTCGTCGGTGGGTGACTAAATACCGTTCAGTCCGAAGTCGGGCGACCGGCTGATCGGTTGAACTCTCCGCCTTCGGGCTGGGAGGAACCCGAACGAAGCTACGCCGAAGGCGGAGTCTCTTTCGGGGAGGTAAACCGACCCTGAACCCGTTTATACGGGTTCAAAGGGCATATTTTTGGCCGTGCCCAAGGGCTCGGAGATTCCACGTTAAACCGGCCTTGTGCCACATGATGCCCTCGTGGGGTGCGGTGTGTGTGACTAAATACCGTTCAGTCTGAAGTCGGACGACCGGCTGATCGGTTGAACTCTCTGCCTTCGGGCGGGGAGGAACCCGAACGAAGCTACGCCGAAGTCCAGAGTCTCTTTCGGGGAGGTAAACCGACCCTGAGCCCGTTTATACGGGTTCAAAGGGCATATTTTTGGCCGAGCCCACGGGCTCGGAGATCCCACGTTAAACCGGCCTTGTGCCACATGATGCCCTCGTGGGGAGGTGACTAAATACTGTTCCGTCTGAAGTCTAGAGTTCCGTCTGAAGTCTGGAGTGTCGTCTGAAGTCTGGAGTGAAGTCCGTCAGAAGTCTGTCAGTCAGTCAGAGCGAGTCAGTCAGTTGAGTCAGAGGCAGTCCGAAACAGAGTCGCGTTCAGACAATTACTACTAAACCTGATTGTTCATACTAACACTTTTCTACCTCTCTGTATATATTCCTGTTTGTAATATATCTGTGTTATTCCATATCCGCCTTCGAGTTCTTCTTTATTGGTTCTACCTTGGACTATCACCGTGGTACAAGGAACCGGACCATAACACTTAATGTTACTGCTCTTATTTTCTGATCATGTCGCGTTTAGACATCCGTATTTACAAGCATCAACAGTTTTATACTCATATATTGTGGGCTGTTAAATTGTAATGAACTTTTCTGTTTATGATTAGTAAATACAGTCTTAGTTTAATAATAAAATCACTTCATCGCTAAAAATTAATAGGGATTTTTAAAATATTTAAAACTTTAAAAATTATTATAATTACAATTAGAGAAAAGGAAAAATTTCAATATTCATTGAAAAATCTTTTTTTCTTAAGTCAATAGTGTCCATAATATATTTTATTCATACAAAGAATTTAAAGAGTTTTAATTAAATAATGTCTTATTTTTATTGTATTTTTTATTTTACGATTCAGAACAGATTTTCGGTAACTGGGGGATCCTATTCAACTAAAAAAGATTTCATGATTTAAATTCTCCAAGGACTTGTCCTTATAACTAATATAAACATTAAGTGCTACAAAAAAGAATTTCTCGAAATTTCATAAAATTAAATAAGTATAGTGTAACATAACTAAAAAGATTTTTAGAAAGATTTTCTAAATAAGGAAACATTTCAAAAGTAATTTCATTGATTTATAAATAAGTCCGAAAAGTTTCACGAAAATCCAACAATTATCTGATTTTTGCAAGAATTTTCAAATCCGTGTTTTTTTGCATCGCAAAATGGCGCTAAAATTTCCTGTAGTGATTTATGGTCACCCGCTGATGTAAGTAAAACAAAAAATTAACTAAAATCTCGAATGTTCTAAAAAGGATCACAAAATATAATTTAATCAAAAAATCTTTTGGTCTTTCTTCTTAATAATAACATAATGATTATGAGGATAAAACTTGTTTTTATTATTTGGAACCTTTTTCATCATGTATGCTCATTTTAGCGAATCATTGCAGATACATATATTTATTTACTTATAATCAATATTATCTAAATTTGTTTTACGTGACTTTTGTTTTTTCCTTCTCTCCTTTCCTTTATCTCCTTGTGTATACAGTATACGTGTATGTTTGTTTGTATTCGTGTATACAGTATACGTGTATGTTTGTGTGTATTCGTGTACACAGTATACGTGTATGTTTGTTTGTATTCGTGTATACAGTATACGTGTATGTTTGTGTGTATTCGTGTATACAGTATACGTGTATGTTTGTGTGTATTCGTGTATACAGTATACGTGTATGTTTGTTTGTATTCGTGTATACAGTATACGTGTATGTTTGTTTGTATTCGTGTATACAGTATACGTGTATGTTTGTTTGTATTCGTGTCGAGCTGTTCATATCTAAAGGATAAAAGGGAAAGATCGACCGTTAAAAAGTATATCTCTAGAAATGTTTATATGATTTTTAGACGATTATCATCTGCTCATTAGCAAGATTCTATCATTGTTCTTTGTTATTTAGCCGTTCATACCCTTCTCAATAATACTTATTCGATTAGAAGCCATTGAAAGATAAGTGTTCTAAAACGTTGGCTTCTATTACAGGTGAACTAACACTATTGAATAAGTTCCTCTCGCTCATACCAACAAGTAGATCATAAAAGTATGTTTTTCTTTACTATTTCGTTTTGTCTCGAGCATGAAGTATTCCTGCACTAACCACTCCAGTTATTAATCATCTAGTCGAAAAATTCACGATGCTTGACTGGCATAAACATCGCATCTTTCAACAAATTCTCAAACTTGATCTCATTTGTCATTTAGTGTGCTTCAGTTGAAAAGAAAAAAGTGATTTGTTATTGTTGAATATCATCTGAGATCAAATCGGTATCAAGTTCGGTATTAAATTATTTCTATGGATGGACAGTGGAATATATTTATAGAAGCTATTATTCTTGGTAAATGTGCAACTATAGGCAAATACTCGTAGAGTTTAAACCCATTAGTGGAATGATGGAATAAAAGAAAATGATATCCGTTTGAATTCGTGATGAGATAGGTAAGTAGATTAATATATGAGTGGAATGAATTGAAGAATGACGGTAAGTAGTTTGATATGCAAGTATATATGATAAAAATAGGCATATATGAAATTCGCCGCCTGTGATTGTATTGTTAAGTGTCATGATCCAGATTTGTTAGACTGTTCTTCAGAAATATGTACCCCCAGTAAATCGCTGAAAAAAGAGCATACTATGATTAAAAAATGCTCCAAACTTAATAAAAACTAGGTTTTATCGTCAAAATCTTATTATGATGTATTATTAAAAGTAAACACCAAAGTATTTTGATTATTTAATTATATTTTTAATCCTTTTTAGAACATTTCAAATTTTGATTAAAAATTTTGTTTTTCTTGTGTCAGCGAATGGACTATAAATTAGCATAGCAAATTTTAGCGTCTTTTGCGGTGAAAGACACATTTGGAAATTTTTGCAAAAATCAAAGAATTGTTGGATTTTAATGTAACTTTCAGGACTTATTCACAAATGAATTAAATTATTTTAGAAATCTTGGTAAAAAAAAAAGCTTTATACATGTTACACTCCACTCACTGAATTTTATGAAAACTCGAAAAATTTAACGAGATGATTTTTCATGACTGCATTAATTAAACGTAGAACTTCTCGGAGAATTTTTTTGTAAAATTGGACCGCTGTCTTACCGAAAATCTGCTCTGAATCATAAAAAAACAATAAAACTAAAACATTATTTAATTAGAAAAGCTTTGATTTACTTTTATGGATAAGGACACTAATGTCTTAAGAAAAAAAACTTTTCGATGAATAATGAATTTTTACAAAATTGAATAGATATAGAATTTTTTTTAATCAGAATAATTTATATAGTTTTTAGACATTTTAAAATTCAATTTCAATGCTTTAAAGGTTAAGGGACATTGTTATTAATTAAAAATATATTTACTAATCATAAATAGAAAAGCTTATTGCAATGTGAGGTATCCCAGTACTTTAAAAAGAATTTTCAATTGTTTTTGTATATGCATAAACGCGCTGATTTTTTGTAGAAACGGAAGTTAATGCACGACATTATCAGAAAATAAGAGCGATAACGAAAGTAAATTTAAAGCCAAAGTATATAAAATTCAATAATACATTAGATTACGAAGAATATTTTCTTAAATTCTTAAAAATTATAGTTAAAAGACGCTCACGTTCAATTATTTTTACGGATCCTCATAGAACAACATTAGATAAACATCAATCTGTCATCAAGCCGTCAACACATCAACTGATTAAACAGCTACCAACGTGTTAAAAAATTAATTTCATCGATATTTTAAACTTAAATTGTTTCAAATCAGATGAATTATCCTTTAAATCACCTAATACTCCCCAAATAAAGTTTCAAAAAAATATATTTTATTTTTGGAAGATTTGATATTTTTAATGACAGGTAGCTAAAAATGGCGCTCAAATAAAAAAAAAAGCAGCAATTTCAAAACAAAAACTCCTTCATTTTACAAATTAGTTTTGAAACACAGCAAAGTATTTTGCTTATTGGAAATAATAAATTTATTCTATCAACTTGAAATTAAAACTAAAATAAAAGCTTCAAGAAATATTTTTCATTTTTAAAAATTCATTTTATATCTTAGGTATCGCGAATCTGTGTCAGAAGTAACCAAAATCAGCTGAAATGAAACAGTGTTTTTTTTATTTTTTTTATTTATCTCATATTGTGCTATGCGTCCTTCTTTTTTTTTTTTTTGTACGTCATGTATACGGGCGCAAACAGTTGGATAATCAAAAACTGTATGACACTTATTAATACAAGTATACAGATATCAATACACGTATACAGATATCAATACACGTATACATATATCAATACACGTATACATATATTTAGCAGATAATTTTCTTTTTTTAGGAATTCCGGTATTTATATTTTTTAAGGCTCCTATTTGCTTTCCATCTTTGGCTTGAAATACGTTTTTCCTTTTGTTGTAAGTGCGTGTTAACAAACCTAACATTGGCATTGTAGGGAATAAAAGCTTAGATTCTGTTTAACAACTGATTTACACTTGTCAGCGAAGCAGTCACTTGTGTAAATCAGGTGAAACAAGGGAAGATGTAAGATAGAGTTTAGAAATTCCAATGGAAGAATTGCTTAGCCTTCTCATCAGACACAGAAAAAGAATGCTTTCATTTGCAAGAGTAGGCAGACGAAGAATCTCAAAGTTCAAAGTACAATTTTAGTTTAGATACTAACCTTCTAAAGAAACATACCAGCGTGTATGTAAGAATATATGAGTGTACTGATTAAGTAAATATAGACGCAGACAATACATTTCAGATATATATATGAATCTTGCTTGGTTACGCGTTATGAGAGCTAGTTTTGTAATACTGACTACTGTAGTAAGTTAAAATGTAACAGAGTGGTCTACACTTATGACCTTGTACCAGACTAAGCTAATATCTATACGAATCTTGCTATCACATTACTAACTTCTAAAAGGTTATGCTTTTGGGTTAATTATAACTTTTCGTAATTATAAGAGAATATACAATTCTGGGTTTCATGTTAAGTTTTACATCTTTATACAATCACTTATATTTTGTTGGCTAAATAATTTTATTTTATTTTTATTGGAACATTTGATTTTAAGCAACCTTCATTCAAAAAGATCGCTTTTGACTGTGTGATAATAATGATCCTATCTTATCTTACCCATTTCATTACTAACCACCCTGTATAAAAGGCCGTTTAATTACTAACGATTCAGTTTTGATGAATAAAGCTTCTTAAGTTTATATTCAGCGTTGATTATTCATTACACAATTGTATGTTGACAGCTACAAAAATGTTTGAATTTCATTGTAAATATCAAAATTGGCATAATTTTCTCTCTTGAATCTAACATTGAAAATAGAAGAAAAAAAGAGCAAGACTTTTTTTGCATTTTATAGAAAAAATGTTGAGAATGATGGAATGTCAGAAGTTGTCAGCGATTGAATAGAATTAAGATGACACAGAGAATTATCAACGCCATAGGGCGTGGTAGATAAGCAACATACTCAAGAATATCCAAACCAAGCGTTGAAAATCTTTTGCACCAGGTTCGTTATGTTAGTTACTCTGATGTTTGACTGCCACATAAGCAGAAAAATCAACTCAACCGTACTTCTATGTACAGTTATTTATTTAAACGTAAAAAGAATGTTCTATTTTTAAAAACAAATTGTAAGAGATGATGAAAATAACATAATTTACAATACCAAATGTAGGAATTTATGGAACAAGCGAAATGAACTTCAAGTAACCGGTAGCAAAAGTCAGCCTTCATTCAGAGAAAGTGATGCTGTGTATATCATAGGATTAGACGGGTGTCCTCTGTTGTGAGGGTAACAGACAATTGATTCGATAAAATATTGCTTCTTACCAGATCAACTGAAAATAACAATAGACGAAAATCGCACAGAATTAGTCAATTGATATAATATTCCATCAGGATAATATTCCATCATGAAATTGCAGATTTCTCGATATCTCTCAAAATAGATATATCTCCTATTAGCTGACACACTGCATTTGATTCTAAAAAAAATCTTACATCTTGACTGGAAAGTTTTAACTCATTAACCCTATTTAGCAGATATTACTCTTTTGGTTTATCATTTATTCCTGTTTTTACAAAATTCACTAAACGAAAAAAAAATTTTCTAAATGATTCCAAAAGGCACCTACTGCGGTTCTTTACTAAGAGAGATTAAATTTCTGAGAGGAAATATGAACGTGGCTGAAAGATTGTAGAAGATTGTAGAACAAACTGGAAAATATGTTATTTAATAAATTTAATGTAAAAAAAATGTCCGTTATTTTTATTTAATAAACTGTAGAAACTTTCCGATGCCCAATAAGAATATAAATGAACACAAAAACATACTGGAAAGCAAGAAGTCTTGAATGAAACGAGTTTTGTTCAAATTTCTTATGCTTAAAGAATTACTCTCAAGGAAAAATTGTCTGATGAACAAATCGGCGAGTGATCGCGACTACCTGGACTGTTGAACACAAAGAAAGTCCCTTATTTTACGTAGTATCAAAAAATAAGGTTTACAAATTCCTAATGGATCCTGGAGCAGCCGTCAGTGTCATTCTACATGCACCTGGATCCAGAGCCAATCCTCCTCAGACTACTAGCTGCAAATGGTAAATGCATTCATACCTATGGCACAAAAGATTCGATATTTAATATTGGCCGAAATTTTACGTGGACATTCATATGAGCCATTCTTGGAGCAGATCTTTTGGCCCATTTCAACTTTTTGTGATTATAAAACACAGAATTCTTTCGGACATCGAAACTAATAACCGTATTACAGGAATTCGTACACAATACAGATCTACCGGCATCAGTGCAACAACTTACCATAGTATCGAATTCCTTGAAATTTTGAACAAATATAAGGATATTACGAAACCTTTTAAAAATACTGACATCGTCGAGCATGAAACAAAACACCGGATAAAAAATACTGGACCGCTAGTATTTTCACGCCCACGACGACTACATACATAAATACGAATTCGCCAAAAACGACTTTATGTTACGGGAAGGGATAATCCGCCCATGTGAAAGCCAGTAACCATCCCCCTTACTCTTTGTTCCAACACCTTGTGCAAACTTTCGTAAATTAAATGCATCCATCGTTCCTGATCGTTACACAGTTACTCATATACACGATTTCGCCCTCGGGTTACGCGGATCACGTATAGTCTTAAACATTGATCAAACAAAAGCTTACTTCCTGATTCCGATAGTGGAAGAGGATATTCACAAAACATCGGTGACAACTCCATTCGTGCTATACGAGTTCCTCCAGATCCCATCTGGTCACAGGAACGCCGTCCAATAATTTCAAAGAGTAATTGAATAAGTCCTGAGAGGATTACCATTTGTATATGCTTATATTGACGATATCCTCATTGCAAGCAAAAATATTGAAGAACACAAAGAGCATCTGCATCAAGTCTTTCTCAGTTTGAATTAAAAATCAATTTAGATAAGTGTACTTTTGACCTCACCCCAGTTAAATTTCTTGGGCACGTCATAGACCGAAATGTCGTTTCACCCTTGCCGGGAAAAGTGAAAGCAGTTGAAATTTTCCCTGTATCTACTGCCATCCGATAGTTAAGATTGTTTATCGAACTGATAAATTATTATCGTCCTTTCATCCCTAATCTATCATGTATACTTTTATCATTAACCAATCTATTAGAGAAAAAAAAACCAAAATAAATCAAAATCATCGCTCTACAACAGGATGCCCTCCATGCCTTCAATACAACTAAATCCACTCTTGCAAAATTCACTCAACGATGAAACGCACGCATCTTCCTTGCTACGGACGCGTCCAACACGGCGATAGATGAGCTATAATTGAACAAGGAATCGATTCGGTAAGAAAATCTATTTCTTTTTCATCAGGGTGTTTAACCAATGCCAATTATAGAACCCTTACCACAGAATTGTTGGCTATATATTTAGCAATTAAACAATTTAGATATATACTCGAAAGTAGAAACTTTGTAATATACACGGATCAAAAACTACTCACCCATGCACTGAACTGCAGTGCACACAAATACACCCCCCCCCTAGAGAAATTAGATATTTAGATTTTATCTCTCAGTACACAACAAATATTCTTTATATTAAGAGACAGCAAAATAGTATTGCCGATCCACTGTCACATACAGATATAACAACAATCACTGATGACATATTAAGTCATGATTTATTTTCTGATGAACAGAAACCTGACTCCACACTAACAGAAATATGAAACAGTTCTTTAAGATTGAAACATTTCCAGTTCCTTTCAGCCATAAAATACTTCATTATGACACTACATTAACCAACCCTAGAGTACCAACTGGTGTTTTGGTATGACGTTGTATTTTATTCTTCTGGTCGTTCTAGGCACGTACAGTCCCCACACCGAGGGAACAAATATTCCAACACTTACATAATCTTTCACGCCCAAACAAGCGACCCACTGTGAAATTCATAAGTGAGCGTTTTGTTTGGAGAAATATAGCATTAGACATTAGAAATTGGACATCAACGTGCCTAGAATGACCAGAAGAATAAAATACAACGTCATACCAAAACACCAGTTGGCAACCCAGATGCAAGATTCAAATACATACGCATAGGCAACGTGGGTCTTCTATCAAGCTGTCAAGGTTATTTATATATCTTAACTATTGTTGACAGATTTTCAGGTTGGTCTACTGCGATTGCACTCAAAGACTCAACTTCAGTCGCAAACGATGTTTTAAAAGATTGGATATCTACTTTCGGAGTACCCAATGTCATCATCACTGACCGTGGTATACAATTCCGATCATTATTCTTTCAAGAATTCAGCAATTCTTAGGAGCAAAACATTAAAACAACAGCATACCACCCAGGTATTAGTTGAAAGATTCCACAGGAAACTGAAAACATCACTAGCCATGAAGGAAAACTCAACCAATTGGATTGATAATTTACCCCTTATACTCCTTTCTATAAGGAATCTTATTAAAGAAGACCTTGGCTGCACACCAACCGAAATAGTCTTCAGTACACACCTGTACAATTTTTGAAGTAGATATACACTCAAATCCGACACCGTATTTCATACAAGAATTAAAAAAAAATAAGATGTCGCAATTACAATTCACACTAAGTCGAAATTCAACAAAACGCATATAGACACCAAGAAATATGTAAACCCGCGAGTAATTTTTGTACGAGATGACGTCGTTAAAAACACTCAACAAATTATCAGGATTCATACAAAGTCTTACACAGATCAGACAAATATTTCACAATTAACAAAATGAATAATATATTATGATCAGTCAGAGCCACTCTTACTCAAAACCCTTTAATTTCGAGCCGACTAAAGACTGTATATACCCAGATACAAACAGATCCGACACAGATCAGAGTTTGATGTCAACACCGGCACGCTGAGAGAGTGACGCTACCAACGACGACGATTCACTTCTATTTTCACCACTCACTCTCCCTGTAGCCTTATCAAATCCAACAGATAGAAGTTACCAGTCTTTGTATATATGTAAATAAATTATTCATTTATTTACCCCTACTCAACGTACTCTTTTATTTGACACTTGGATTTACCTTTGCCAAAACGGAAAATCAACTAACTCCTCAGCAAAGTTCTACCTTCCAGGTTACCCATATTCGCCCCCGCAACAATATCAATTGACTTTTATTTCTTAGTCATTTCCTTTTTTTAAATTTTTCTCGGTACCTTTGGACCAAAAGCATAAATTACAGATATCATATAAATCCCTACATCCCAGAAAGATATATTTATGCTGTACTCGAATAATTTAATTTTGATTTATATCCTTACTTCAAAAGAACGAAATAATTAAAAACATCGTGTTTTTTTTTAAATTATCTGGTGTTTATTTTACAAAAAGTTAATGTATATCATTACAAATATTTGATTCTTTGAAATGTAAAGTCTTCTTTTTGTCAGCAGATGAATCCTTCTGGACATACTTTGTTTATTTTAGTTGAAACTGAGAAATCTTTAATGTTATAATTAAAATAGTTTATATTAGGTTGGTGCAAAAATAATGACGTAATAATGTCGTTTTTTGACCTATTTTTTAACGTCAAAAAACGACATTATTACGTCATTATTTTTGCACCAACCTAATAAATAAATATTGGTTTGCCAAACACAAGGTAATTGAAAAGTAACTCCCTATTTTATGTATGAGTCACTAGCCAGGAATCCTCACTTTTTTCTTTGGAGAGCAAGTTTACTGTACCAAAAACAAGACTTTGGAAGAACTTGAAGGGCGAATACAAGAAGTTATGTCTTCCATACAACAAGAGTTCCTGGTGAAATCAGTTGGCGCGATTCCTGGGTGACTCGAGAAGCTGGTAGCGAGATCTGGTGCCCATATCAAATTTTAAATAAAACCTCATTTTAAACACTTTCCTCACATATCCATTTCTTGTAAAAATTATAATTAATAAATAAATAAGTGTTTTAAAATAGGGAGTTACTTTTAAATTAGCCTGTATATGTGGGGCTGTCTTTCCTAGTATCTGCTAATCGAAAGCAGATAGTTACCCAAACATTTATAAATAAAGATAAATATATAAAGACGACTGGAGAGAAGTCGGAAGAACGTAAATAAAGTTTTTATGTTGTACAAAGAAAATATGCTAATAAAATATAGAAATGTGTAACATGCCTACTAACTAATTCTGAAATAGAAAGTTAGTGGCTGTTACAAAAATGTTTTTTTACTCACAAATCCGATTGGTCATGTTGTGAGAGTTTGTTTTACAGCATCTACTCGAAGACTATCCTCTCTGTTAAGAAGATGCTCTGTTAATTGGCCATTTAGTGTTACATGACCAGTTAAGCGCGGAACATATTAACTGGGTAAAAGAAAGGAAAGTTAACCCAATATTATCTGACTATAAGATTCGATGAAAAATAGTTGATTTAATCACACTGCTTAAATGAATTCCGAAAAAAAATACAACTTTTTCATTTATATACCACGGCAAAGTGATTTTCATGCTGAATGAATTTTATGTCATTTAATGTTTAACAACCAGTTAAATATTTCTATGAAGTATTTCACCAATGGAGGAAAAATGACTATTTTCATAAATTAGATTTTAGATTTGAATTAGTTGATATTTTAAAGACATACATGCACCAAGCGGAATGAGCATTATAGCGTCATATTTTAATTGCTTCTATCTATCTATCTATCTATCTATCTATCTATCTATCTATCTATCTATCTACACCCCTGTACAAATTAATTGAAATAAAATGAATAATTCCGTTATTACTTACTTTTTTAGTATTTTCCAAATAAACATGACCCAATTCACATGTTAGTGCTTCATATGTCCGTTCCACGAAGTCGTTCCTTGAAGATTGACCACAGATTCTCGATTGGATTTAAATCAGGAGAGTTTCCGGGCCAGTCTATAGTACTTTGATTTGCTCATTGGTATGACTTGCCAATGTGTTCGTGCAGCGTTACAATTTTCGTACGCTTCCATAGCAGACAATGGCTATAGGACAACTAATCGACAGCCGAGACAATAGTGTCTGAGCGTGATGCAAATATGATGCAATATTTTTCAAAGACAAACAAATTTCATGATACACCCCGAAAATTCAGAAGATTCATATTACTGCACACCTTGGCAAATGACCTGATCTGAGGAAAAATAGAAATCGATTACACCCTGTTACCCTGGTGGGTCTAAACCTGACCGTATGAAAGAAAGGAAATTAAAGCGATTGTTTCAATTAATGTTCACAAAGGTGTATGTATTTATGCATCCATCTATCTATCTATCTGTGTGTGTGTGCGTGTGTGTGTGTGTGTGTGTGTGTATGGTAAATAGAAAAATAAAAGTTCCGTGATTTATCTTCCGACACACATTCTTTCGTCAGGGCAAAGTAAATGAAGATAAATTTATTGAGTTTATTAACATTATTTTAAATTTATTAGAATTTATTTATTAAAATTTAGTTACCGTCAATAATTAATGTTTTTATAGAATGTATTTAAAGTAAATGCGTTATTTGTTAACAAATTCGCTAGTCACCCTAGCAGACGGCTGCGCTCGGAAACTAGTAGTCGGCCATTATTATTTTTTTATTATTATTATGTATGATCAAATATCTGTACATAGAATAACGATAAGACTAATATAGTTTGCTGAAGCAAATCATCTTGATATAAACAAAATAGATCCAGAAAAGTTACAATAAACCTTCCTGTTTTTACTGTCAATAAGTGCACAAATAAAACTCATTCGCCAGACAAACCAGCTGACCATACCAATATTTGTTAGCGAGCTAGTCCCTTTGATAAACAGAGCCTTGTGTAAGCAGGCTTAATCGGGGCCCTAGTAATCTTTGCCGTAGGAATATTTTATGTGTCTCTATTAGCTAGTGGTGTTTCATCTAAAGTATGACTTCACCTATGAACACGCACCATAACGGAAAGAAATATAAAAACTATTTACAACTAAAGAAGTTTTGTAGGACGCAGGCAAATGCTCACGTTGTAATGCACACTAGGAATCAGTGATAAAGAACTACACACAGCATATTTAAATGTTAAGATGGACGCTGGTTCACAACCTAACGACTGTTACCTTGTTTTCATGCAAGGCTATCACTTGATATTTCTACCATAGAAATACCGTATATTTTAAAAGATTAATTTGGTTAATTTAAACTAGCTATTTTTTAGCAAGCATTGACACGAAAGTTATTATTCTTATATTTGCTATAAAAGTGAGAATTTATCAGAAAAACGATTCAACATATTTTATTTCCATCAAAACTATTTTTAAACGATGACCAAAATATAAAAATTATCATCCATCCAAATTTGTAATTTGAATTACATTTTAAGAGTCTCTAGTTTACAAATAAGTAAATATTAACCGTATTTTGAATTGCCACTGTATGCAGTCCATCAACATACGAACTTACGGCGTACTTCTATACTATTTACACACATGCAAATCCGTCAAAATGTGGCCGTTCTGGATTATGCGGTTATTTAATGAAGCATGTGGTGTAGTAGCTCTACTCACCCAAATTAAAACCAACCAAAATCATTGGATAATTATTTCACAATACAATGACTATTATATTTAGATCCTAGATAACTATACACACTTACCTCCCAGTAATTATATTTCTTTCCTCTGGTAAATATGTCAAGCTTCATGGTTGTTTGGAATTTGAGTATAGAATTTAGGTAAATTTCTCGCTATCCTAAATTCGGTATCTACCAATTATATATTTATTCTTACAGCTAATAACATATAAGCAATACAAATCTCTTACAGTGAATTCTTCACACTATATGACGTAAATATAAGGTTTTCTCTCTGTTTTATTGGGTTGCACCTGTTATACTCAAATTTTAACCATTGTTCAAACATTCTTTGGTGAATTATGGTGCATTGGGCTAGTTGTTAAAACATTGATAACATTCTACAAAACATCTTTATACACTTGTTAATTAGTTTCTTTTTTTAGATGACTTTTTGAGCCCGTAAGTGCATTGAACCAAAGAAATTATTAGCATACAATTTACAGTTACAATTAATTTCAAAACTGAAATTATCAAACCTAACTGACAATTTAATCCTACGCTTAAATTCGTGAAGTCGAGGTATCAAAGAGGAAAGTATAAAAGTACCGTGAAAATATTTATAAAAAAAAGTCACAGTGAAGCTACGTTACGATGGTGGAAAAGTGACTGAAGACGAGATACCAGATCAGGAAGGATAACATTGTAGATTCTTCTTTGCATTTTGTCAAATATCTTTAGATATAGATTGAAGCACCAGGCCAGATATGTCAACAATATTCGATACAGGGATGAATGATAGACTTATAAATGTACAAGACAGATTCTGGCAAGAACAATGTCTAGACAACAGTGAATCGCCTCCTCCTCAGCAGTAGATTTAGCATGTAATTCAATATAATCGTACCGCTTTATGCCAGTGGAAAACACGAGATTCAGACGGATTTTTGTTACGTCTAATCCACTCTGTAAATTCAATTTAATATTAGTTAGCTACCTAGTTATTTAATATTAACTAGCTTTTTTTATAAAAATGGCGACAGTTCTGAGAAAGATATTAATTTTTTAAAGCTTTTTTTTTAAACGAAGTCTGTTTTGCCCAGTTCTTGAGGGGTCAGTCAAATAGCTTATACAACATTGTTTGTTTATGGTTGTGCTTTTAACGTAACCTTTAACCGAAAATCTCATTCTTTTTTATTTTTCAAGTGCGTAGCTAAACTATTTATCTAATATCAATTTTATTATTCTTCCAGCTGTAACTCAAAGCTTTATTTTAAATTTTAAAACGCTCTAAAGGTATTATTGTTTTTTTTATGGTCATAAAAAGATTTTTACGCATTAAATAACCTTTATACAATTCGAGCTCCTTTTCAAGACAATCATAGATTTCTAATATTATAGAATACTCAGATAATAGATAGTAGAAACTAACTCATTGCACTAAAGATGCACAGTATTATTCAAAAATTTATTCAAACTGTCTTTCTGAAATTGTTCCAGTGTTGTGAGAGAAGACAGTAAAATATAGTAAAGTGCAGGTTTTGCTATATGAATTAGTACAAAATGGGTGATGTGACATAAAATTATGTTTAAATCAAGCAAACTCATTACAACAGTGATAATAATCTCTCTTGAAAGAAATTCTTTGTTATTCCCCATTTGAGAACGAATCTGACTGCGGCGCAAAACTATAAACATTTGGCACGGCATGTAATATCAAATTATTAAAATGATTAATCGGAACAAAAAACAATCTCATTAATACGGACGTGGGTGTGCTTTATGTATATACTTTCGATAAAATGTAACTCAAGAGTAAACTAGATAGGCCATGAGTAATTTGTTTCGAGACGATGATCTTGAATGCCCGAGTTGGATTTTTTTCGTTTTATAAAATTATTCGCAACGAAAGAAAAAATATAATTTAAAGATTAAAGTAAATTTTATTAAAAGTAATGAAATCATTGTTAAATAAGGCATCTTATCTTTACTGATTTTGTTTATTTTAAAAAGTTGCTAAATATACAGCGGGGGAGAAGAAATATTTTAAAAAATGGATAAATTAAATCATTTTTTTTTTTTATGCATATTTAGTTATTATGCATCTGTGTACAGTTAATTATATGAAAAGTATGTTTATTCATTAGTTGGAAAAAATAATAAGGTAAAAATTTGTATGTGTACGAATATTTGTCCCCCCCCACTGTATATGTATGTATGTATGTACGTATCTATATATGTATTTGTGTCTATGTGTATGTGTGTGTGTTTGTGTGTGTGTGCGTGTGTGTGTTCCCATGATATTGCACATGAAATTCTGCATGAATCTCTTAATGCTAAATGCCATATAATTTTACTTCTTATACTGATTGTCATTCATAGTTGTTCATATATTTCGACCGACAATCAGAGCAGCTTGCATTATCGAAATATTATCCTGATTGCTAAAAATAAGTTTACTCAACGCAAACATGAAAAAGTAGGCAACCTTCGTATGTTTATTAGTATGTCAAATATTCATTACGTTACATGAAAACACTTCAAGAATGTGTGGTGTGTATTCTGGTATAAAATACACTTATAATAATTATCTATTCTATTTTATAAACTTATATTTTCAGTATAAATGCACCGAATCTAATAATTTGGGCTCTTCGACGTGGTATAATCATTAGAAAGATTGTCTCGCTAGATCAATTAAGACTGTGTATTGAGTTTGGTTCTCACTGGGTGCCCCATACATTCAGCCTTGTGCTACATCTAAGCTATGCTTAGTAAAAGCACACTGAATAATTAGGTCACGAAAATCTCATTGAAAGATAGAAAAATGACAGTAAAAGTTTCTTTTGGTTCCTTACCTTTAAAGTACATGGTTTCCGTGGGCACTGAGTTCGAAACTTTCTTTTTCTTAAATTTACATTCAAACATTTTCTTATTCCATGCAATTTTGATTACGCTCTTAACCATAGAAAATACAATGGATGGCATTTTGACGTGATACAATAGTTAGCAATCGTGTCTCGCTAGGTTTGTTATGACTGAGTAGTAAGTTCGATACTTACTGGATGCTCCATATTTAAGGTCACGTGCCACATATAAGCTACGCTTACTAAATTCCTAGAAAAGGCAAAGAATAGCTGAAGTTCTTCATCCGATTTCTTCATAATTTATTCTTCTTTCTGTCTATTGAAAAAGTATTTGATTTTTTGCGTATCTGAAAAGTAAAACGACAACGTTTTTACATGTTACTTTATAAATTATGTGTTGAAGAAAACCTTAATTATATCGGTGTCTTAAGAATAATTAATAATGCTTATTTAGAGAGGGTCATGGCTTTATAAGTGAACACGCTTGTGTATGTTAGCGCGTGTGTATGTTTGTGTGTATGTACAACAGTCACTAAAAGGGTTGTTCCTGATCATTTGATATTAAATACGTTATGAATGATGAATAGACTTTGTTACGTTTTTCAAAACGCTCCCATGACCCACTTATAAACGGGAGCTTAACCTTACAATTTAACAATGTATTCACTCTAATAAGTCCCTTGTCCGGAAACCTGGGAAGCGGAAATTTGCAAATTCTTTCAAAAGGTTGGAAGGGAAGGGATGAAAATTTTAGGAACTGCGCTATCAACGGATACATTCCACTCGACAATGTTTTAAATTAGTTGATAAGAAATTGAAATGTCTAAGATTCTAATTAAAATAATGGATTGGTGAGAATCATTCTTGCTAATGGAATGAACCTTCTGATTTTAAAGATAAAGTTCTATTTACATAATGATTTCGATAAAAAAAAAATTGCAATATTTCCCTTACAAACAAAGTAGAGAAGCATCACTAAGTTGTTTTCCCATTTTGGCATCTTACTTAACTGCTGTTAGTCTGATACACACACAAATACACACACACTCACACACACACACACACACACACATTTTGAACAACTTTTCAACATTACGTGCTCGTTTAGTTTACTCATTCTATAAAGCAATATTTCTTTCCTATCGCTGACCGTGTTTATTCTTGTACTCGTTAAAAGGCGTTTATATCTTGTGTGATTCATTTAGGCCATGCCTGTATGCTTGTCTTCTTTCCTGATTTCAGCCACTTTGAAATGTACACTACACAAAACTTTCATACTTGTCTGATTTAATTGCTTACCGTATATTTCCACGTATCAGGCGACCTATAGATAAGACGAGACCCGAAATCTAGGTAAATTTTTGTAGTTTTATCTGATATCCGAAGTATAAGACGACCGAAAACGTAGGCTAGACTATGTACAGTATCAAGTATGTTATTGGAAAATAAAGTTTGCATTTTATATTAAATGTTGTTGCTATTTAATGACACAATGATAATGAATTTTAATTAGAAATATAGATTGTATGTTATCCTAAATGTCGCTTTTGACACTGCTATTAGAAATAATGATTGTGTCGAATCTTGAATATTCCATTTTAATGTGAAATCAATCTCTTGAATATTCCATTTTAATGTGAAATCAATCTCTTGAATATTCCATTTTAATGTGAAATCAATCTCTTGAATATTCCATTTTAATGTGAAATCAATCTCTTGAATATTCCATTTTAATGTGAAATCAAAAAGTAAAAGTAGTTTTATTACATTTATAACTGTAGTACATCATTATAATGTGAATTATTTCAACTAGAAATATTTACGTCGGTAGTTACAATACCGAAGCAGTTGTTAGTCTACCCCGATCTATGGCATTAGCATACTAGACTACTTACCAGTTCCGATATCACATAGGATTTAAGATTAGGTTTTTGTAACTGTTGTATTAGACGATCCCCCTATCTTTTTTTTTTTTTTTTTTTTTGGTGGGGGGTAATATTTAACATTTAAAGGTTATCTTAAACGCGGGAATATACGGTATTTAATTTTTGCTTGATCTTGAGGAATTTTAACCACTCTTTGTAAATTTTTAGCATCTCATTGTCACTATGATCAGCCCATCTGCGTACTTCTAAAATATACATTACACGAGAATATAAAGATATAAAAGATGTTTATTCCACAAATGATTCGCTTATTTATCAAGGCTCAGCGGAAAATAATGACGGGAAATCTCTTTTATTGTTAATGCGTTTCCTTCTTCTTTGATCGCATTTCCTTTTTAATTGAACTGAAATGTCCGAACCAGTCTTCAAAGACATGAAACAGATTTATGTTTCATACTTTCCTCCGATGTTGGCAGTTTTGGTTATTTATTAGGTTGGTGCAAAAATAATGTCGTTTTCTCACATATGTTACTATGTGAGAAAACGACATTATTTTTGCACCAACCTAATATAATTAACTATTCATTTGGTTATGGGAAAGAAGCACCCGAGTTTATGACCGTCTATTTTATGTTTCCTTTCAGGGAGAATAACGTCTCTTCCAGCCACCACTGCTTACAATATGTTAATATGGCAACTTAGCCGATGAAAATTCTTCTGACAAAAAAGATACATTTAATATCCTCTCAAACAGCTTTTTCATTTTGTAATCTTTTCATAGCCACTGAGTAAACAGTGTAAATGTTCTTGACTCAATCGACACACGTTTATACGATTATATAAATCAGTGAGTACGTGCTTATGTGCAAAAACACTGACACTATTACATTACCAAACTGAACCGTTTGTGTGACTTTTTAATTACAGTACGCGCATCATTTCAGAATTTAAAATCTATTAGAACGTAGCCTGGCACAGTTTTTAGCTGAATTTTGATCCGAAATCTTCATTCTATAATGTTCAGTCTAATTGGTTAATAGAGAAACGATGGATTTAAATGCATTGACAAAGAAGGCGATTACGCTGAAAAATAAATATTTGCAAACATCCTTATTTTTATTGTTATTATCGGTAGGTCTTGACCCCACCCCCAGGGGGCTTCTTCATGTGTCATAAGCCAGGAGGGTACAGTTAATGATCAAAACGTTGGGATAATGACCAGGACATTAGTTCAAATGGTAACTCCTTATTCCAGAAATTAAGACGGAAAATCAATACTTATTATTTAAAATATTTTTTTTCATCAAAAGGCTACATATTGTTCAAATAGCAGGGTAGATTAGGTGATCTAGCCTTGGATGGCAGGAACCCTATGAGAAGGGAAAATCTCAATTCCAAGCAGTAGAGAAAGCTACAGGAAACCATTCCACAATCTTTGCTAAAAGTCATGGAAATTCACAGATAATAAAGAAAAGGAATCTATTTACAGTGCACTATTTACATTGTTCGGGGTGTTGTCCTCATCTTTATTGCCATATTCACGACGTTTCAGCTTTCTGCATTCCTTGGAATTTCTAACCGAACCCTTTATTTAGTCCAGGGGACCGCTCTAATTCCACATTCCATGCCTTTGGATATATCAGTTTCAGTTAATTAATAGGGACAAATGATCCAGTAGATAAAAGAGTTGGTTGGACGCATGGCCCACTGTATAAAAGCGATGTTTGATCGATCCAAAAGTGACTTGACCCAAAGAGTTTTGTGTTCAATCTCTGGCCACAGCAGAGAGAGAGAGCAAAGTCTTGGAGAGTTTATATATTAAGGGGGATTATCTAAAACTGATATTCAAAGGCACGAATTTAGAATTAGAACAATCTACTCTCGTAGACGAAATAAAGCGTCCGGTTCGGTTCGAAATTTCAACAAATATCACCTGGAGAGACGCAATGAATATGGCAATATATGTGAGAACAACAGTCCGAACAATGCAAGTCTATTTACACAATAGATATAATCTCAGAAGTATAGACAGATGTTGAAAAAGAATCTGTAGAGAGCCATGGTTTCCAACAACCTGAAGGAAGCATTACAATAAAAATTGTTTCCAATAAAATGAATATATACAAAACAATATCTTTGAGGTAGCCAGCAAGGTTTTATTCAATCTTTCTATTTTTCAATCCTTTTCTTTTCATCCCTTTGTTTTCTTCTATTAGCTTTTACATCTTGACTGGCTGTGAAACATGAATTTCAATTTCAATCTCAGTTTATCCTCTCTTCTTGCCTCACTTTCATTTATGTCTAAATTCTATTTCAGACACTGATTTTCCTTGATTTGGTTTTCTCAAAAAAGGGTAACAGTCAACAAGATTAGATTGTAAAATGGGGATAAAAAAAACCCCCAAATAACGAAATGAATATAAAATGTTCTTAACCATAAGATAGGAACTATGTATATTAATGTCTATACATATATTTTTATGCGAATTTGGTGAACTGGAAATATGTGTGGCTAAATACAGTTGTGTGAAATGCTTGCGATTTCTTGTATGTTTGTGATTACAGTAATATTCACGTAGCTTTGTTGAGGGAGTTTCATTATTAATGAAGCGAAAGTGCCGTAAATAACAAGGAATGCTCATTGTCGGGGAATTATGGTTGATATATAAATAATAATAATAATAATAATAATAATAATAATAATAATAATAATAAAGAAACAATTGTAGGCGGAAGAATCTAATGTTTAGAATATAAATGTCTTCCTAGATATGTAACTGAACGAAAGCAGTCGAAATTGAGATCGCGAATCTTTTTTTTTTTTTTTTTTTTTGTCTAGTAACTATGTTGGATCTTCTTTACAAACAGTATAAGTTTCTTGCATCTAGAAGAAGTAAAGAAAGCATGACAGTTATAATCTAATACCACCGGTTCGAACTTTGGTTCCTTCGTCAGTGATTTTGTTATAGAGCATAAGTATTTAAAAAAATCATATCGGCCTTATCGAGGAAATCGAGAACATTGACACGGTCTGTTTATTTTTGTACTAGTAAAATCCAAACTCAAAATTGTATTCATATACTTAGAATAAACCATATTTCTTCAAAAAATATTAGTTGTTCAAAAAATCGTAAAACCTGTGTGGATGTATGTAGTAAGTTAAGACATTGTGACACTATTAAGCTATGGTAATTGGCTAACTAATAAACCATAGAAATTAAAACAGGAAATACTTAAGGCGAAAAAGAGCTATCCCAAAAGATAGACTGATCGATGTAAAAAAAAAGATCTTATTCTATTTACGAAAAAGATACTTTTCGCAAAAGACAGTAAAACCATGTGTGGGCTCTAGTGAAGCTGATTAATGTCTCGTCGGGGGAGATAGGAGGAAAAGCAAATATTTAGATATCGGCCAGACCATGGCGGTCATAAAAATTTCGGCTTGAGATGATCGCCGATACAGGCAGGGAGAATCAATGTTAATTATCTTTTCAATATATCGTTTATTTTTTTTCTTGGCCACGGCGAGGAGAAGCAATGTGGCAATTGTAAAATTTTGGCATGAGACAGAAAATAGAGTGCAGA
Source organism: Acanthosepion lycidas (assembly GCA_963932145.1). NCBI lineage: Eukaryota > Metazoa > Mollusca > Cephalopoda > Sepiida > Sepiidae > Acanthosepion > Acanthosepion lycidas. The sequence goes on from OZ010583.1 coordinate 65,781,080, forward strand.
ATTGAGATTTGGCGAGATAAAAGAATTTAATTTCTCAACAAGCCAAGGATTCCATTATAAAGCTAACTTCACGAAGGGACCAGATGGCAAACTTTGACAGTGATTGATGGAGTCGGTAGAGAGTGCTGGCTAAGTGAATTTTGGGTGGCTAAAGGATATGATAGAAATTTAATTGGCATATAGAATTCGTAAAAATTTTGACCGATGGGAAAAAAGGAGAATTTTGTAAACAAAAAATCTAGATTATAATTTTAAGGACGCTAGCTTAGTCACACCCGCGCGGCCGGGATGCCATTGGTCGAGTGGTAGCAATGGTCATAGGCAGAGGTGAATGGATGAGAAGGAAGGAGAAGTTATTAACGCCCACTGAAGGGATTGGTATGAAATATCAATGTGAGAGAGGAAGAGTCTAGGAGGATAGCTCTCCCCCGACCTTCCCTCACGGACGAGGGAGACCCCTACCCTCGAAATGGAAAGTGATTAATTTTCCAAAAATGTGAAGTAATTTTCCTGGCCTGACAACAAAGAGATTTCTTATTGGGAATCGAGATTTACCGAGAACCCCAGGCCGCGTCCGGTCCCGCACCGGGTTTTGGTCGGTACCCATATAAACGAACGTCCTCTGGCAGTTAGTCAGTTGGAGTTGGAGTTGCCTCTCCTACCAATAGCAAGTTATACTGACGAACGAAGCCAAGCCAACACCTAAGAACTAAATCAGTTGATTTAAGATACCAACTTGCTTGAAACATAGAAGTGTCACATTTCGTAGAAAATGGGCTGGGAGAGAAACACACTCCTGTATATAATAAAAGGATAACGTTAATTTGTTTATTTCTTAACATACTTGAACCTCTTGGGTTTTTATTTTATTTTTTTTTTTTCCTTTGCGCTTGTGCGATACCACCTTCAGTCCGGACTCAGCCTACACTACGGCCCGACGCCTGATTGACCTCGTCTACCTAAGATCAAAGTCACAACGTGGGTAGGTTAGACTTGAGATTGAAGCAGTTACTCCAGTAACCAGACGTTGCAAGTGAGCTGGGAATGATAGAGTTGGAATTGAACCGCTACAGCTGGTGAAGCCGTTAACATCGACGACCAGAATTCGACCCTGGGATTTCGCCGAGTAGCGACGACCACCGATCGACCGGGACACAGGCTGGTGGCGGCGACAAAGAGTCAACCCCAAAACGCCGGTAGAAGAAACATTACAGTTTCGCGCCGCGACTGGGAGTTGACCACGGGCCGACGGCTGAGTGTCACACTTTTTAATACTCTTTATAACGACATTCTGGTCTTTGGTTTTCATTGGCAATGCCCACGAGAAAAGTAAACAGTGGAATTTTAACATTATATCTCATTTATCAGAAGTGAGAACTGATGGCAACGAAGGAAATGAATAAGGAAATTGATATATATATATATATATATATATATATATATATATATATATATATATATATATATATGGGATGGAGAGATAGGGAGAGCAAGAAATATTGTTTTGTTGAAAGAAAATATGACGTGGGGAAATAAGTGACTTGAAAGGAAGAATACTTGCGTGTAAGAGAGGGGAGAGTTTTGTTCATGGGAGGTAAATTGTTTTGTTTCTTAAGTCTTCGTTTAGAAATTGTAGGATTTTGCTTTTGAGAGCCGACAACAGCTTTTCACGAAAAATGTTGATACTTTTCTTTTTAAAAGTGAATGTCTATTATGAATCTTCGATTTGTAGTTCTAAATATTTTAGGCGCGCTATGCTCAGAATAATTCATCTATATTCTAAAGTTTGATTAAAATTAACATAAATAAACTAGTGTTTCTTTTTATTGTTAAAGTCTTAAGTATATTGTTTTGTAGTCTGTAACTTGACATGTTTATAGTTTTATTTATGTTCTATTAAGTTGGTGCAAAAATAATGACGTAATAATGTCGTTTTTTGACGTATTTTTAACCTAAAAAAAAGACGTTATTACGTCATTATTTTTGCACCAACCTAATACTTGCCTGTTTTCGGTAACGTTTACCTTTGATTTTGACACAGCATTTTTTTCTCTTCAGGTCAATGTCCTAACCGAAGAAAATTCATTTCTTTTGATGGAAAACGAACTTTTTGCCTGTTTTTATTTATTTCTATGATTATTTATCTTTTCTTGTATAAAGTTCTTTCCTTTTAATTTTATGTATTTCTTTTACTTGATTAATGTTATATAAGACTTTGATCTGACTACATTATTAACGATATTCCCAGTTACAATTAGGAAATATTTAGATGTTACTTTTAGGACTATTTCGAGGCCTGAACAAATAACCTTGTCTACTGTAATCTAAACCATATTGTATGTTATAAGTTTGTCAGGAACATAGAATTTATGATCTTTGTGTGATCCTGTCGAAATATGTCATATCTATTTGCAAGATAGTCTTATGTAATTATTTTGTGAGATTCCTAGTCACTGATTCACTCGTTGTAATATTAATTAACAACTGACTACGTAATATATGTACACATGTAACTACAAAGGATGGTTAGAAATATGAACTGTTAGGTGTGCTACGTAATGACAAGGTGTAAAGCTGAGAGTCAGGATTCTTTTGGGGTTGTAATTGCCGTTTTAATGGTCCTGTGGGCTCTCTAGACAAAACCATTACCTTGTGGGTAATAAAGCCTGCAAAAACTTTGATAACTTAAAAAATAGTTCACCTTCAAATGTACCTCTGTTTGCTACTATATGTAGCAACAACTAATTCACACGTTTACGAAGGCTTCATCCACAAATTGGCAATTTATTTCAGACATTGAATGTGCTTCTATTCATCATGTTGAGTAATCAGTGCATGTCACAAGGTATCTATATAGAATGATTTGGGATTATTTAGACTTGTAGATAGCAGGAGGGGACCAACTATATTGATATAAAACTTTTGAAATCTCGTCACAGGAATTTCGAAAGAATTTTTAGGTGAAGATTCCTTGTGTTTATGCATTTGGGACTGTTAGTATGATGTACATAATGCCAGTCTTATCGGTCCCTGGTCAACAGTGTCCCTAGATTTTGTCTTCTTGATGGACGATTTAATGTTTATGTGTGATTAGGAATGTATACAACTAAATATGTATATCTGTGCAACTTACTCGGAATGAAAGGTCTAGGGTAAGGCGTAGATACATTACATAATATATAATTATTATTAGTCAATGTACGATTTAATTTCAACGTTTGATACTCGTACTTTAGTAAGTGCTGGTAAGCCACACGTGCCTAGCGCACATCGAAAGCAGTACATGACATACAATTAACGACTGTGTATTTTGTTAGTCTTTTATATGGCTACATCTCAGATATATTCTGTAAGAATTGTTATTTTCCTTTGCCGTCTGATTTTTTTATGAGACAGCGGAGGGATGACACCACGAAGGAAGCCGCTAACATCTCTCGGTCAAAGGTTATTTAGTTTGTGCCTGCGTTAATTTTTGCCGCTAACTTTTTAAAAGAAGAATTCCAACAGGTATTTCATTATTTATCATTATCAACTTGATGGCGTGCTACACCTGTAATTACTGCTGTCGGTGACTAAATAATAATTGATGGACACAGGTTGTTGGTGTACTAGCGTAGATAGATGACTAAGCTGCTCTATAATCGGCATCATTTGGTGTTAATTACATTGCTTCCGATAAAGGTATCGCTAAATCAGTTGAGAATTCATTTTCGATAACATCCTACCATACCTAGAAGTTTGCGTTAATTTTCATATCATTTGTGTACGGAAAAGATTTTATCTTCGATGAATTTTCTATTTATAGTTCTAAACATTTTGGGGCATTTCTTCAGATAGTAACTACAAAATAAATGTGAATTTGTTTTTGTTTTTTCTATAACCAGGTAAGGCTTATATTTTTGTAGACTATAACCAAGTAAGTTTATAGTTTTCATTAGGTTGTACATGTTACTTTTCTACTACTTTTTTTAAATTTTGCCTTTAAAATGGTTATCAGTTTCAAAATGCAATGGTTTTTGTTTACATTTGATTGTAACACAACTAGTGCTACACTCACTACAAATTAATATCTTTGCTAAATATTCACGTGAATTTTGTGGACAAAATATGATTTAAAAAATTATCATAGACATTAAAAATATACGTAAAGTAATACACGTAAGTCACAAAAAATATGCCAATTCTTTCTATTTCTCGTTCTTTCTCCCCCCTCTCTCTCTCTCTCTATATATATATATATATAGAGAGAGAGAGAGGGAGAGAGGGGGGAGATAGAGGGAGAGAGAGAGGGGGGGAGAGAGAGAGAGGGGGGAGAGAGAGAGACATGCATGCATGAATATGAATGAATATTAATATGCAATCCAAAATACGACAGCTAATCAATATTCGATAAATGCGAAAATGTGATGATTAAATGTTAGAATTTATTCTCATCAACCTAATTCCTATACGAATAAAATAATCGTAAAATTGTCACTATCGTACAATGCGAGTTATCAGTATTATTTTCGTTACTATCCTACTTAGTATTGACACTAAAAATCCAGTACAGTAATATTCATAATTATTTTATAAACATCTAACGTCTCTTTGTTTTTCCATTTGTGTTGACTTTTTAAAAATCTTTTTTCTATTTCATTGCTCTAGTGCAACCTCATAATGAAAGATGTATAATCTGCAATCTGTTCCAAACTTAAATATTTTCCTAGTCTACTCAGCAGTCAATAGTAGGCAAATAACTAGCGATAGACTACATGGTTATTTTCTAAACATAATTTAGATGTGGCACGCAGTGAAGATCGAACGCACTATTCAGTCGTAAATGATCAAGCAAGACAAAATTGCTAACCATTCCACCACCCCAGGCGCTCCGCTGGTGATAAACTACATGGATCTGAAGTTAATTTTGCGAAATTATAAATCATACCAATCATACGTATAAATAAATCGGGTAAGTGGACAACAAAGTAAAAAAAAAAATTAGAGCAATGAAACTTGACTTACTTCATAGGTTGAGGTCTTGGAAGGCACGTATGTGCACCATGCGTTGGATAGTGGGAAGTGAGTTCAGTTTCCATTGAACCAGAGAAACTAACGTTCCCACCAAAAACGTAATTGCTACGTTGTATTACATCTTGAAAAATGAGGTGAAAGTGAGACAGAAATGTTTAAGTCTTCAGCAATGCCACCTAACGACCTTTGATGAAACCAAGTGTGGTCATAAAATTTCCAGTTCATGTACTCATGGGGAAATGTATTTCTTTTTCTTTCTTTTTTATTATTCATTATTATTATTATTTTGCTAATCGATTTTATTTCATTTCTCCACAAATGACAGCTGAAAAGCAATAAATACATGTCCCAAAGAACATGCTAATTCTTTCTGTTTTCCTCTCTCTCTCACTATATATATATATATATATATTTAAATGACAACACCGTGAATTTATTCCCAAACGAAGAGGTGGAGCATCCAAAAGATACAATGTTTAGAGGACACTAAAAGTAACCATATTTGGTGTAGGAGAGCTCGTTTGCACCATCTATAAATGAGGTGATCTAATTGAGGGCCGGAATTCGGACAAGAAGGGAATATTACTTGTTTTTCTTTCAAGCCCTTTTGCTAACCATTGATCACAGAAAGTAATTGAACGGACGTAATGAAAGGAACGAGCCGAATGCAGTATTATATGTGAATTTTATTTTAGCTGACGACCGAAGTAACGCAACAAGATCGTTTCATAACTAGAGAAGAGTATCAATCCGAGTGAGCAGACTGACGACTAGCATGGCCAACGTGAGACACGGTTGTTGGCCAGGTGAGGAGGATAAGTTCACAAGAATTCTAAAAGCGAAAACTTTGTTCGATTAATCACATATGGAGGTGAAGTTAACCTACTTATTATCTACAGAAGACGGATTAAAATATACCTACAAAAGTGATTCCCTTTACAACTGCCAAAGTTATAATGTCACTGATGATAAAGAGTTCATGACAGCAGCCATAACGAACAATGTCTTCGTGAACAGAAAACATGAACGATGACGCACATTTTCTCTCTTCCCTACAATAATAACAAAGCAAAAAAAAAAAAAGAAGCTTTTGTAGGCTGCATTCCACTTTGTAATGGTGGTAAGTCTTTTGCTGGTGAAGAAAAGGAACATATTTTTTCTAGAAACTGTCAAACCAGCAACGAACACTAACGCAGATTTTATTATGCAAGTCAGTGTTTTTCATAATAAAATCGGCATTAACCAGCTGATGTTCGTAAACATTTCCACGTTATACGTAATATGATAAATATATATTGCGAGCTTCGGTTTATAATATTTGTTTTTAGTAGAAATATTGATAACTTATTTTATGATTTGACAGGCTGTGCAACATATATTTATTTATAAACGCGAAAGATATTGGCAACAGAAACATATGTACACAATATACTAGATACATGAATAAATTATTATTTTATTATTTTACATGTTAATATCGACTAATTAACATTCTATAACTTTCATCGTTAATTTTCTTTATTATTCTACTGTTTTGATTTCAACATAAATTCTAGTTTATATTATATGTATCTTCTTTGCTAGAATATAGTTTCCATATTTTTACGACAGACAACACATTTTCTATTGGAAAGGCTATGAGTTACTCTGTTAATTTGGTGCCCTTGAAACATTTTTACGGCTAGATGGGCAATAGCCATCTTTGTAGAATATGATGCTGCATTGTTTTGTATGAATATAATCTTTAAATTTCTTTAACCAAACGGTTTTCTTCAAAAAACGTCTGGTCAAAGAACTTGTAATAATTCTTTTCCTTTATAGTGACACGATTATCAGCTTTGAACTGACCTATAATTCTACTCGCCTAGAATACTAACCAAAAATATTATTCCACATACTGTTATCTTCTAAATCATCTTGTCTGACTATTTCCATGAAGGATCCAACCTCTCGACAAGCCATAAACTCCATACAATGTAACCTTACGTTCATCTGTACAAATTACTACTGAAAAATTAGTTGTCATCTACTTATTCGACTATCTTACACTTTTTTCTCTCTGATAATTACTTAAAACTGGTAGTTTGGTTGCTTTCCTGTCTTTAACCAATGTCATTATTCGGCATCTTTTTTCTCTCTATTGATATTCTCAATATAAATTTATCAAATAATATTTTGCAGGTCTATCAATTTTTCTTGCTTATTAGCGTTTTAATTTTTCTCAGATCTCTCCTATACTTAAATCCCGTGTTTTGTTCTTATACCAATGTTTTCAATTTCTCTTTTTAATTATTATACCATATCTTTAAAAACATTTTCGCCTTTTGCAATCTTGTATTTTCATTCCCCCAGTAACTTTACACTGTTATGATTTTCTTTCGTAATTTATCTCCCATATGACACCGTGACAATCTTTAAGTACTTTAGACTGAAAATGAAATATCATTAAGCATTCCTCTTATATATATTTATTTAAAATATGATGGACAACTCTTGAGTTGCATAATAAAATTTCATAACATATAAGTTTATTCTGAAATTTTTACCAACATTTTTTAAAACATCGACTTTGTATAATAAAATCTCACAAAGAATTATTTGAAAATAATGCACATGATAAGAAAGTAAAAATCCCAAAGTTTTGTGTAAAATACACGATATTACGGGGTTACAAAAGATATATATATATATATATATTAGGTTGGTGCAAAAAATAATGTCGGTTTTTGACGTATTTTTTAACGTCAAAAACTGACATTATTTTTTGCACCAACCTAATAGCTCCTGATAGTTAAAGAGAAAATAAAAACAACCAAATTAGTTCTTCATCATATTTTACTGCCTTCAAGCTCTGCTGCCCAATACAATTTTAATTTATTCGTACAGTTGCCCGATTCATAGTTTCTAAAGTTCGAAAAATATACAAAGTTTTACATGAAAAACGTTTTTCATTAAATTTTAAAATATGTTTTGAATGGATGTTTTGAAAGATGTGTCTTTTCACCCAACTAATTCAGCCTTTTCAGTGAAGTGATTCTAAGAGAATTAGAATTCCTACCAGGATTCATTATTGGCGGTCATAATCTTAACAACACTGGATATGCAGATGACATTGTGTTGATAACAGATACAAAAATTAAAGCAGGAAAATTCTTGTAGAATCTAGTAAAGGAAAACGAGAGGAAAAAATGTATGGTTGTCAGTAAAAGGAAAAGCCTAAGATGCAAAGTACACGTTGGAAAAACGAAAATCAAGTCCAAAAATTAAAATATTTAGGAAGTGTTTTAACCGAAGACGGAAAAAGCAACAACGAAATCCGAAGACGCATCTGAATAGAGAAAGAGGCATTCCAAAAGCTAAGCAAAATATCAAGAAACAGGAAAATTTCCTTAGAAACAAAGGCTACTGAACTACTATGTAATAATGGTTCTGTTATATGTCAGTAATACTGGAGAATCTCTTCATAGATGAATAAGAGACTTGAGGTAACATAAATGTGGTTCTGCAGAAGGATGCTGAGAACACTACGGACTTGACATGTGGGCAACGACGAAGCTTTTGAGAAAATGAACAAAAAAGAACACTTATACTTAGAATCAGAAAGAGACGGTTGAAACTTTTAGGGTACACAACAAGGAAAGAAGGCTTGGAGAAATTGACACTCACATGACACGTTGAAGGTTATAAACTATCTATTGAGATTGTTTAAATGGTTGGCAGAACAGGGATTAGGAGAGATAGCAAAGAGACAAGCCTTACTAAAAGTTTCAAAGGATAGGAAATGGAGAGCCATGATCGCTCACACTCTAAAGGGACACGGCACATGGAAGATGTTTGTACATCCGAAATGTGCAAACGGAGATAAGCATTTATTAACATCTTCGACGAGACAAACAATACATGATGCAATGACGGATATAATTATAAATTATTAAAAGTTTAGTTATCAATTGAAGGATTTCTTTTAAAATAAGCATATTAATCTGGAAAATACATTTAAAAAAATGAGTGGATGCTAAAAGATTCTCGTCCCGTCAACTTGATCAACTGGATAAACATAATTTTTAAAAAGCCATCCTTGGTTGAGCTGATAACTTTTCAGCACATCTAGGAGGTATATGAATTATTTAAAATAGATACTTTCTTAAACAAAAGTTTTAATTCGATATTTAATAAATTTTGCTTAGTACGGCACAGCATCATAGTGTTAAAATGTGAAGGGATTATCGAAGAAAATACAAAGGATCTGTGATCCATATAACATCAGGATATTCTTCAAAAGCCACCTCTTCCAAGTAAGACCCTCCATAGAGGAGAACATGACTAAGAACTGTGAGTACGCTATCCCGTGCAGCTGTGGTAAGAAACACAAAACAAAACAAAAACAGGCCGTTCACTTAAGGTAAGACTACAAGAACATCGTAAAGCGGTAACACGAGGGTAAATAGAAAAATCAGACATAGCTGACCACGTATGGAGAGAAAAAGGAGATCACCATCCCCTGTGGGATGTGGTTGAAATAATAGACAGAGAGCATCACTGGAAAATACAAAAACTTAAGAAATCACATCAAACAAAAAAAAATCCTGAGCCGTCCAGCATAGAAAAGAATACAATATGGGAACCAGTAATAAGGAGTGCTAGAGAAAAGCAATGAATAACAACAAAAATTACAATATAAGCTCTGGTAAAAAAATGTTGTATCTGAAAAAATTCATATACAGCTATCCTGAAGGATACATGGCCCAGTGGATAAAGACATTGGTTAGATTCAGTGACTAACCCAAAGAGTTGTGAGTTGAACCAAAAAATTGGAGAGTTGAGTAAAGGGCAATAACTGAGATATTCGGAAGAGTTATGGCACGAAGAACAATCTACCCCGGTGGAAGAAATAAAGGGTTCGATTCGAAATTCCAATCATTTGAAGAAGGCAATGAAGATGAGGATAACAGCCCGATAATGCAAGTAAGTATAATACCTCATGTCAGGGATATAGACAGAGACTGATATTTTCTCTTCGTGTTACTTCTGTGTAGAGGTTACCAACATTTTTTTTCGATTTCCTTGATAAATTTCCCTACTGTTAACTCTGGACATTTCTTTTATTATATTATCTTTACAGATATATTTTATTTATATCTGAATTTTCCACGTATATATACTACATAGTGTAAATATATAGTGTAATTTTTATATACGTAAATATGTCTATATTTTTAGCCCAAATCTCTCTCTCTCTCTCTCCCTATATATATATATATATATATATATATATATATATATATATATATATATATATATATATATATAAATATATATATATATATATGAGTAGCATAAGTAAGGCACTTTTGTATTTTTCATATTAAAAGAAACATTAAAAAAAGAAAAGAATCGCATTATAACAAAAAAGAATAAATGAGCGAATAAAAAGATGGAAAGTTCTATTAACTAGATAACAAAACGACAAGTAAATACCCTCCCCCCGCCCGCCCACACACACACACACACACACACATACACACACAAAAGAAATGAGTATCGATATCTGAAAGAGGAAACTTCATCACTTCTTCAAAAAGTTATTCCTCTTTTTCCTGTGGATGCTAACGAAACCGGGATGGGCAAAGTAGGAAAAAACAAAAAAAACAAAAACAAAAAAACCCAACAAAACACATACACACACACACAAATACACACACACACACACAAAAACGGGAAGTCATATAGTCCAGGCTATTGCGAACAATATTTTCCAGGTTAATTATTCAAATAATAACTATGCATGTTAAAACGTATTACTGCTTATGCGAGCGTTGAAAGATCTGAGGAGAGGAGATTCACATAGGAGAATGTGTATATACGTATTTATGCATATGAAGTCTATCTGCAACATATTCAACTATACTGAATATATCAAAAACCGAATGCGTGGTATTGATAATGAGATGGTATTTTATCATGAATGCGTGAACAAAGAATCTCCCGTGAGGTTACTCAATCAGCAGTGAGACATCATTGAGTAAGCTTGTGTACTGTATGATTGTTGCATTGAGAATGACAGAGTAGATTCTTTACGTTTTGTGTATGACTTTTGGTTATAGAATAGCATTACCTAGATCTCTCAAACTCCTACAGTCCATGTTTCGCCTCCACTACGTGATTAAGGAGAATGCTACGCAGCAGCTGATGACAAGCACAAAACATAACTTTGCAGACTCTTTTAAAAAGTGGAAGATGTATTGGGATAAGTGTGTGTGTGGTCCCAAATGGGTATACTTTGAAAGGAATTAAGTTGCTATTGCCCTGGGTGTATTGTCTTTTTCGCAAAGAGAATGGTTGCACACTCGCAGTACATAAGTAATAGCATGTGCACGTGTACAAATAAGTGAGCATCTATATAAGATTACACACACAAACACACACACACACACACACACACACACACACATATATATATATATATATATATATATATATATATAAAAGTGCACATTGCCAGTCTATTTCATGCTAAATACAATCGTCAGATATACATATCCTGAAATCTGAATAATCGGAGATTATAAAGAAAAAGTGCTCAATGTGCAGCAGAGCTATCTAAGATCTTATTAAAAGACATACCAGCAAACGCGCTTCGCCTAAGGTTTATCAGACTTGTAGGTAGCATCCTAGCATGATAAACCAGCTGGTAAGTCGACAAACTATTCTTTTTAATACAATATCTTTTTTTATATATATGCAAGTCCTCGGGCTTACCAATAAATCGTCCGGTGTTTGGAAGTAGGTTATCCGAGATCTTTTCAGTTACCTTCTATATTCTCATAGAAAATAGACAGAACCCCAAATAAAAAAAAATACATAATCCATCCACATTCTTGCATAATTACAATGAAATGCAATAAATCTAGTTTCTTCGACTCAGAAACCAGTGTTTAAACCGTGTAGTTATAAAAGTATATACATTACGCAGGTTCACTCATTTGAATAGTATATGTGCATTTTAATGTGAATGCACATGGCTTTTTGGGTGCAGATGTTTATCTGATGCAATTAAGTTTATATTTACAAGTTTGCAGCTGTTACGGTATATTATTAATTTTAAGTTTATATGCAGAAATATAGAACGTTTCAAGGAAACAATGTTTTCCATTTTGCTTTAATTGCTTTATTTGATTAGGTAAATTAGCAACATTAAACAGTGGAGACTGTTGCAAACTTTGTGTCCTTTGCTAAAGTGCTCAAGCATTAAAATTCCTATTTCGAACGAAGATATGTAACGATTATGAAGTTTAAAGAAACTTCTGAAACATGAGAGGATCGATGGAAAAAAACACAATGAGAATAATCAGATAAGGACTTTCTTTTTTTTTTTCTTTTTTTTTTCTTCTTTTTCGTATTGATAAGCGTACTGGTGCCAGTATACTGCAACTTTCTTTGTTGAAGATAAACAAAAGTAAACAATTCGTGACATCTTGATGCAAGATTTAATGAATAACTTGGTAAATGTTAATAAGAAACGTGCTGAGAATTTCTTGGATTATCCTCAGCCAACAACTTAAGGAAGTATAAACTACAAGTTAAACAAACTATTGGTTATCACCAAAAGGATGAGACCAAAATGCACATTACAAATCGGGATATTAAAAAAAAAAAATTTAAATATCTACGAAGTGATCTAACAGAGGACGGAAGGTGCGACACTGAGATCCGAAGACGTATTGAGATGACCAAAGATGCATTCTAAAAGCTTCGCAGAGTATTAAGAGACAGACAGATTTCGTTAGAAACAAAGAAAACAGTGTGACGACGTCGTACTCCGCACGTCCGTCATTACACAACTGTGATGATGTCCAAGGTCGGCTGTGTTTGTGTATACACCCGACTCGTTATATTCACGTTGAATTCGATCATGACCAAGGAGACGTTTGTCTCCTTGGTCATGATCGAATTCAACAAAGAATAACGACAAATGCTTTTCAAGACACTGTTTGGGAAATATCAACAACATGATTACTCACTTAACCGTGGCATTCTTCCTTCAGCTTCGAGAAATGGACTGCTATCTCACTAACTTCCGGCCACGGAAAGAGGGCTCTTATATTCATTGACCGTCTAGGCGACTGCCGATTTCTCACTATTCACTGGTCCTTTCTACACTGGCTGCTAGTCTCTTGCTAGCTCCTGGTATGTATACTGACTGGGACCTTCCCTATCCGTCCACTTGTGTTCCGGAAATTTAAAATACTCAAGAGCTGGATGGGTGGTCAGATTTTCAAAGGACTCTATTTTTATGATTATCTAAAATCATTAACAAAATTTTATGTTTGTCAATTCAAAGGCCGACTGGAGACAAGAATCTTGAATACTCTGGCAATTGTTGACTCAAAAATGAATTGGAGACCAAATTCTTAAGAAACTCTGGCAATCAAGTTGACTTAAAAGGAAAAGAAATCTATCTTATTGTTGTGGATTCCGGGTCGAAATCCGGTACCAATAAATAACAAACGCCAAGAATGAAATATACGAAAATAATGTATTAACGTAATAATACAAACTGGTAAAGCAGGTTAGTAGTTCCAGGAATACGTGTTAGTAGCAAAATATATATACAGACTTTGGTATTGAAGTATCGCTGTATGACTTCTTACTGAGTCTACGCGCTCGCTCACTGTGACTCCTACAAAGCTGTTACCTCACCCTCACTCTTCCGGTTACCTACAACCTTTTACTCTGTCACTTTGGACTCGACTCGACTCTTTCGCCTTGCTCTCGTCTTACTCTTGCAGTAGTATATGTATATACTGGGTGAGTTCATTTGTGTAAAAAGGGGTGAACCCCTCAACACTTATCTCTTAAGGATGTGTGAGAAATTGTATTTTTACAATAGTATTGAACTGTTACATGATATCTGACCTCCTATATGGCAGCAACTGCTGGACAATCTCTTCAAAGACGAAGAAGAGACTTGAAGCAATAGAAATGTGAGTCTACAGAAAGATACTGAGGATACCATGGACCGAACATATGAGCAACGACAACGTTTTTAGAAAAAATAGAAACAAAAAAGAAACTTATACTTAACATCAAGAAGAGACAGTTGAAATTTCTGGGACACGTAATGAAAAAGAAGGGCTTAGAAAATCTGACATTCACAGAACATATCGAGTGAAAGAGGAACAGAAGAAAACAGCGCGTAACTTACTTGATGAGTTTGAGTAAATGGATGGTAGAATAGTGTTTGGGAGAAACAGTAAAAAAACATATTAAGAGCTACAAGGGATAGGAAGATGCGCAGGGCTATGGTCGCCTACCTCCTGAAGATACCGTACCTATTCAAAGCAGTCACACAGTGCTCTTCTTATAGTAAACTAATTTGAATATTATAGTTTGGTTTCATGAACGAAGATCGAAATTATCCTTCATATTTGTTACAGGCTCTTAGTTTGTGAGGCCTATATGAGGGAGGCATGGGTTTATAAATCGATTACAAAAAAAGATTTCACAGCAAGCGGTGGCCACGGCTTTGCGCAATTGCTTTTGTGTGTGTGTGTGTGTGTTTTTTTTTGTTTTTTTTTTTTTCGGCTTGATTCTACGGGGTAAGATTGCTTGAGAATGCTTTCACCTCCATGTAGCCCGACGAACTGATAAGTAGATTTTGTAGAGTTGAGAGCAAGTGGATTGATGGCACTCATCCAGACAATGTACATTGCATGCAAAAATGTTTCAACTGCTTCACACAGATTTGGCACGAGACATTCAATAACTCCGCCAACGCTAAGTTAATATCCAGTGTGGTATTTCCTTGACTTTCAATGAACTATCCGCATGATTTATAACACATTTTTCTTTTATTGAAATATTTATGAACCAGTTCTAAAGTAAATAACCTCTAATAGCAATTCGTTTCTTATGCATATAGATACAAATTTTGTAAATGAATTTTAAATATTCTATGTAATAACAGTTAATAAAAACTCTTAAATGAGCTAAAAATCCAAGCCTTTCTTTAATTTGATACATGCCGGTAAGAAACAAAATCAAATCATTGCTCTTCGTATCACGAGTTTGAAGATATTATTTATTCCAAGGCGGAAATACTAAATATGGCTTTGTTTTTTACGTGTTATTTAGACAAAATATTTTCCACTGAAAATGTCCTTTTATGTGTCGCTACGTGAACATTTATGCTTCTCCACAACTTCCTGTCTTTTCTAGATCTTAGTAATATTTTTGTTTTTACTATCCTTCCCAGGATCTCAGGACTCATCTAAGACAAGAGGAACAGAGGGAAACTGCAATGATGAGCTTGTATTAATGGATGATATAACCGAAGTTTCTAACAATTATATTCACATTACACTTATAAATAATGGATGCAGTCAATTTGAGAATATCTGAAGAAATTACCGAATTCTGCCAAGTTGATTTTTGTTTCGTTATTTTTAGTTTTTTGTATTTATGAATAGTAAAACTAAAATAAATGTGTTTCAATTCCGGTGACAAGCCCCCATTTATTTGCGTAATCCACAATGTTAATGTTTTTAGTGCTTTTTGCCTGAGTTTTTCTTCCGCTACTTGTAACTCTCTGGGTGTGCTCCATCTTCTTCCAGCCCGAGTTTGTATTCGGGCTGCTTTTACTTTAATCTCCCTTGAGTCTCTATCACTTGTTTGATTTACAGCAAATTCTACTTTCATGTTGCTGAAAGAGAGTTGTTGTGTCTCATATAACGTTGTACTGCTCAGATATTTTGGTAATCCCATCCATCTTAGCTTTTTGTCGATCGTTCTCTTCATTTTCCACGGTTGTTATGGAGACTTCATACAATAGTAATGGCCACAAATCTCGGATTAGTACTACATGTTAATATAGCTATGCCTTGAATCGATCTGCTAATCTCAATTTGTCGATTTTTTCAGACATGCTATTGTTGAAGATTTTACCTAAGACAGATTTCTCTTTTAAAGTTGGAATTATTTCTGGGATCGTAAACTGGACTTTTTCAATGACTTGACCATTTTTTATAACTAAGGACCTTCATTTCTCTGGTTTAAATTCAGTTCTGGCTCTAGTCATAATTTGAAAGACTTAATAACCATCTCCTACCAGTGATTGATGACGTTGTCATTATTAAGTCATCCTTATTGTTGACAGACGGTTACCTGACATTGACAAAGGACCCCGCCATTCTACTTCTGCTGCTTTTACCAACATATTTACGACCAAGACGAAGAGGACGTCAAAGATCGTACAACCGGTTATTATTATTCTCCTCTCCAGCCTGTATCAATCTGAACTGATGGATCTTGTTGTCGCTCTATTAGGGAAGTTGTTGTAATAATCTGTAATGAGACTTCATGTCATATTTACATCAGACTACATTGGCCTTCTTCAAGTATCTGTCGCTCAAGTTAATCTCGAGGAAATTTCAAACAGAACCCTACCACTGTTGATTGATTTTGTTCCACTGTAGATATCTAAGGATATCTAAGGATATCTCGTCTTGTTCTTATTTAGTACTGCTCAGTTATTGATCACCCTGTTTCCACGGAGTTTAATTCTGTATTACCCGGCCCAGGGATTGAACTCACAATTACTATGTCACCAAATTCACGAAGCAATACGTTAATGCATTACGCTGCTGAATCATTATGCAAATATTGATAACTTTCCTTCCTTCCATCTCTCTTTTTGCACACACACATACACACACACACTGATGTCAAATCGGTCGGCTTGAAGCAATCGGACGTCTAGCCACACCGAAGAACTGAGATACAGCGAAACAGTCTGCGAATGACTATATATATGCTCTCAGGAAATCCGGTTGAGCTCTTCGGAGAAAAGGGTAATTTTTAAGAACAGTGGCTCCTACTGCTATTAACGTATTGTTCTTCAACTATGAATTGAGCTCTTCTAGCTACTGGCGTATTTCGTATAGAAAACGTTAAAATTTCCCTTTCTCTCTGCCGTGCCTGGGGGTAAGATCTCTGACTGATGCCAAATCGGTCGGGTTTCGATACCGGTTTGAAGCAATCGGACGTCTAGCTACACTGAAGAGATGTGATACGGCGAAACAGTCTGTCTTTGGATGTGGCCCAATCGATTAAAAGCACGTCAGGCTATATGACGGTTCCGTACAGGATACAGGCTCGATTCCTGTCGGAGGACGAATATTTTATTTGAAAATTTCTCGGACATTCAGGCCGATAAATGTTGTTTAATACTGTTTATTATAAACAGAACATTTGCTTAAATATTTTTATCTATAAAAAGAATGTATAAACATAAAAATGTCTTAAAATAATTGTCGGACTTTGTCCATTTCATAATGTGTGACGTCATTTGTTTACATTTGGATACGCCATGAGCAGATATGAATGTACGTGAGAGAATCATGGAAGATTGTAGTTTAAAGACAGTAAAATTGTCGGACTTTGTCCATTTCATAATATATATATATATATATATATATATATATATATATATATATATATATATACTCATAGCAGACAAAAGACTGCCATCTCCGCTCTCTACACGCACACAAAGGCACAAACACGCACGCACAGATACACGCAAACACACAGACACAAGTGTGTGTGTCGTAAAAGAAAATCGAAAAGGAATGCGCACTTGTGAAATAGCAATCTTCCATAATTATATACTTAGGTATATAAGCGTGCGCGCCCGCACACACACACACACAAACCTATGCACACACACACAAACCTATGCACACACACACACACACACACACACACAAACCTATGCACACACACAAACCTATGCACACACAAACCTATGCATACACACACTCAAGCAAACATATAAATATATATATTGTGAAAGTGGTGTACACACAGAAATACTTTGCGCATAAATATTGGCCACTTAACATTTTAATTTCCTTAATCCAATCTATCTTTAAAATTCTCCATCTGAGAAATATTCGAGGATGTGGTGTGTATTTTTAACAATTTTACAATAACTTTTAAAGTGATAATGAGAGCTTTTAAAGATAGTATTTTCAAAAACAGTTTTACCATGAATTGATGAGACCTTGCCGCCAATCTAGTATTGCTCTTAAATTCATAAAGGAATAATTAACATTACAATATTTATTTAAATGCACAGTGAAGCTAGGTTATGGCGGTGGGAAAGTGACACGTGAAAGTGTCACGTGATGTATCACGCGCTGATGCACGCGCATACACATGACCTGCGGAACGTGACACCTGTTCGAGTTGTCCATTGGCTGCACGAAGACCCTTTACACGTCTAATCAAATGTCGCAGTGTCATACTGATTGTCCACGCAATCCGAAGCTCATTGCTACCACTTAATTCTGCAAATCCGCTTCTACTTTTGTACGTGAGGTTACCTTTTCCTTTGCATAAAGCCTACTACTACAGTTTTAAGGTGTTGCTTTCATTGTCGTTTATAGCCGTTCACAGTTTAATTTTTTTATTGTCCTGACAGTTTTTACATTGCACTCACCGTAGTAATAAGTAAGTTTGCTTTTTTATTACTCAACATTTATTTTTCCAAACTTTCCTAAAGTTATTCAAGCTTAGTGATCCCTGTAGCTTTACAGCGTACTCTTCTGATATTTGCCCACACATTCCATTTGACAATTCATACTTGCCTAAAACATGCCACCAACTTGCCTAGGTTGCAAAACCGCTGCCGCCAGGCTACCAGGCCGCCATGCGAATAAGAGATAACGAATCGTCTTTAATTCGCCTGTCTCAAAGTGCCTCGCGGAATGCTTCAGTATGAGCCACTGAGTCCGAAGATCAATGTAGCCATCGACTTTCCAGAAGAGCATACCTGAAAACTTTTGCGCGGGAGACTGAAAATAATGATCAAAGGACTCAACGGCTGAGGAGAAACGCCTCTTCAACTGCTGCTGCACGTGAGGTTGAAACAAGATTGAGAAAGCAAAAACGGCGATTTTCAGAGCCACCCCCCATTCAAATTGTTAATTCCCCCCCCCCCCATTTGGGGATATGCATCAGTTGCACCCAATTGTTACTAATATTGATTTTCGGGTGGGCTGAATTAAACTTAAACTGCTCCAACTGAACGGCAAAAATTCCCAGTAATGAAAGGCCCGGTTGAAGACGGATTATACTGCTAGTATATAAATATAGGCAGGTTATATATATATATATTTTATATATTTACTTTATTTTTTTTTTTAATTCTCCACCTGGTCACCGAAAGTAATAAAGAGATCTTCAAATATAAATTAACTGGGGTATAAAATATAGAGAAAGAAAGAAAATGTCAAATAACGACTTATCACATTAAAGAAGGTGAACAATTTAAAAAAACTCTTAAGAAACCTGAAGGAATAAACCCAATATATAATTGCATGGAGGAAATACATTGGCTAATGGCAGAACGGTCGAAACACTTAAAAAACACCAAAACTGAAAAACTGATAAAACAAATACGTTCGAATAAGACGTAGCACATGACCTCCGAGATGAGACCTGGTACTTGATCAACTGCGGGGTTACCTGACGGAATGAGTTTGATTTTGAAAAACCTGAAACTTTTAATGAAGCCAGGAAAACATCACTGTCGTCTTAGTGTATTCGAAGAATGTATGTTACGAATAAATAATTGATTAGTTAAATCGAAACCATATATATATATATTTTATATATTTTCAAACGTTTCTATGCTAAATGCTATGACTTATTAAGCTTACGTACATTTTTAAGCACGTGCATCTAAATAATAAGAAATAATTTTAAAAAAATGTTTGAAGCATCCGATAAAAGATAGGGAAAGTTATCTTTTTGATTAAATGTTAAACATAAGAGAAATTGAAAATGCATAATTCTCTTGCAGATGAAAAAAAAACTTTAGTAGAATTTGGCAACCATGCAATGTGAACATTTAAATGCTGGTGATAAAAAAATATGAAATGAAACTTAATGTTGTGCCACTAATAGAAAAGATGAAATTGCTGATTTTCAAAATAAGTTCACCTTGGTGACAAATTCTTGTGAACGTGATAAGATATTCTGATAATTGCATTACACATTCGTCTATTGATACGCTATATGTTTGCCTATGTATGTTTCTTTCTTTCTTTTATATTCGCTTAAGATGGAAGTTCGAATGTAGGTGTGAGTAAAAAACAAGCGTAGTGAGAAAAATAATTTTTGGTATCTGATTCTGATTATCTAAAGACATGTATGACATATTTCCACCTATTTATAGGCGTTAAACACTGCGGCTGAATATATTTATGCCTGTTCATTAATTTGTAATTATGTATGCTTGTGTGCTAGAGAGAGAGAGAGAGAGAGAAAGGGGTAGAGAAACATATATACTCCCGTTTACATTTTTCGCTCTCTCTCTCTCTCTCTCTCTCTATATATATATATATATATATATATATATATATATATATATGTGTGTGTGTGTGTAAGAAATATTGTTAACGCGTGAACTAATAAATTACGGGAGTTTAAAAGTAGTTGAATTTTGTAAATAAAATGCTCAATATTAAGAAATAGAATAATAATAATAATAATAATAATAATAATAATAATAATAATAGTTAATAGATAAATTAAAATTCAAAGAATTTATTTTCAGACTTCATGTTTCGCAGATACACTACTCATGAGAGTAAGATAAATCAAGTTAATTCATTAACAGATATCATATTTATATTTAATTCTAAGTACTTATCTATCTGTCTATCTATAGATGTATAGATACAGAGAGTGTGGACACTGTAATCAACATTGTCAATTTCCCGTTCCAGTGCAATCTTCATCTATTTATCTATATATATATGTAGATAGATAGATAGATAAGGAGGAGGATGAGAAGAGAGAGAGAGAGAGACTTAAAAGATGAATACTCCGAAGTAATGAATCCACAGAAAATACAACTGAAGAAAATGAGCACACCATTAAATACCGCAAGTCTTCAAATGCTATTTTTCCACATAGTCACCACTATTGGTTATGCATTTTTGAAGCGCTCTTTCCACTTATGAATCACATTACCAACCACAGCGGCACTCACATCCACTGTTTGAGCCTAGTAAATTTTCAGCAAGCGCCTACGTATGTGAATGGATGTAATTTTATTTCTGATGGTCGAATTCAGTTGATACTGCTTCGCACGTCCTTTCATGTCAGACATCATTTTGCCAGATCCATAACAAGTTTCAACATCTATTTCCATACTATCGGCATCTGGCCCTGAAATTACTTTCTACACAAAAATGTATATATCAATTTATCAATCTATTGACATGCATGTATCCATATTTGCGTGTGTGTGTGTGTGTGTGTGTGTGTGTGTGTGTGTGTGTGTGTGTGTGTGAATGTAACTCTTGCAGTTTATCTTCTCAATTAAATCATTGCAAATATTTTTGTTGCACGCATTTCATCAACCCACCAAACTAGCCGACATACATCGTCACCAGCAATAAAGGCAACTGATTGAGCAATGCCTTTTTTTCTACTCTCTTTCTCTCGTTTCTTTTCTTTTCGAAAGTCATGCAAATAGCAACATTGCCCCTTTTTTTGAGCCTGAAGCGAAAATTAACCAAAGTCTAGTTCCGGGCTACATCTTCCCCACTGCACTTAAAATGAGAAGTTCAGATGTCAGAAAGGGACAAAAGGGTACGAAACAATTTCTGCCATTATCCAGACGTACACATGCAGGACTCCCCCCCTTGTCAAACTTACTATCGTGAATGTGTTGTGGAGTAAGTAAATAAAATACACTCCAGCTCCAGTCATTGCCCCGCACCCAGTCATTGCCCCGAACCCAGTCATAGCCCCGCACCCAGTCATAGCCCTTACCATCATTCGCCGCATTACATGCTCCTCTTCCTCTCATCCCGTGCTGCATACTTGCCTGGTTCAGTGTTATGGAACGATAAGAGAATGGATTCAGCATGTGAGTCGCTAAATATTAGCAGCCAGACTTTTCTCTTTCTCAACAAGCATATGCGTATTAGAGCAAATATAATTAATCACACATACACGCACACACATACACGAACACATACGTATATATATGCATGCAGATTTATGTATATGTCTATATGTATGCATATGTATCTTTTAGGGTTTTTTCTTGGCCTGTATATTTGCACAAGAGGAACCAACATTTGATTTACTACGAAACGAGAGGAGATGACAATCTATTACAACTGAGAGTTTCTCGTATGAATAAAAATAACGTTTTCTTTTTCATAGTAAAAGATAAATAAATGTACGTTTTGAATCCTTGAAAATTGCGGCGTTCTATTTGAGAAATGAGAGAAAATAAACGATTTCACCACAATTTTATGCTTCCTTATTCATTATGTCAGATTTCATGTCAGTTTTTCACAATAAAATAAAAAAGAAATCGAAGTTTGTAAGAATTCCAAGATTTACTTATCTTGTAGGTTTAAATTTATAATATTAATCCTTATTAAAATTACTGATAATAACTTGTTTAATGGTTGTCTTGTTTTATTATACCAACAAAGGAAGTAATATGTTATTTTCTTTTTATAAACAAAACCCAAATATGTAAAACATAGAAATATATGATCCCATCCTACACGGTCTCGGCGTCTCAAGCAGCTTGGACACGTTGCGTGCATGGATAACTCCAGAATTCCCTAACAGATACTTTATGGGGAACTGTCTAAGGGCACGCGTAACGTTGGGCGACCCAAGCTTCGCTTCAAGGACCAATGAAGAACATCCATGATAGATGTTTCTATCTGGATCTTTATATCGAACTGGGATCGAGTGGGGTGGCATTGAGTGGAAGCAAAGAGCTATGAAGAGTATAGAAACCATCACACCGTCGAGGCTAGACAAAAAATGTCCCACGGTGGATTGACTCCACACAGTATTCTACTACTGTGTTTGTTGTCAAAAACTGTACCGATCGCGTAATGGTTGTTTTAGACATGAACGGCGCTGTGTTTTAAGATGCCGACCGTCAACATCGACAAAAAAAAGGACATATATATTTGATTAATACAATATCCCATATAGCTGAAGAAATTATTTTTTAGTTTATATTTTCACATCGGGTCCTTAACATTTTATAAGCTCCATCAATCTTTTAATCGTTGATTTTTCTAATTTTTCTAATTTTTCTTCTATTTTGATTTTAACATACAGTAGTTTGTATTACTTGCCATGAATCATCTTTGTCCGAACCTTGTTCCTATTCTCATATACATTTCTTTTAACGATGAGCCACACATTTTCTATTGGATTAATATCTAGAAAGATTGTGTATAATTCCATTAATCTGGTGCCATTGAAGCTTTTTCGACAAGACTGTCAATAATTAATTTTGCAGAATATGAGGATCATTGTTTTACATGAATATATTCTCTACCCCCAAATTGCTGAATCCTTATTTCCCAAAACTTTCAGATGTCTCTTTCTAACTTTTAGCAGCAGTGCCTTTTAGAGTCCCTATTCCCCGTAAAACATCCTCGTTTCTCATATACTGTGTCTACGGTATTCTCAATATTCGTCAGTTGAACCACATCACATCTCTGTTGTCTCGATCATTTTCATCAATGAATAAATTATCCGAGATTTACTGCACATAGAAGAATATTTATTACATTATAATCCAGCACTTTTTCTTTGCTTTTAAAGATATTTTCCCATTCGTTGTTCCGGTAATGAAAAGCATAATTCACGATGAGCCCTAGATTTTATGCGTAACAATTTCTTTCAATTGTTATTACCCTAGCCAAATAATTAAAGTTCCGTACCTGCTTGATTTTGACGTCTCCTGTACTCACTTTGGGCTGTTCGTGTGCTGACAACCTATTCTGTCTTTCTATAGTTGATTTTTATACTTTTCTTTTCGCTTTCCTCATCTACCTTATCAGTTTTCTCTCTGAATCTGCCATAAAACAGTGTCATCTACGGAGTGTGTGTTGCTACTTCCGCTTTTAATAAATCCTGATATGTTTTCTAGTTCTTTTAAAAACAACTCGTTGTACAGATTGAATAAATTTGGGGATTCATTTGTTAAATCCCTCTTTTTGTTTTGTTTTTTTTTGTTTTTTTTTTTCCTCAAATTGTTCTCGTATAGAGAACAATATAAGTTGTTTGTTCTCAAGACAGGTTATGGATTGTTTGAATATCTTTTTCATGTAAATCAAACTTTCCTAATATTTCAATGGGTTTTAAGAACCCATATTTTAGGACTTCTTCTTCTTCTTCTTTTATGTGCCGTGTCCCTTCAAGAAGTAAGTGATCATAGCCCTCCACATCTTCTTGTCCTTTGTAGATCTTAATAGGTTTTGTCTTTTTTGTTATTTCTCCTAAACCCTGTTCTATCATCCATTTACTCAAGCCCATCAAATATGTTACGCACTGCTTTCCTCTGTCCCTCTTTCCCTCAATCTGTCCTGTGAGTATCAGATTTTCCAAACTCTCCTTCCTCATTACATGCCCCAAAAATTTCAACTGCCTCTTCCTGATGTTAAGTATGTTTCCTTTTTGTTTCCATTTTCTCTAAAACGTCGTCGTTGTTCACATGTTCGTTTCATGGTATCCTCAGCATCTTTCTGTAGAACTACATTTTTGTTGCTTCAAGTCTTTTCTTCATCTTTGACCTCGAAGCGTAACAAGAAAAATTTACTCTTATTTTCTCGACCTCGGTAATACAATTATGACGAGTTAAAAATCGTTATTATTTCAACTTCCCTTCTTCCGTGGACATGTGGAGCTTATAAATACAGCGAAAAGCAAACATATATCATTACAGACAAACCACAGAGAACAAAGTAAAATATATTAGTCATGCGA
This sequence comes from Acanthosepion lycidas, assembly GCA_963932145.1. NCBI lineage: Eukaryota > Metazoa > Mollusca > Cephalopoda > Sepiida > Sepiidae > Acanthosepion > Acanthosepion lycidas. The sequence continues at coordinate 65,805,923 of OZ010583.1, forward strand.
ACGTTTACGTGTACTATGTGCTCTGGTTTCTCAGTCGACCTGTAGTATATAATCGATAGCAGGCAAATACTAATTCTCGTCTTCGAGCCAAACATATGGAGAGGCGGGTCGAGCAGAAACCGAATTTCGTCGAAATCATGGTCAATGATTCATCTCTTGCCAACCTTTCTGTTCTACCGTTCGTGGATAGACCGATTCAGCGCGATCATCGATTCATTAGCTCATGATCCAATGCAGGAAATCAGTGTTCCTGATTAATATTCATGCGTAAATGATCTGCTACAGCAATGCTATTCCCCAATCTTCATTACCTTGCAATAGTATTTCTTAACCTTTGCCATCAGCTACCAGCTAATATTACATCTTTTTTCAATTGTTGACTATAGCCAAAAACATAATTACGAACCCCTGTAAGTGAATCTTTTTATCAAATAGACCCCTACACGCAATTATTTATTTTTTACTGTCATTTCATGTCCTTATATTCACAAATATTTTCTATATAAATTAATCACCTGCTACTATCATATATTTGTGGAATGCGAATTATTTTTGTTTTTAATTACGCACGAAAAATGATATCTGTTTCCATATGCTGTGGTCTTTTTCTATGCGCCGTAGGCGATCATGACTCTCCAAAATCGTTTGTTCTTTGAAGATTTAATAAATAATTACTCCTGGTAGGATTTCTAATTCTCTCGGAATTGCTTCACTGAAGGTTGAATGAGCCCAATGAGAAAACGCATCATTCTCTTATACCCCCTTTCTATTCTTCTATATCTACTGAAATCATTTTCTATCTGTATGCATGCGGTTTGCTGCCAATTTGTATTGTTCTTTCTGATATCATTCTGAGCATAAATATTGTTTTCCTATGTTCCTGTTATGAACCTTCACTCTTCTTGTCTTATTTCCGGCCTGATTCTACTACGCGGTCTATTCATCAGAATTCATGTGATAAGTTTTGTCATATAGCTCATTAGGTTGATTGTCCGATGGAGTTTACATTCGTTTGCACATGGCTTTTTAGGTGGTGCTATGAAAAGGGATCTACTTAGGCCTTCTATATATTACCACTGTTATACATTTCATTTATTATTTCTGTGATCTTGTCTATGTCGGAATCATCTAAGGTTGCCATCATCTCTATTACAATTCCGTTTGGTCCTGCCGCTTTGTTTCTGTTCAATTTGGCCAGTGCAGATTGCACTTCAGGTTTATTATTTCCGGATCATCAGTATTTCTCTGTATTGCCAGTTGTTCTCTTTCGTCCTGGAAGAGTTCTCTAATATATTCGTTCTATCTCTGAAGTATTTTTTTTTCTCTAATATCAGCGTTTCGTCCTAGGATGTTTGCATCCTGTTGATGAGCATATCTTTTGTCATGTTAGTTCTCTTATTTTGTTTATGCATATTTGCTTTATCTGTGATACTCATTTTTTCTATTTCTGGACCAGAGATCCCCAGTCCAAACGTTCGGGATGAGAAAAGACGCCATTGCCATAGCTTAGAGACTGTGCGATAAAAAAACAACCTGGCCACAACCACTAAATCAGTACAAATCCACGGTAGCGAGAGCTGAACAATCAACACGTGTCAAAAGCACCACCTCAACAGGTTCCACCCGTACTTGCACTGAATCCTGAAACTTTTTTGGAGGAAACAAAGACGTCTTAAAGTGAACCAGTATGCTAAGCATTTATGCATTCCTCGTGCAGCAACAATTGTATGGAGAACTCGGCGTAGAGCCCAAATCTGTACGAACTCTGTTGCTGCGATACAGTAACTTCTGCAAACATGATTAGAAATTCGTTTCGCTTAAGGGGAAACTACAGGTTATTAGCAGCAGACTGTACATGCAGACATCACCACTGCAAATTGGTAAAAATTAAGTTGACTGTTTAAACAGAAAGGAAATAAAATCTACGTCAGTGAACACCCAGCCGCAGCCATCTACCTTCGTGTGCAGCGATTGTGTCAGAAACTCTCATTCAAAAATCAACTTATTCTATCACAATTGACGATCTTTTAACTAGAGAGAGAAAGTTCAAGAAAACTCAGGTGTAAAATCAATAATGTACGGACACAAGTATGTATTTGAACTCATCCTTCAATTTTGTAGTGTATTCGTAAGTTTAACCACATCTTTTAGTGTCTCCGTAAGTGTAATCACGTCTTGTGGTGCCTTCATAAGCGTACCATGTCTTTTAGCGTCTCTGTAAGTGTAATCACGTCTTGTAGTATCTTTGCAAGCATAATCACGTAGTGCCTTCGTAATTGTAATCACGTCTTTTAGTGTCTTCGCATGAGCGTGACTTTAATAGTTGTACCAAAATGTCAGAGTGCAATTTTCTGATACAAAATTATGGAAGCAGCGACTTTATTACATCGTAGTATTATATAACTATTTAGTGAGACCATTTATAATGATTCAAAATGACATCAACACGGAACTTTGATTCCGTTGAAAGAATTTCCTGAAAGCCGTGGCCAGTATAAATATGTAACCAGGAATAAAATTAAGCGAAAGTCTTGTATTTGAAATCTCACTGTTGTTGAAATAGAATATGTTGCACCTGTCTAAGCTCTAACACCTGTTGCTTCCCCACTCCGCGAGTTGTGGAGTCTTACCACCAAGGAATGATAAGAAACAAAACAAAGAACAAGTAAAGCGTCGCCAGCTGTTGCACCCAAACTACTATTGAAACTTAGCTCCTGTTATCAAGTCAGTTCCACCACCAGCTTTTGAACTGAAACCGTCTCCAAAAGCTGAATCAGTTTCTGAACCAATTCTAGTCATAAGTCTTTTACATCTAGTGGATCGAAGACTCCACTAAAACCCAAGATTTTGGAAAGAAATTACAAAGCTGATCAAAATGGAAATATTCAAGTTATAAATTATATTTCATTGCAGGACAAAAAGTACTATGTTTTTCATTGAATATCTAAATGAATGTTGGCAAATATTGAACTAGTGATAAGCAACTGGACAAAATTGCCAAAGAAACTCATTTTCGTTGCACAAAAGTTCACAAAAACCGATCAGAAGATTTTATCAATTTAAGACTAAATTGAAGAGTAGCAGTGTGCTTGAATATGAACATACCCATTTGCATAATGTCATGCAAATATATTGATAAGAGTTTGAATGGATTTATTGGAATAGAGGCAGTCACCAGACAAATGAAAATCCCATGAGAAAAAAGTAGATTTATAACTTAAGTATATTAAGGAAAGAATAAGTGAATATCGGTAGCCACAGAAAAAATACTTATATTCCACCCGAACATTCAATTAAGCGGTTATCAGTTGGTATTTCCGCGCTAAGAGGTCGGAAAGCAGAAAGATTAAATAATTTCACTGATCAGTGTATCTATTCAGACGAGATGAGAAAAATAGTAAAAACAAATCACGACTTTACCAAAAGTAAATCATAATTGTTTAGAGTTTTTATGCTAATGTTCTGACTCATTTTTAGAAGTAGAAAAGTATTCAGAATAAAGTAAAAAAAATGCCCATCTCAAATATTTAATACTTTGACATCAGATTGGAATTACTGTGAATGTGGACAGTGCATGAGTTGGTGGAGTATGTTCGTTGTGTTCGTGGTCGGCAAAATGAAACAAAAGACACGTGTTAGTATTAAACATCAGTTAATGTTCTCTTATCAAATATCTAAAATGGTTCACATCCGTTTATTCGTCCTATTTGTTAATTCCCTTTAATTTTGTGGCTTCTGTTCAATCTGTAGTATTCTTCACGACCACTAAGAAATGTACAACACTTATATCCATCAAACCTAGTGATGGTAACGTCTAAGATGAGGGTAGCAGTTCTAAGAAATTAATTCATCATCTCAGAAATTCTGAAAGAAATTGTATTGATAATTGTTTTATAGTATTTCAGATTTTACAAGTTTTGGTAAAGAATACTTTAAAATTTAGTTTACTCTTGATCCCATTATTTATAACTTAATAATTTCTCCATGATTAATTTAGAGACAGTGTTGTTATTATTGAATTATTCTTTCAAATTTTTATCATCATCTTGCTTGTTTTATAATAAGACTTCGATCTTGCTCAAATATATTTTCCTTTTGGAAATATTATCAGGAAAATTAATACAATAAACCTAGAAGATTTATCAATTGGTTGCACATTTTTATCCAAAAACTTACATCTTCGGTAATTATACAATATTTTCGAATTTGTTCAAGTAATAAAGCGGTAAATTTTCTGCTCATTTAAAACATTATTAGATCGAACTTCTGTTGATAACTTCAATCTTTGAATCTTCATTTGACGGCTTCATTAATAAAAGCAGCAATAGCTTAAAAGCACTTGACAGTAATCTTGAATATTCCCTTGTTATACGGGGATAGAACTTTGTCCATCATCATCATCATCATCATCATCATCATCATCATCATCATCATCATCATCATCATCAGAGTTGTTTCAACTTGAAATTACACTGCCAATCAGTGTAATGTCGTATCTTCAGCTTGGCTACGCATCTACTCATTTCTATTTGTGTACCTTCGTCACCCAGAAAACCAAGCTGTAGTTTATACTGCAACTATGTTCAGAGGACCTTCGTTACATTTCAGATCGTTGATATCACAATTAAAATAAATAATATAGCCATTTGAATATATCAAAACATTTTTAAATTTTAAAGAACACTGCTGATTCTGAAGGGAGATTTGCGTTGGTTTGAAATAAATGTTTTCCTTATCGAAGAACTTAAAGAAACGAATTTACATCCAGCTACCAAGACAGAACAATTACTTCACTTATGTGCCAAAGACCTAACAACCGCTAGACGACGTTTCTAAAAGCAGGTATATAAGAAAAGGTTACGTTCTGTTTTTTTTTTTTTTCTTTTAGCTACCGGACGCCTTAGAGATAGGAGATATTGGTGGTGGGGGGGTCTCCCGCAAACTTCATGTCGCATTAAACACAGCACATAAAGTACACAGCATACACTGCTCTAAATTTACTCGACTACACACAGACATACCTAGCAATTCTAGTAAACTAAAAAAGAACTAGTCTTAAAATGTCTTTCACAATCTTTCATAAGAACTTTGCCCACGCATACGTACGAATATCTCTACACATACACTTTCATTCACCTTTTTTTATTTTCTATTTAGTTTGCTATGTCTCGAAAATATGTTGTTAATTGTACGTAACTGTTTATATATTAATTGTTACTATCTTGCTTGAGGAATCGCCCATGTAGCCGCAATACTGTCAACTAATATGACAATACAATCTATCAGCACCAATATAGCACTTCAACAATTGGTAATCTTGCTACAGAAATCTAGGTATCTCCTTAATCAGTATTAACATTCACATATATTCACATAATATACATCAATTAGTAAAATTTATATAAAAGTTATGAAGAAAAAGTAATATATTTTTGAAATTTGTGATTAAGTGCTAACATGGATAATATGTTATTCAACTCTGGCCTCATTGATTCGAGATCTTCCTGTGTTGTATTGAGAACTTCAGGACATTTTTGATTAGCCCAAGTCAAGGAAATAAAGTGTCATTAATGTCGGAAAATATTTGATATTTATAGAATACATACATAATAGCACATGTAACTAGAAGCAAACAAGAAATAGCCCCATCAATACTGGAAAGAGCGATAACAGCTACTGAACTCGAGAAGCCTATTTTCATGAAAAATTGTTTTAAAAGAAACATTTTATAAATTTCATCCGACAACAACACTGACTGCTCGCTCAATCAATGCCAAATATTTCTTTATAAGTAAACAACTAATGTTACCATTACCATAGATTGAGACCAAGAAAAAGTGATTAGATTCAGCCCTGAATACTCATAGAGTATTGTGGATAGAATACAATTTCACTTGAGTAAACTTTCCTAAAGTCTTTTACTTAATTGCCCACTTTGTTTTAGTAGTTAGACTCATTTTATTGATGGCTGGAATTAATATAGTATACTTGTTTATGGTTCAGGAATTGTGCGAGTCATGTTAAATGCATTCACGACCACTTGATTGGCTTTCTGACAAGATGCGCTGGTCCTCGCCAAGAGAAATTAATATCCAGCAATGTTTATTACACTTCACAGCGGCCACAGTCAAAACGTACAGTGTGGTTTGATATTTTGATCATAATTCGAGTGGTGATTTCAAGAAAATGTCTTGATTGAATGTTTGTGTCAGCTTAAGTGCAACAGGAAGTTAATATCTTAATTAGATCTTGTCAAGATGACCATTAACTGCGTTTGGGCCAAAATTAGTTAAGAAGTGGTTAATTTTAAAGACAGACAACCGGCTTAGTCATAAAAAACATTTTCCTTGCAACTGAATCTGACCTTAAAAATGTCTTTTCTTTACATAATAGAACTTCAGGTTTTTTGAAAAGTAATCATGTGTATTCTAATCAAGTATCATTATCAAATAATCATTAATAATTCGCGCTAATATGACTACAGATATAAAATCAAAATTTAGATAATATTCTAAATGAATTGTCCGTACTAAAATCTATTGCCCAGTTTCCCCCGTAATAAAGCATCGGACAAGCAAGTGAGAAGTTTAAAATGGCAACAAAATTAATAGTCACAATATGTTGAAACAGCCATTTGGATTTTATTTGCAGATTTGTAACTTATACAAAGTTTAGATTTTTGAAATAAAAAATTCATTTTTAAATTGGAGCTAAATATAAATAAATAGTTTACTAAAATTGCTTTAGGTTTGCTCAAGAAATAACAAAAAGAATACCAAGTGTTAGATTATTTTTTAATGTCATAAAATTATTAACAATATTTATTATTATTGTTTATATTTAATATTATTAATAATTATATTTCACTCTTTTTATAAGCAATGGCTTTGCTCATTTGAAGACGATTGGTTCGTTGATATTGCTTCTATACTGAAATATATATTTATGTTGCTATCATGAATATTTCTCTTAAAGAATGATGATGATGATGATGATGACGACGACGACGACACTGGATGAGAAAAGTCGAACAAGTTCATTAATAAGGTAATCGATTAGAACCATTATATATTAAAATCATGATAAAAAAAAGAAAAGAAATACATGCCATGTAATCAATAGGTCATTAAAAGGTGCTGGAATTTAACGATTGCAAACTACAACTCAGTGTTGGGAAACTTTCACCAAACAGTAAATTTTTTTCAATTTTAGACTTTAGCAATTATGAAAATCAATTACATTTTTATTTCAGTCACTTGACATCTGAATTTAACACATTTGCTGACAAAACCATTTTCTGCTAAATTTCTATCAACGAAACGGTATTTAATTAAATTTCAGTGCCAAGCAATAGTGGATTGTTTGCTATTAACTAAATGGAATATTAACGGATCTCGTTAGCTTTGCATAATGCCTGATTGCAGACACTGTCGTTACCTCTAAATATGCATAATCTGTTAATGTTGCTAAAGCAAAAGAAACGTCTGTTTTGCAGGGTTTTTATGTGATTTTTAATTCTTTCTTGAGAAACTTAAACTATCATGCATTGAAATAAAATCAAAATGTCTAAATCATTAGACAGTACTGCAACAGAACTAAATATATCTATTCGTGAAATTTATCTATTAAATCAATACATCAGAGATGATATAATTATTGACCAATGGTAATGCCAGTTTGACAAAACTATTGTAGTTTCCCTTCTATTCTTTGCGTCTTAAAATTTAAACAATTTCTCTTCAAATGTAGTGACAAATCAGACTATCCCATTTAACATTTCACTTGCTTATTGGTATTGGATCCTGTTGAATATAAACAAAATTATTTCAAGGGGATTAATCCCGTTGGACTAAATGATATGTAGGTGATGGGATCAATAAGGATATTAATTATTCATCGAAAATAATGTTAAACGGTACGTTTTTAGAAACAGCAAATGACGTGAAATCTTTTTTGTAAGTTATGATTTTCATAAAACATTACTCCATTCTTCTCTAAGGTTTTGTGATGCAAACATCTTAACCCAGTTTTTTTATATTTGTCGCTAGCAGTCGGAAATAAAGACAAACGGCAATATGACGAACAACTTCCAGCCACAGAACGGATCTGCATATTAACTTCTAAACTTCCTTTATATACTGAATTGCACGTACTGATTCATATTCTCTCTTGTGTAAGCGTATCGGTCTATCTAATAGTGATCATTGGCGGGACAGTTTCATTCTCAGTAATTCTCTCTTGTGTAAGCGTATCGGTCTATCTAATAGTGATCATTGGCGGGACAGTTTCATTCTCAGTAATTCTCTCTTGTGTAAGCGTATCGGTCTATCTAATAGTGATCATTGGCGGGACAGTTTCATTCTCAGTAATTCTCTCTTGTGTAAGCGTATCGGTCTATCTAATAGTGATCATTGGCGGGACAGTTTCATTCTCAGTAATTCTCTCTTGTGTAAGCGTATCGGTCTATCTAATAGTGATCATTGGCGGGACAGTTTCATTCTCAGTAATTCTCTCTTGTGGAAGCGTATCGGTCTATCTAATAGTGATCATTGGCGGGACAGTTTCATTCTCAGTAATTCTCTCTTGTGGAAGCGTATCGGTCTATCTAATAGTGATCATTGGCGGGACAGTTTCATTCTCAGTAATTCTCTCTTGTGTAAGCGTATCGGTCTATCTAATAGTGATCATTGGCGGGACAGTTTCATTCTCAGTAATTCTCTCTTGTGTAAGCGTATCGGTCTATCTAATAGTGATCATTGGCGGGACAGTTTCATTCTCAGTAATTCTCTCTTGTGTAAGCGTATCGGTCTATCTAATAGTGATCATTGGCGGGACAGTTTCATTCTCAGTAATTCTCTCTTGTGTAAGCGTATCGGTCTATCTAATAGTGATCATTGGCGGGACAGTTTCATTCTCAGTAATTCTCTCTTGTGTAAGCGTATCGGTCGATCTAATAGTGATCATTGGCGGGACAGTTTCATTCTCAGTAATTCTCTCTTGTGTAAGCGTATCGGTCTATCTAATAGTGATCATTGGCGGGACAGTTTCATTCTCAGTAATTCTCTCTTGTGTAAGCGTATCGGTCTATCTAATAGTGATCATTGGCGGGACAGTTTCATTCTCAGTAATTCTCTCTTGTGTAAGCGTATCGGTCTATCTAATAGTGATCATTGGCGGGACAGTTTCATTCTCAGTAATTCTCTCTTGTGTAAGCGTATCGGTCGATCTAATAGTGATCATTGGCGGGACAGTTTCATTCTCAGTAATTCTCTCTTGTGTAAGCGTATCGGTCTATCTAATAGTGATCATTGGCGGGACAGTTTCATTCTCAGTAATTCTCTCTTGTGTAAGCGTATCGGTCTATCTAATAGTGATCATTGGCGGGACAGTTTCATTCTCAGTAATTCTCTCTTGTGTAAGCGTATCGGTCTATCTAATAGTGATCATTGGCGGGACAGTTTCATTGTCAGTAATTCTCTCTTGTGTAAGCGTAGCGGTCTATCTAATAGTGATCATTGGCGGGACAGTTTCATTCTCAGTAATTCTCTCTTGTGTAAGCGTATCGGTCTATCTAATAGTGATCATTGGCGGGACAGTTTCATTCTCAGTAATTCTCTCTTGTGTAAGCGTATCGGTCTATCTAATAGTGATCATTGGCGGGACAGTTTCATTCTCAGTAATTCTCTCTTGTGTAAGCGTATCGGTCTATCTAATAGTGATCATTGGCGGGACAGTTTCATTCTCAGTAATTCTCTCTTGTGTAAGCGTATCGGTCTATCTAATAGTGATCATTGGCGGGACAGTTTCATTCTCAGTAATTCTCTCTTGTGTAAGCGTATCGGTCTATCTAATAGTGATCATTGGCGGGACAGTTTCATTCTCAGTAATTCTCTCTCGTGTAAGCGTATCGGTCTATCTAATAGTGATCATTGGCGGGACAGTTTCATTCTCAGTAATTCTCTCTTGTGTAAGCGTATCGGTCTATCTAATAGTGATCATTGGCGGGACAGTTTCATTCTCAGTAATTCTCTCTTGTGTAAGCGTATCGGTCTATCTAATAGTGATCATTGGCGGGACAGTTTCATTCTCAGTAATTCTCTCTTGCGTAAGCGTATCGGTCTATCTAATAGTGATCATTGGCGGGACAGTTTCATTCTCAGTAATTCTCTCTTGTGTAAGCGTATCGGTCTATCTAATAGTGATCATTGGCGGGACAGTTTCATTCTCAGTAATTCTCGCTTGTGTAAGCGTATCGGTCTATCTAATAGTGATCATTGGCGGGACAGTTTCATTCTCAGTAATTCTCTCTTGTGTAAGCGTATCGGTCTATCTAATAGTGATCATTGGCGGGACAGTTTCATTCTCAGTAATTCTCTCTTGTGTAAGCGTATCGGTCTATCTAATAGTGATCATTGGCGGGACAGTTTCATTCTCAGTAATTCTCTCTTGTGTAAGCGTATCGGTCTATCTAATAGTGATCATTGTCGGGACAGTTTCATTCTCAGTAATTCTCTCTTGTGTAAGCGTATCGGTCTATCTAATAGTGATCATTGGCGGGACAGTTTCATTCTCAGTAATTCTCTCTTGTGTAAGCGTATCGGTCTATCTAATAGTGATCATTGGCGGGACAGTTTCATTCTCAGTAATTCTCTCTTGTGTAAGCGTATCGGTCTATCTAATAGTGATCATTGGCGGGACAGCTTCATTCTCAGTAATTCTCTCTTGTGTAAGCGTATCGGTCTATCTAATAGTGATCATTGGCGGGACAGCTTCATTCTCAGTAATTCTCTCTTGTGTAAGCGTATCGGTCTATCTAATAGTGATCATTGGCGGGACAGTTTCATTCTCAGTAATTCTCTCTTGTGTAAGAGTATCGGTCTATCTAATAGTGATCATTGGCGGGACAGTTTCATTCTCAGTAATTCTCTCTTGTGTAAGCGTATCGGTCTATCTAATAGTGATCATTGGCGGGACAGTTTCATTCTCAGTAATTCTCTCTTGTGTAAGCGTATCGGTCTATCTAATAGTGATCATTGGCGGGACAGTTTCATTCTCAGTAATTCTCTCTTGTGTAAGCGTATCGGTCTATCTAATAGTGATCATTGGCGGGACAGTTTCATTCTCAGTAATTCTCTCTTGTGGAAGCGTATCGGTCTATCTAATAGTGATCATTGGCGGGACAGTTTCATTCTCAGTAATTCTCTCTTGTGTAAGCGTATCGGTCTATCTAATAGTGATCATTGGCGGGACAGTTTCATTCTCAGTAATTCTCTCTTGTGTAAGCGTATCGGTCTATCTAATAGTGATCATTGGCGGGACAGTTTCATTCTCAGTAATTCTCTCTTGTGTAAGCGTATCGGTCTATCTAATAGTGATCATTGGCGGGACAGTTTCATTCTCAGTAATTCTCTCTTGTGTAAGCGTATCGGTCTATCTAATAGTGATCATTGGCGGGACAGTTTCATTCTCAGTAATTCTCTCTTGTGTAAGCGTATCGGTCTATCTAATAGTGATCATTGGCGGGACAGTTTCATTCTCAGTAATTCTCTCTTGTGTAAGCGTATCGGTCTATCTAATAGTGATCATTGGCGGGACAGTTTCATTCTCAGTAATTCTCTCTTGTGTAAGCGTATCGGTCTATCTAATAGTGATCATTGGCGGGACAGTTTCATTCTCAGTAATTCTCTCTTGTGTAAGCGTATCGGTCTATCTAATAGTGATCATTGGCGGGACAGTTTCATTCTCAGTAATTCTCTCTTGTGTAAGCGTATCGGTCTATCTAATAGTGATCATTGGCGGTACAGTTTCATTCTCAGTAATTCTCTCTTGTGTAAGCGTATCGGTCTATCTAATAGTGATCATTGGCGGTACAGTTTCATTCTCAGTAATTCTCTCTTGTGTAAGCGTATCGGTCTATCTAATAGTGATCATTGGCGGGACAGTTTCATTCTCAGTAATCCTCTCTTGTGTAAGCGTATCGGTCTATCTAATAGTGATCATTGGCGGTACAGTTTCATTCTCAGTAATTCTCTCTTGTGTAAGCGTATCGGTCTATCTAATAGTGATCATTGGCGGGACAGTTTCATTCTCAGTAATTCTCTCTTGTGTAAGCGTATCGGTCTATCTAATAGTGATCATTGGCGAGACAGTTTCATTCTCAGTAATTCTCTCTTGTGTAAGCGTATCGGTCTATCTAATAGTGATCATTGGCGGGACAGTTTCATTCTCAGTAATTATCTCTACTTCCGTATTAAGTGTCTTCTAATTTATACTGCTCATCTTTTTTATTTTTCGTTTTTTACATACATTCAATAATAATTTGGTTGTGATCAGGCTTATCATGCTGGATGCCATAAGGGCGCTACATTGGCCTTCATATATGTGTGACCCACTATTACTTAGCATGCTGCTTTCTCATTCAGTAATAATAAAAAAATCTATGTTGCGACACCATTGACTGGAGATGTTAACATTCACATGTTTTGTCTTGGTGAAATAAAGTGGCAAGAGTAATTATCCTGTTCACTCATATAATAATAATAATAATAATAATAATAATAAGAAGAAGAAGAAGAAGAAGAAGAAGAAGAAGAAGAAGAAATTCTAATAAAAACGATCTGATATCCGATGTTGATAGCTACCCATCTTAAGATGGCTAAATCAGATTCAAATTAAGTGTATTTTGGTATTAGCAGAAATGCTGTGTGACCCACCCGGATTTCTATGATCCACATTCGACTGAGCCACTGCGTATAACATTTTGCTAGCAACAATAGAAATGCGGTAGATAGCAACGTTACTAAATCAAAATTTCATTCTCTTCGTCGCTTTTATAATTTACAGACATTTTGGATTTTATAAGAACATAAACTTATTATTCTTTATTTTCTTTTTTATATTTCATATTTTTATCTTATATTTGTTTTTGTTTTTTTAGACCAAGCATATCCATCGCCAATGATTATGGAAACATGAACCTAATGAACAAGTACTAAATTACCGATCCCTAACCAAACTAAATTCCTTATGGTTGACATGCATTAACTAAAAGGTACTAAGAATGTAGATACGAATCTAAATGATTTCATATGTTGTTTCAGCAACAAAGTATTTTTTTTACTATTATTATTCTAGAGTTAAATAATTTTTATATACATTTACTATCATATTCTTTGCAGGCGGATCACAAAGGAAGACTGCTTACGAGCACATCACGTTGAAACACCGGTTCTCGTTCGATCACTGTAAAGCAACGTCGAGCCTGGTCAGTACCCAGACGGGTGCTGTAAGCTTGGATGTGTGCGTTGTGTAATGGATAATGGCTCGGAATTGTTAATCGGTGAGCTGACCTCCAATTCCAGTTGGGTTCGGTATATTCACTTATGCACAAATACACTCGAGAAAGGTATGGATCCACCTCTTCTCTCCCCAGCTATGGGTTAATTAGTAAAACTTTTATCACTAAAGCATTATTTAAAACCTTTTTACAAAATTACGTCAATGAAAACTGGTCTCCTACAAACGGATTTCTTACAAAGAATACATATTCTATTCATATGAATCTGTCGGCATTAAATAACTCACTGAGCAAAATAAACTCAAACCCACAAAAGAAGAGAAAATAAGAGTCATTAGCATTTATATTAACATTTTGTTAAACCAAGAAGGTAGATTGCGTGTTATTTCATGTTTCGTGACATATGTAAGAGCTAAGCTTTTAAAAGATGGCATTCATATAAATGTTATTAAAAAAGCACATGTTTTACATTCACCCTTTCCTTTTTATATCTTTCTTTTAAGTGTTTTCTTTTTCTACAGTTATATTTATAATGTACATTGTAGGGAAAAAAATCGTAACATTTGTAACGGTTGTAAGGCCAACACGATAAACATTGCATTCAAAAAAACATGTTCATATTTTAGAAATGTTTAATAATTGTGTGCATTTTTTCTCTGTGTATAAGATGAGAAGATAAGAGAAGTATATTTTTGGCATTCTTGTCTAACCTTCTCATCTAATAAATAAATTAATCCTAAACGCTAAACAAAAAATACTTTAATACAGCAATTAATATGGCTTTGCCTCCGTGGTTTTAACTAAAACAAGCGTACGCTTCATAAATTAAAAATTAAAAATACAGTAGGCAGTAATTTCTCTGTCAGCCGTTCCTATGCCAGCTTGCTAATTTAAAACAAGGAACATTCCACCCGACACCAAACTCACTCATATTCAGAAAGATTTTCGGTAATAAGTTGATGAGATCGTCAGTTCATCTCCCAATGATTCAATAATATTTCTCTGTCCATAAGTCGCTGACTCATTCTTCCCAAGAGGCTCTTGCCAGATTACCCATAGAGTACTTAAACATTTCTGGAGATGTTTCAAAGTAATGACATTCCATGTATGACCGATGGGTGAATGTTAGGGCGTGAGATCGCTGGTCAAATATGGTGTTTTAATATTCCTGTCTGATTTTTATTTACTTATAAGCGCGCAAGTTACAAATATACAAAGACATTCTGATTTTATAGACACGTTAATATATTTAGAGTGGGAAGTATATTTTCCCTCGAAATTGAGAAAATGTTAAAAATAGAATTGAATTTTAGGGTGTGAGTGCACATAGACAAAACGGAAAATGTTGAAAGTTAACTTTAATGACGATTGCTAAGATAACTACAGAGATAACTCCTAAACTGCCTTTCATTTGAATATCTGAGCATATAACCTTTTGGTTTTGCAGATATCATTACGCAATAAAAATATCTTGGTATTTTCTCTAACGACATATATCAAATTTCTTTCACTTATGTGATAACATTCCTGATTTTACTGATTTCTCGAACTTTGAAACAAAGTTTTGAGCATTATTCACTCCGTGTTTATCTTAAGTTAATTGCTATACGTGAGACACACTCGGGTGATCATGTCTTTCGATTTATAACTGACAAAGCAGATTTTTTCCGCAGTACGGTGCCATTTTTTTCCTCGCTAGGTTGATTGCCAACCAATGCTATAGAACTTAGTCTGTCCTGCTATTCAACCCATAGCTTGAGGAAGAAGAGTTGGATTCATACCTTTCTCGTATCTTTTTTTTTTTTAAGCATTTCACTCCAAGTAAGGCAGGAGTGCCACTAGCACACAAGGGGTTACATAGTGTGAAAGCAAGAGTAAAGAGAGGTGTTTGAGGAAAGGATATAGGGAATGGCGGAGATCAGGGTCAAGGCATCAGAAGATGTTGATTGACATTACATTTGAAAATTTGAAGATTATAGCTATCAGGGAAGCAAGTAAGAGGAAGGGAGTTCTAGTGACGGGAAGTGTGAGAGAAAAAGCTGTTGGAGTAGAAGAGGCTGTTACATTTAACTGTTTCGACAGTGAAAGAGTGAGACCGAGATGCTATCCTAGTAGCACGCTTAAATTCATGCAGTTGGTGTACCAGTGAAAGTAGCTCGTCAGGGCAGTTGCCATGAAAATACTTGTAGAAAAGACAAAGGGAAGCCACTGCATGTCTGTGAGAAAGTGACTGTAGACGAGCTGCTAGATCAGGGCACATCATATTGCATATCCGACTGGATTTTGTCGAGGACATAGAGTTTCGTTTACTTGGGAACTGATGACATCAGGAAAATCGTTGATGAAGATCAGAAACAGTGTAGGATGCAGGATAGAGCCTTGGGGAAAACTGGCTTTCGTAGGAACTGGAAGAGAACCTGTTTAAGACGACCTTCCATTTCACGATTTGACAGGAATAATTTTATTAAGTCAAATAATCGTCCTGTAATGCCGTATCATTGAAGCTTACGAAGAAGGCAGTCATGCCAAACCCTATCAAATGCCTATATCTAGAGCCACAGCTCGAGCTTTTCCGTTATTGTCAAGTGCTTGGTATACAAATTCAGTTATGGCCGTGAGCACGTTATGCAAAAATCGTTTGGCAAATATTTGTCAGTCAGTGTGCTCTCATTGTCTTACAAGCTTCCTGCTAACAGCTTTTTATTCCTTTTTTTTTTCATGATCAAAACAATGATTGCACAATACGCATCGCACGTCTTAAGATTCTGAAACAGGGAGAGGATATCATATTGGTTTCCAAATAATGGAAACAAGCAAATGCCATTTTGTTTCGCACTCCTGTACTATTCATTTTCTTCTTTTATATTTCCCATTACTCTTCTCTTCCTCTTCACTATCTATCTATCTATCATGATCGGCTACTCTTTTCAGGTCACACCCGTCTGATAGGGAAGCTAGTCAATCCCTATTGTTCAACACTCACAAACCCACCTGTAGTTTATACAACATCAATGCCGAGCGGATATTAGTTACAGTTTCTGGGAGAGAACAGTTTGAACAATGCCCTCAAACTTTTGGTCATAATGACCTGTCACTTCGTTCCAGTACAGCGATAGACCTCTTACTTCGTTCTAGCACAAATGAACAATTTTGTCCATCTACTTTCACTCATAAAGATTGAATCAACTTATGGGAGAGTTTTTAGGCACTTCCAAAAGGTACCACAATCTGGATTCTGGTTAGATTCGAACGTTTTAACCATTCAGCTATACGTTCATACATGAATACATACATACACTATGTGTATTTTGGTTGTGAATTCTCTTTTTTGTATACTTAAAATATTTATTGAGAAGTTTTTATTTATTTTTTCTTATTTTCTTACAAGTGTTTTTATTAATGGCTCAAGATCCTAAATATTCCTGGCATAATCTTTAGCCACCAGTAAAAAAATAAAACCTGAAAGAATACAAGAAAAATTAAATGAAAAGAAAAATATCCAAAAGAAATATATAATTGACTTTCAATCAAACACACGCACGCGCGCGCACACACACACACACATATACATACATATATATATATATATATATATATATATATATATATATATATATATATATATATATATCACATTATATATGCATCACATTAAACAATAAACGTGGTATATATTGTGAGGATAGCACTCTCTCTCTGATGCTTTTGTTAGCCAGATCGTTGACCACTGCGTTCGATTATCGAACAGCAATAGAAAAGAAATTTACAATATACTGATGAACTCTATGTGTGTCTATCTAAGGATAGTATTGTGAATTTTTCAACTTTAGCTACGTTTACTGCTATGTTAGCTTTTGAGTTGAAGAATATCACAAATATTAACGGGAAATTCAATACGTGTTTTGTTTTTTCATTTGATAAAAATATTCTTAAAAGCAAAAAGAAAGTTTTTACTGCATTTTCAAATTGAAAAAGAGAACTTTCGACATTTTAAATCTCATAAACAAAGCTTACTAATGAACAAATTGAAGTGGTGAAATTGCAATCTCATAAGAAGTACTTAACCTAGAACAATAAAACATGGCATTTTATATAAACATGCATGCATATATATATATATATATATATATGTGTGTGTGTGTGTGTGTGTGTGTGAAAAATTAGGCAGAAATATGGAAACAACTTATAAACGCTTATTGCCACTTCATTTTTTACCTTCGTTTAGTCACTAACCCTGTATGTGTTACTATGTGAATGTTATCAGTCAAAACCATATGGGAAAGTGTCCCTAAGTCTCCCTAATATATATTCTTGCTCGTGAACCTTAGGTTAAAAACAATTGTCGTCTGGTTGATTGTGGGAAAAAAGAACCCGGAAAACTTACACTCCGCTTGCGGACAGTTAACCGTTAAATTAGGCAATGGCTGGGTGTAACCTTCCTTGCCTTCAAGCGGAAGGCAAATCGCTTACATTAAAACACTTTTGTCACATTGCTGAGATTATTTCGGAAAATGAGGCTTTAATTAACAATTTATCTTCATCTACAGAGAAGAGCAGGGGATAGTACGCATGACGGACGTGTCCACATACTCCTTTTAAGATTTAATGGCATGCTCGTGGTTACGTTTCTGATAGATAAGGCGTATAATTCAGATGCGGCCGAGTAGTGGGGAAAAGATGAAAATGAATACTAGAATGAATGCTAAAAATTTAGCTTCTCAATCACGGCAAGGTACAGCCTTTGTTCAATAAATGCCCTCACCTTGCGTCTCTTATTGTCGAGAAGTAACTATTAGCGACTACTCTTGAAAATGGACAAAATTTGCCATCGTGGTGTTGTCAAATACCTGCATAAAAAGGATATTGATGCTTACATGGTTGTTATATTAGGGGGTGACGTTCCAGCTTTATCAACAGTACAAAAGTGGGCAACTAAATTTAAGAGGGGAAGAGAGAGTCTTGAAGGTGACCCAAGGTCTGGACATCCTGCAAATGCCACCAAGGAGGAAAACATTGATCATGTTCACCACATGATGATGAATGGAAGGCAACTGACTATGAATCAAATCGCCAATACTATTAGCATATCTCGTGAGAGAGTTGAGAATATTCTGCACAATGAACTTAATATGACAAAGGTTTCTGTTGGGTGGGTTCAACGTCTCCTCACACCTGATCAAAATCACATCAGGCTGATCACATTACAGGAAAATCTAACATTGTTTGAAGCAGATCTAACTGGTTTCTTTGAACGTTTCCTGTGATGAGTGTTGAGCCAGAGGCAAAGAGGCAAGTTATGCACTGGAATCACCCGCCTCACCTACTCCAAAGAAGGACATGGTCGTTTTATCCGCAGTATTGTTAGCATGAAAATTACAATGGAAAGTATTATATCAACTTGCTGAGTCCAATTACAAAAGGCTATCAAGACCAAACACCCAGGAAAACTGACGAAAGAAGTCTTGTTTCATCAGAAAAAGACTCCAGCACACACAAGTCCTTGGTTTCAATGGCTACTGTACGTGCACTGTGACTTTGAACTGGTTAATCACTCACTTTATTGTCTTGATGTGGCTCCCATCTGACTATCAAAGGTTCAACAACATGAAAAACACTTGTCTGGCAACCAGTATCACATTGATGATGACGTCATATATCCTGATGATAACTTTTTCTGATCAGTGTGGTGAAAGCTTCTTCACCAATGGAATCCAAACACTGTAGTGTAACCCGACGGAAGAAGCGTGTGGGGGCGCAATAAACCTCATTGGGTCACATTCCATGAGACTATTTAAACTATGAACTTTTTAGCCGACCCTCAATTTATTTGAAGGAAGACACACACAAATATATACATACATACACTGACCTATATATATATATATATATATATATATATATGAATGAATAAAATACATCATTATCGCTATCATCAAAATTACAATAAAAAGGCAATTAAGACCGGATTTCCTGATTTAGAGCCTTTAAGTGAATTAAAAAGTAAATACTAAGTGGACATACTTAAAATTCATTTTGCTTATATTTAGAATTTTTTATACGCGTTCTAATAAAATGTAAGAAAAATTCATGCGAGAGCGAACTAAATGATGGCCATAGGGCGAATATGATATGCAACAGATTAAGAGGTGTTTGTTTTACATGACATTTTCGATTTATCAGTTATCGTTATTGAAATTGCCTAGCCTAGCCAGACAATAATCTCTTCAACCAAAATATATCGTCTAACCATATTTCTAATAAAAGGCGGCAGTCGCTTTCATCAAATAGTGACAAATTACACCAATATAATAATAATAATAATAATAATAATAATAATAATAATAATAATAATAAACCGAATTTTGTATTGCTCGTAGAATAGCTTGCTCTTTATCTATTCACACATGCCTACACGTCTTCAAATAGATACACGCAAATACGTACATTCTTGATTCTGCTTGCGTGTAACTTGTTCACACATGGAGCAAAGAAAAAGATTTGGTGATTTATGAATAAAAACATTTTTGAGTGATTGTATTAATCTTTTAGTTATTATCCATTTCTGTGTCTAAATTTCGTCTATAATAAACTACATAAAGTAAATATAAATAAAAGTCTATGAAATATTCTATTAACTCCTTTCTGGGCGACAAGATTCTGCCATTAGGCTGGTTGTAGATTTCTCTTCTTTTACCTCATAAATATCCTTGAAG
Organism: Acanthosepion lycidas; assembly: GCA_963932145.1. NCBI lineage: Eukaryota > Metazoa > Mollusca > Cephalopoda > Sepiida > Sepiidae > Acanthosepion > Acanthosepion lycidas. Next base: position 65,825,933 of record OZ010583.1, read on the forward strand.
TTCTTGATTGCTATATTTGAAATATACATAAAAAGAACACATCCTTTGCTTTCAGGTGAAAAGCTCTACAAACTCTTAAAAGGGTTCCATGTTATTCCATCTTTTACTTCGAAGCCGTTCAAAAAATGTCGGTTGTTTACAAATAAATCAAACTATCTTTCTTTACCGAATAGATCAGTTATTCTGTTGTGTATGAAGTTCCTTCATGTGTGCATCTGTATATATAGGTTGCATATTGTGGTATATGCATTAATGTTTAAAAGCAAATATATTATTTGACGTTTATATATTTATTAATATTTAAAGTGATTGTGCTAATGGCTTCTTTTCATTAAAAGAATTCTCGTATCACATTTTTCTTTGACTTCATAGATTTGCTCCTATTTTAATTGGATAAACTGCGGAAAATGTACAGATGGTTGACACTTAAGAGCAAAGATCGAATGGAGAGTTAATCTCTATTTTTTAGTTGATTTGACGCAACAGAGACATTTATCGTCGGCACAATATTTCTTCGTCTTGTGTTCTTTAATGAATTCACCTGAAGTGAATAACATAGCCAGTTACCGTTGCAGTTACTATTCTTCTTTGATGTCTCTCCAAAACTAGATTTGCTTATATGTTCTGATATTGTAAAAGTCTCTTGTAATATGATGAAAAAGATTTTGTGGGTAATTATTTGTTTTTGTAGCAATCAAGTAGGGAAAGGAAATCATCTGTTTCACTCATGCAGCCGCGCCATGTTGAGTTAACGACCTACTATATATATATATATATATATATATATATATATATATATATATATATATATATATATATATATATAAGGAATGAAAGTCGTTTTTACCAGCATCAGTGCTATGTTTCGATAAAAGCGGAAGTGACATTGTTTAGTTTTAATTACTTGAATGTGCAGAAACACTTTATTTTAAGCTACAATTAATATACATTTCACTTAATGTATTTGATATGACTCACTTTGTCCAAAATATCAGAATTTTTAAATTTGTGATTAGTAAACAAAAAGGAAACTATAATAACTCTCATTGTACCATCTAACAATTTTTTCTTAATATTCGATGCTGAAATTCGGTTGGGTTTTATATGCCCTTAGGTTTTATGTACTATCAAATAGGGTACGTTTTTTTATCAAAATTATTATCGCTTGAAAGTACAGGATTCGAACGTAGTTGGGATCATCGAGTCAATGTGAACGATCTTTTCCTTAGCTGCATAGTATGTGCTTCGCTAGGACTACACATAAACAATATAGTTACTGTTCTAATGTATGGGTAAAGTAGTTGCATTTTTACTATTTGCACTTATTACACAATCCGTGAGTACTTTTTCCGCAAAAATTTCACTATTTTATGTTTATAATTATTGTAACTATGGCAACAAACATGCCCAGTTATCAAACAAATATATTAGCAAGAAACACGTATAATTTTCTTTTACTAATTTATCACCCAATACAAGAGCCAAGAGCCAAGAGCCACTGAAGCTAGTGAGTTGCTAAATGAGTTTATTGTGTGAACGAAAGAGGAAACGGTAAGATGTGCAGATTATGAGGATATATTGGAAAGATAACGGTTGACTCTAGACATGAAGAGGTTAAGAGTGTAGCGATCGAGGAAGTATTTACTTGGGAGTCTGTTTCACAGAGTAGAGGTTCTCAGGAAGAAGCTGTTCGAATAGAACTTCTTTTTAGTGAAATACGTAGGAAATGGGGAGAATATTTCCCAGTATACGTGACATGTTGGATCTTAAAACTGGTGGAACTTATGAATGTAGGTCGTCTGAACATTTGTTATGAAAACAGAGTTAAAGTAACGAGAACCTTGCAAAGTTTTTATCTAGGAAAAGTGTTGTAGAGTAGAAAATACTTCATCACCCAGAAAGCGGAGTAAATGCTTTTGAACTCTAAGCTGGAAAGTGACGAATGAGCAGCTCCAACTCAAATATGACTTCAATACTTCATTTTTTGTCTGATCTGGCTCTTGTGTGGATAGATCATAGTCGGGGTCATTTATCTTTCCTGCATCCTTAGCGAGGGATCGTATATATGTGTTTTACTTGAGGTTTGGCGGGTCCTAAAAGATGTTTGAAGCAAGTACACCCTCTTTGTGATCCCAACCGTTCATTGAGATCGGCGAAAATACAGTCTGCTCGGTAATGAAACGTTACTAGCTTGAGGGTATTAAATGTCAGTTCCCCCCATTGAGCTAGACCAGAAAATCAGCTGCAAGGTTTTGGTCATCTAGATTCTTGGAGGCGCACCCATACATTGTATCTTCCGCATAGATATTTACTAATGGTCTGACTATATTCGTAGACGGATTATTAATATAAATCAGATATAGCCTTACGGAATACCTTCATTGACGTCATAGGCTTCAGAAGACTGGCCATTTGTAATGACCTTCTAGAGTCTAATTGTTAAGAGGGGTTTGATAATTGTGAAAACTCTTCCAGAGATTATATAGTTGGACTGTTTTTTAGCGAACTTCTATAGCACACCTTGACAATAGCTTTTGAAATATCTAAGGCGAATGCCGTTATGGTGAATTTGATGTCCTCTCTGGTTATGCATGTAATGACAGGACATCAGCAATGGACCTAGAAGAGCGAAATCCATACTGTTTGATAGATACCGAGATAAAAATAACCTCCAAATACTTAAAAAATAAATACTAAATAAATACCTAAAAAGAAATAAACCAACTTCCATTTTATCGATATTAACATCAAAACTTATTTTGAAAATAACATATATATTTAAAATTTTCTGTATAAATATAAATTTTAAATCAATAATTTATTTGTAGATCACTTGGAAATGGTATTGTCACTTATCTTGAATAAGCTTACCAGATACGAAAAAGTATAAATATTGAATACATTGCTTTCCTTGTTTTAAATCTTGTTTATCAAAAGTCAGCACTACATATTTGTTTACTAGCTTATTATGTTGTGTCAGACATAACGATGTGAAATAACTATTTAAAAAGAACATACTACATTAAAATAATGATGGAGAATAAGTACGACTAGCAATTAGCGTGTGAAGCCACTTGATTGACCACTAAGCCACTTTTAGTTTGGTGTTACTTGGTCTTCTCATACACTCCTTTCACTTTCTTTCTTCTCTATTCTCTCTTCTTTCTTTGTTTCTGTCTCCCACTCGCTCTCTTTCTCTCTCTCTCACTCTCTCTCTCTCTCTCTCTCTCTCTCTCTCTATATATATATATATATATATATATATATATATATGCAGAGTGAGTGAGAGAGAAAGAGAATATGTAGCTCACCTCAGATAAGGCCAGAATAAACTTTGCCCTCATAGAAGCCAAGTGCAGGGTTGAGGTAGGGCGGGGGAGATACGTCAACGTCTAACGAAAGTGACTGCACTGCCGTCGAAATGTAAACACGGGATCGACTAAGTTGCGCCCAGAAATACGATGACAGGTAGATATATAAACACCCATTAGAGGAGGGAGGGGGATTCATACTTTCCCACGAGAATGTAGTGTCCGTCTACGTTCAGAGAAAATCCCAATTGTGATTGACAAAGTCCAGAGTTGAATAAACAGTAATGTTAAATATCAGATATTCAGACATGCCATGTATTATTATGAAACGGTGATATATATATATATATATATATATATATATATATATATATATATATATATATATATATATATATATATATATATATATATTGCCAAGATAAATCATTATTAATTTTTGGTGTATCCAGCTTCTCGATTTTCTAACACATTTGGCTGGAATTTGATTATAACTCATATTTTTCCAGGATTTCTTTTGGTTTATTTCTTTGGATATTTTCCACTGCATGTTCGAATATAAATTACTTGTTATAGCTGAAACGTCAATAAAATCAGACAATGGTATAATTATAAATAATAAAATGTATTCTTCTGCCTCATATAAATGTATGTACATATATCTTTGTTGGGGTTTTAGGACATCAAGGAAAATAGATTTGCCTATTTTATGAATTAATGAACGAATATGTGTTTGTGAGCATATACAACAGGACCTGTGTCAGTGAAAACGGGTGTATCCATTCATGCGATACACATGCATTCTTCTGCGCCAATATTCTGACTTTACTTTGAACGGAATAGAAAATACAAATTGAATACTTGCTTATTTTTTCTGTTTCTGTTTATTGATACCAACAAAACGACGATGCCCGCCATATTGGTTTTAATGCCTTGTCATTGTCAAGTGGTCAGGGAGATTGATAAACGCCGAGGACTGTGGACATCGACCAGCTACAACAAAATTCTTATTTATCGATTGCAAGAAATTGTGAGACACTCCTAAGGGGAGGAAAACAAAGAAGAATAAAATAGTGTGATTGGACGTTTAGGGAGATATTCACCGAGTTTTCGAGTTTCTTTGAAATCTTCCACAAATCACAAGTGAGTTTCTTATCCTTTTCAATTAATTCGCAAGAGACTGAAGCAAAGAAAACACATCTAATTCGCAATACGAAGATTTACACTGTAGGCTTCCCGCTAGAAATTTTGTCTTCAAAACCAGAATTAAATGCTCAAGTTCAGCTAATAACGTTTAATTTTCAAAGGCTAAATTTTAGACTTTGTTGATTGGTACCACTCAAGCTTCATATTTTTTTTTAGTATTTAGTACATTTCTTAGCTTGTCAAATATCTAAAATACAACCAGAATGTTTCTACATGTTCAAATTGACTTGGATATGCTCGATATGTTGTAACAAATCATAGTTACTACAAATTATTCGAATGACAAAAATGTTGGTTCGAAATAAATTAAAATATTGTACTTTATTTCCATATTGACAGTATATCATTTAGACACACCATAAACATTTTCTTTAAATAGTATGCTTTAAACAAGGTGATAAAGCGAAACTCAAATTTATATTCATGAAGTTATCGCCCATCAATACTTACTTATATCTTAAATGTTTTACTGATTCTTCTTCTTCTTCTTCTTCTTCTTCTTCTTCTTCTTCTTCTTCTTCTTCTTCTTCTTCTTCTTCTTTGTCGTGTCCCTTCAAAACGTGGGCGATCATGACTCTCCACAATTTCAAGCTCTTTGTAACGCTTAATAAATTTTGTCTCTCTCCTAATCCCTGTTCGACCAACCATTTACACAAGCTCGTTAGGTCGGTTATCAGCCGCTTCCACTGTCCCTGTTGCAGTCTATATGTTCTGTGAGTACCAAATTTTCTAAGCCCACTTTCCTCATGTTGTGCGCTAGAAATTTCAGCTCTTTCTGATGTTAATTTTAAGTGTCTTTTTTGTTTCCCTTTTCTCTAAAACTTCGTCATTGACAACATGTTCAGCCTATGATATTCTCAGCATCTTTCTGTAGAACCATATTTCTGCTGTCTGCCTTAAATCTCTTCTTCATCTGTGAGAAGATTGCCCAGTATTCACTGCCATATAGGAGGACCGATTATTAATTTTGTACTCTTTTGTAATTCGCTAAACAGAAATCTTAAGAAACAAATTATTTAATCTTTAAACAACAATTCTACGGCTAGCATCGTATATCCTAAGTAAAGTGTAAATTCTATTATTTAGATTCAATACAAATCTTATCAAGCCTTTTGTTAATCAATACTTGATGCGTTCTTTCGTCATGTCAAATTGTTATTTTTTATCAGGCTGCACTAATATGGGCTAAAAAGGATAAATACAATTTATACAATCCAGGATTACTTGATTTTTAATCCGAGATTAATGTTGTTTCCTACATGTTGATGAAATTTAAATTCCTACTGGTCGGCTTTCCAATCACCAGATGTAAACAAACGCTGTTATTAAATATGAGTACAGAAATTATAAATACAATTGTATATTTAAGTCCATACGCACCTCAGATGAGAAATAATACCCCATCTCTTTTTCCCTTCCGCCTCCTCTCTTTTTTTCTCCCTATAAAAGAGACAAGAGGAAAAGCTATTCTTAGCCGACGCGTTTCATCCTCTGAGAGACTTTATCAAGTCAATGTAGGATTTATTTTGTTGGATGTGTTTATATACAAAAGCAAGAATGTTATTGGTTTATCAAGGCATTTAAATTTGAGAACGTTAATGGATGTTCATTAGGTGGTTGAAAGGGTCAGTCAAAACATAAGGAGGACATAAATGATCATAATTCAGAGTCAGGCAAAAAGCAATATTCAAGAAAATTGTTCTTAATGAATATTATTTAAATTGTGATTGGATTGTTATGGTATGAGATGAGGGTGGTATGTGCTGTAGATCTTCAAAAACATGAAGTAATGGATTTAACCGTTCTCTTGATTTTTCAACATATTTGTGGTCTTGTCTCTTTATTCATTTTGTTTCTTGAATTACTTTCTATCTGAAAATAATTTACATATACACGTCTCTCTCTCCCCCTTCTCTCTCTCTTTCTCTCTCTCGATATATATATATATATATATATATATATATATATATATATATATATATATATAGTATTTATCCAAAAAGTATAACATAAGCATGTTATAGCATCACTACAAAAATAGCCTTTTTGTTTCAACACTTCTGGTGTCTTTGTCAAGTGATGGTGTTGATCAACCAACACCATCACTTGACAAAACACCAGAAGTGTTGAAACAAAATGGCTATATTTGTAGTGATGCTATAACATGCTTATGTTATACTTTTTGAATAAATACTATTTGCTTTACTCTGTATTGAGCATTCTTTTAAGAATAGTGTTTTTGATTATTGGAATTTTATTCCGTCTATACCAATCCTGTACTTGGTTATATATATATATATATATATATATATATATATATATATATATATGTGTATGTATGTATGTATGTATGTATGTATGTATGTATGTATATGTATGTGTGTGTACAGGTTTGGGAAGGAAAACTTGCAGTAAAATTTAAACTGAAATTTCCCACAAGCCACTACCTCCAATGATGTGAAGTTTGTTTCCCATGCTATGTATTAGTTTACTTCGGAGTCAAAACTAGTTTATCGTTACTTAAATATGTATCTGTCTCGTTGTGTCATGCAAGTGAACTAAGATCATATCAATATTAAATCATTAAAAAGAAAAAAACACTTGCATCACTTTTCGGCATGCTGTAAAAAACAGGTTACAAATTATTACAGAACTACATTTATCAAATACATTAAGAAATGCATTATATACATATAATGATAAAAAATTTTAAAAAGTCAAGCAGTGGTAAAAAAAAAGTCATAATATTCTCTTGTGCTATTTTCCAAGATAAGTGAACCCTTTTGCTATGAATATCAGCATTTGAAATCCTGGTTTTAACTGGGCTCAAACATTGATAGATATAATTCTGTCTCAGCCAAGAGATAACTTAAAACTGTCGCCAATCTTTGCTATGAATGGATTAAATTTATTTTTGCATACATTGTATTCTGAACAAAAAGAACTGTTATTTTCCATTCACCTACTTACACGCAGACAACACACACGGTTCTACTTTTAGCTACCAAAAGTACTTGGCGTTGTTCTTTTACTAAAATACTTGGCATAGGTTCGAATCTCGAAGAAGACAGTAAGACCTTGTATAAATCCTTCACGCTTTATGATCTCCGTCATAATCTAAGAAGCACTGGTGTTATTCGCATGTAGGAGCCAACTATTTTGGCTGTTTATCAATGGCTATTAACACGTCGGTGGTTGACTGAATTTCTGGACATGTTGCCATTTTCTACTGGTAAATGATGCATGTGGAATAAATGAAAGCAGCTTTTTAGCTGAATATAGAGGAGGTCCCATGTTTATTAAGAATAGCAGGGAAAGACTAAGAAAAATAAAATAATGATGAAATATTAAAAAAAAAACGTGTTCAATAACTGCCGTCAAATTTAGAAACAAACTACTAATATATTTTCTTGATAAATGGACATGTTCTGTTGGACGCGTTGGACAATTGTATTTCAGTGACTATCAGTCACCATCAGATAAACTATGGAAACTTGTGTGTGTGTGTGTGTGTGTGTGTGTGTGTGTGTGTGTGTGTGTGTGTGTGTGTGTGTGAGAGAGAGAGAGAGAGAGAAAGAAAGAGAAAATAGATAAGTGGTGAGAAAAAATGAAGGAAAATTAAAACAGGCAATTAGCGCATGTCTTAAGGTTAGGAAACTGGTCTATGGTTAACAGTCTCTGTGGCAGGAAGTTGACCAGCCTTGAAAGTTAGACTTATTTCTGTTGGAACAGCAACTGCTGGGGGCTAAATGTAAGTTCGAAATTGTCTCAGTGGCCAGATATATAAATGGATAATTTTTTTATGAATTCTGTAATTTTGTTAGAAGACAAAGTAACGTTTATCTTTTTTGTGGGATGAGATAACCCAACATAAAATTTAGTATTTTAGTTAGGATTCAGGAGTGCGTGTATGTGGATGAGTTACTACTTCCTAATCCTATTCCAATTGTGTAACTTATGGCAGTAAAATGTTGACAAGATTGATCGCTTAAAATCTTACCTATCTAGTTCCTGCTGGTATGAGTTCGATCTTCACTCGGTACCCCACACATGTGACATTATGAAAGACTTATTTAGCATTATCATCAGTTTATGTTTGATAAAAAAAAAAGACATAATTTTTGTTGTTTTGGGCATAAGGTGAATTTGACGATGAATCTAGAATTAAGAATCATATTATGACGAATGGTTGGTCAGATCATGTTTTTATTAACCGTACCGGGGCTATCTTATTTGATCTTTAGCGCTGTATTAAACGATAACAGACGAAGAAGCTTAGTCGTAAAATAGTTTTCCAAGCGATACAATCAACAACTAACATTTTCAATTTTATTATTACTTACCCCGACAAAATACTGTATTTTAGTAGTGCTCAAGTAAAAATGACCCTCATGGTACTGGTTTAAGCATGAACGAAGCTAGAGAGGGTGGCGGGGATGGTCCGCCCCACCTGGCACTTTTATGGGAGCGGCATTTTTAGTATGTTTTAATGACTCACATTTGAAGAACCTTTTCGATTTCGAGTAACTTAAAGTATGGCATATACATTGGCCTATCTACTTGTCTATAGAGCAGCGACAATTAACAGATGAAATAGTTCTTGACGAGATATCATTGAAGAAATTGCCAACAAAAAAGCAAAAAAGTTACTTTGTAGAAAGTTGTAATTTTCATTTATAATAAAAAATGTAAAAAATGTAGAAGCATCTGTATTGATGGTCCTATTTTTTTTTTTTACACTTTTTCCTATATGTCGTTTTTGCTTTTTAACTGTTACTGATAAAGTTTAAGTATGTTTAGTGTGTACCTAAAGCATACTATATTTGAGAATGTGAAAGTGATAATGGTATATACAAACTATTTCTATAACTTTAAGAGTGAGTCACTGTGCCATATGTATTTTTTTCTGGGAGCCAGGTCGAGGCAGCAAACTCTAGGGCTACCCCTAGCGGCACATTTAGGTTTCTCCAAAGAAAAGCGATACCTAAAGTTTAAATGCATTTTTAAAAATTAAAAATCTGTCTTGGAGCTTACATTTTAGTTTTAATTTAAAGTTGATAGATTAAATTTAATATTTCCAACATGCAAAATATTTTGCTGTATTTCAAACTGAATTTAAATTGATTGGAATGAGATATTTTGTTATTAGTAAAAAATCTAAATTTATCAATATTAACAAATCTGTCAGTACCCTTTTTTCTAAGTATGTCATAATTGTAACAATTACTTGACGAAATTAACTTTAACGTCTTTTTATATAATGTTTTTAAAAACCCAGTAATCTTACAAATTTTACTTTATTAATTACCGCTATTATTTTCTGATAATGTTGTGTTTGGACATCTGTGTTTTTTTTTTAAATCAATACATTTATACACACATAGAATAAATTCAAAATATTGAGGGTCGTTGAATTGTAGTGAGCTTTACCATTTATGATTAATAAATACAGTCTTAATTTAATAACACCCGCTTTACCGCTATTTAATAACAACCGCTTGACCGTTATAAATTAACACAGAATTTTAAAAGATTTAAAACTTTATAAATTATTATAATTAAAATTTTTAAAATGAAAACAATTCTTGTAAAAATTCATTATTCATCAAAAAATATTTTCTAAAGACAATAGTGTACATAATATACTGTATGCATAAAAGTAATAAAAAGTTTTTTTTATTACATAATATCTTAGTTTTATTGTACTTTTATTTTACGATTGAGAGCAGATTGTCCGCAACTGAGGGCCCAGTTTGACTAAAAACATATCATAATTTGAATTCTCAGAGGACTTGTCTCTATAACTAATATAATCATTAAGGGCTACAAAAAAGAATTTCTCAAAATTTCATAAAATTAAATAACTGTTTAACAGATATAAAAAATAGAAAGAATTTCCAAAAAAGAAACATTTCAAAAATAATTTCTCTCATTTGTGAATAAATCTTGAAAGTTTAATTAAAATTCAACAATTACCTGATTTTTGCAAGAATTTCCAAATCAGTGTGTTTCGCACAGCAAAAAGACGATGACAATTCTCATAATAATTTATGGTCAGCCGCCGACGTAAGAAAAACAAAATTTTAATCAAAATTTCGAAAGTTCTAAAAAGGATCAAAAATATAATTCAATAATAAAAAATTCTTTGATCTTTTCTCTTTATAACATATTTTGACAATAAATCTATATGTTTATTAAATTTATATAGTATATTTTTATAATGTATACTTATTTTTAGCGAATCTTCGGGGGTACTTTCACCAACAATAAAAAGATCGGCCTTTATTTAATTGTCGGTGATAAAATATATCATCATCGCTACTACAAAGAATTAAAATATAAAAATGACCACCTATAACAAACAGCAGTAGAAGATCGTTACTTTTATAACCACTTCATAGGGAAACAATGATCGAAATGATTTGACAAATAAAACATGATCAGATGACACTAATAACGGCAGAAAAAAAAAATGAATTCTGGTATCAACTATTGAACTGTTGAAATTATTGCTGCAGTAATATTCAAACCAAACTATGTGTATGGTGTACACAATGTGACAACAAATTAATAATTTTGATAATCCTTTTTAGCATATGCATTAAGAAATGAGCCAATTCATAAATGCTTATTTGCTTTCTGAAGGGAGACAATACATAAAACTGATTTCAGTGAAAATTGAAACAAATGTAGTTAAAGACAAAATAAAATAAATGATGCAAATCATCTTTAAGAAAATCATAGTAGCTCATAAAAAGTGACATCAGGAATTGTAAATTTAATCGAATCACATTTATTTGTAGTTCTTCCCTTTTTATGAGTAAATATTTTGAATTTGTTTTATGATAGAAATAAAATAGATTGATATGAAATATTAAGAACAGAAAATGAAATATCAAAAAGTACCTAGAGTGTTCTATCGGTTTAATCATGTCACCTGATGATATTTAGTCGGAGAAAATTAGATTGCATTGTTGAGAAGAAATTGTTCAACAAAGCTTAAGATGCTGAGTTAAAAAAAACATTCTCTTTGTTTTTCTGAAAAATAAAAATATTGAGATCCGTAACATTCATATTTATAATGTTTTCATGAAACAAATATAAAAGTCACAATAAATCTCAAAATAAATGAAACCCAAAAAACAAAAACAGAAATAATAATAATAATAATAATAATAATAATAATAATACTGTAATTATAAAAATACAACAGGTGTATCAATCAAATATTTATTTACCTTTTTAGTATTAATACTGATTGTTCGGTGTACCAGTTCTTCAAATTAGGTCGTTAATAGCTTAAGAGTTCTCAGTTAAGTAAGACATTAGCGAACCCACAAATGTTTGCTTATAAACAAAATAGTACAGCTGCTATTCTCATGGTACTTACCCTCAGAACCACTCCCCCAACTACAACAAAGAAATAATAATAATAATAATAATAATAATAATAATAATAATAATAATAATAATAATGACGTGCTCGGAATAGGTTAAAAAGAGTCATGCAAATAAGATTGAAGAGCTGGATATCGAGGTAAGAATCGAAACCATGAAACTACATCTTTATTAAAACTCATCAAGAATACTCAGGAGAGTGTGGGAACTTTGACGAGATGTATTGTCACATGATCTTTGTCGAAAGCCGGTGTGAAAACTTCAGATGTACAGATAATAATAATAATAATAATAATAATAATAATAACAACAATAATAATAGTGAATATTACCTACCTTGTTAACGTCAGATGAACAAGTTTGTAAAATCCGTCCTTTGTGTTTGACAAATCCGAATAAATTCAGGCAGTTAATTATGAAAAGATTACTTTTTGGTGAAAGAAAAAATAATGAGTACAGTTTTATGTGGCCGTTTCTTCTCTTTATCTTTTTAAAAATTCCGTCATTTTTTAAAACCTACATTCGCAGCAATTGATATACCCTCTTCTTAATGCTATTGTTGACCTGTCGTTACAATTGTTCAGGGTAGAGATGTCCAGTGCAGAACTGAATGATAGATTTACCTTTTACTATTTGTGTTCCTTACCTAAATCTACCAGTACAGTACCACATGTCTTCTAGTGTCGAGTCTTACTATTTGCGTACAGCACGTCATCATCTCTGCTGTTATGAGAAAGATGTGGGAGTCGAAAACGTGTGCACACTTACACGTGTGTGGATGTGGGAAGGCTTTTCGCCTGTTCGGCTATTATCTTTTCTCAAAGAAATCTTTTTTTTTCTTTTTTTTTCCTTTTTTGTTTCTCTTATTATAATTACTTCTTCCACTATTCGAACCTAAAATGTTTTCTTGATTTTTTTTTATTTATTTTGTTTGTTTTTAATCAGTGTTATTATATGTCACAGTGTCGCAGACCGATACCATGACTGTGAGTGACAACAACTGACGATAGGGATTGGAGTAAGTAACTAATACATCTACAACTAAGAAGCAGCTGACAGTACAATGAATTGTTACAATGAAGTGCTACTGAGCTAAACCGGCTGTGAGATAGAAAATACCGTAAAATAAAATAGCTCTGGTATGGACGGTTGGTTGACTGCTGCCGGCAGCACTTGACATTCGACTTGGTGGTGGTGATGATGGTGATAAAGAAGAAGAAGAAGAAGAAGAAGAAGAAGAAGAAGAAGAAGAAGAAGAAGAAGAAAAAGATGATGATGATGATAGCGACGTAGTATTGCTGTCAGTGATGATATAATTTAATTCTCTTGATAATTGTGATGATTCCGATCGATTGACTTTCTAAAGTATTGATAAATAATTATGTCTACTGTGCTTATTGATGTACACTCATACAGTCACATGTGTGGATTTAATTTGCCAAAGAGCATGTCTCTGGACACATCGTACATGAACATAGTGTGTATGCATATGTGCAACGCATTTTCATACGTGTGAGTTTACCGATATGGTTAATGAAGACATTGTTTTGATTTTTGTGTATGAACGAATATTTAATATACTATCTATGAACATTTATGTATGTGTGCTTGTCTGCGTGCAGATCCCAACGTGTGCATATTTATAACTTGCGTGTTGATATGCATACATGGACATGGCTGAGTGCCTCTATGTATCGAGTGAATCTTAGAATGAGTGTTGGCCAAACATGTGTCCCAAAATAAGAACGAACATTCAGACGATGTCTACGTATCGGTATGCATGCATGTGTGTACGTCTTTGTGTGCATTTATGTACAAAATGTGTACACTCGGTCAATTTGACTGTTCGTTTGGTTGTGGTTATTGGAGCGTGTCCGCTGCACGTGTGTAATGGTAACTTTGTTTTTTTTCTTCTTTTTTACACACAGTCCTCTTCTTTGTGCGCGTGCGCACATGTACGCGCAGTTGTGTACAATTATGGCTGTATTGAAATGAACGTAAGTAGGAGCATGCGTTTGCTTACATGTGCATGCTGAAGACTGCTGATGTATTTGTGTGCATGTGTTCATATAAGTGTGTGTTTCCCAACACAGTTACTTGTCTTTGTATGTGTGAGCGGCCTTGCTGGGCGTGTATTTATAAAAAGCAACCTATTGGTTAATATAGAAAATATCTTTACACACCCTCCTACTCTTTGTTCAGTAGACATAGTGCCATCACCGCAGCAAGTAAAAAAAAGGGAAAAAAACCTACATAGAAAACTCTAGATTATCAGAAATATACACAAGACATGAATGCGAATTATGCCTTGAGAGTGAAAGTGATAGTATGATGCTTGAGGGGGGTGGGTTGGGAAAATGGGAGCTTGAGCAAGATGGTCGGTGTAAGGTAGGGTGGAGGGAGTCGTCGAAGAGAGGTAAGAAGAGAGTTTATACACTTTCTGTTGGCAAGAAAGAGGGAGACAAATAAGGAGAAGGCGACAAGAGATTAAAGGAGATAAAAACGAATAAACGAACGTACGCGGTTAACTTTTAATAAGGTTATCTTTATTTTCTTTTACAGAGCGCTGATCAGTTGTTAATGCGGACAAACGGTAAATAAATAGCTTAGTTATGTATGCGGTCATTAACACACACACACACAGAGAACGAGGATAGGGAAATAGAGTTGGGGAGGGAGAGAGAGAGAGAGAGAACTGACATTCTGGATCAATAAAAAATATATCTCGTACTTAATTTGCGCTGTCAGACAATACCTAATATTAAATATGAGTTAAAAAAAATATTCGACAAAAAAAAATCATTAGTTATATTAGATTTTAAAATCATTTAACTCTCATCATCAGAATTCGTGGTTACGAGATTCGGGAAACTGTTTCATTTCAGCAACCGGCTTCTTTTTTTTCTTTTTCTTTTTTTTTCGATAAATCAGAAAGGCATATGGAGTAAAATATACTTTTGGTGAAGGAATCCCTAGGAAGGTTTTCTTGATGGGTGCCAAGAAGCAGGAAGAAGATCGGTAGAACAGGATAGGTTCTGTGACTGAGAGCGACATGGCCAATAAGCACGGCAAGCTTATGCTTAATAAGCCATAAAAATTACGTAAAAGTCAGAGTTTGTTATAAAGACAATATATTCACGTGCTAATCAAATTAGTTTACGAACAAAAGACCTATGAAAATAAATGTGATGCTTGGGCGCCTGCTATAGAGTGATGTTTAGCAAACTAAACAGGCAAAGCTAGCGTTGCGAGTTCATTGCCAGGCTAATTAAAACTCAGCTCATTCACTGCAAATGATAGGAATTCCTGCTATTGCATTTCAGAGGCTTAACAGCGAAGGACAGAAATTACTGTCACTATTAAATGGGATAATAATAGTAAATCTCTAGATCCACTTCTTGGCTTAAAGAGTTGCGTTTTTCAAGGCCTTCCTTAATTTGACGCAACACAATCTTTTTTAGGACTATTGCCATCCTAAAATAAGATTAACAGTTAGACATTCCTCATTTTGACGCAACGCAATCTTCCTATCCCATTTTAATTAAGCCATGTGTTCTTTCAAACCAAGCTTAATATAATTTTCAAGGCAATCAGGTGTTTCCCACATTGATGCAATATAGTCATTCTATCCCATTTTAATTAGGCCTTGTGTCATCCTAAGCTGTTCTTAAATTGGAGCAAGAGAATGAACGAACTAAAAGTTTTGTGACGATAATAAAAAAAAAAGTGTGAACGTTTGTAAATATAGTGAAATGATTTAAAGTTTATAGCACTCATTATCGCATATAAATCTGATTTCATACCATTTTCTAAATTGAATAGAATATATTTTTTTTAAAAGTCCATTATGAATTCCAGAGATAAGCTTCAGGTTGCAGATATCATAGATGGGAAATGCATTATCTCTTGGAAGATGTAAACATGATTAGTCCTTGATAACATCACAGATTATTCGTGCAGAGCTTTGCTTGTAAAATGACTGGACGTAGAAGTGAAATCAATCGAACACGTATCACCTAAAATGGATTATTGAACTGAGTAATACACAGGACGTTAAGTTCGCAAAGATAAAAATAGCTTTTAATCTTTTGAGATTAAAGTAGGAGAAGTCATTTTTGTAGAAATCCAGCGTAGGAGATTGTTATCTAGTTACTTGTCAACATTAAACATGGACATACAAGCGCCTTTTTGATTCTATGAACCAGATTATCTTTTATGTCAATATATTTTCACCGGTTCGATCAGACTGGTACAGCCTGATTTTAATAAGCGTATTAACAGCTTAATGGATATTTCTATTGATTTTTTTGTGGAAATTTCTACTGCTTTTTAATACAAAGATTTTTTATATAACCCTTGAACTTCACCAATTTTATAATGACTCATTTTTTTTATCTTTAGTTTGCCTTTACTTTGCAATATCCATTCAAATTAATCTGCAATTCTTTGAAAATGTCTTCTGAAATGTCCATACAATCACTTTTTCTTACCGCTTTTTTTATTCTTTCTGTGTTTCTTGATTTAATATTAGTCCCATTGTTACTTACAGTCTTTGAATGTAATTGGATTTTTTTAAACATTTTTGCATCTTCAAACCCCTTGATTGTACTGTTGCTGCAATTTTAGTTGCTAACGACTCCTCTTCTTCCCTATTTTCTTTTACATAAAATCTGTGAATTTCATCTCTCAAGGGAAAAGTTTTGTGCATTGTCAATAGTTTGTTCGTTTTTTTGTCTAGTTTTCTAAGATCTTGTCTTGCACTAATGAAAGTGTTCAGGCAATAGAAACTGCTTCGGCTTTCATCTTGTCTCCCAAATACAAGTGACAGCACGAATCAATTATTTCCTTCAACTCTCTCACCACACCCGACACAGTGCTTATTTGATCCCGAGACCCGAGTCCCATAACCCCATATCGGTTGTAGATGCAACACATGTACTGCAGATGTATTAGCAGTGGATGCGTCTACGGTAAGCACAACCTGTCTATTTGATGCGACACGTTTTATTATTTTTCAAATAATTTTTCCGTGGCACAATTATTTTGTTTACCGTTTATTAAACATAGATTAAATAAAAACAAAAGTTTATTTGAACCGACACGTTTATTTTATTAGATGAAAAATTCCCACCGTCACGGCTGTTCAACACGTCACTTTTATTTAGTACAAAAACTTTTCTTTTCGTTAAGTTTAGGCAGCAGACTTTAGTTTTGACAATTTTTCTCCTTCTTCTCCAATCATTTTATATTTATTCTGCGAGAGTTAAGCAGCGTAGATCGAAAATATAGAATAAACCTGAACAGAAAATTTAAACACATTTTTTATTTAGGAGCCCGCCTTACCGTAATAGCTTCTTACTAATTAGGCTACAGAAGATCAATCAACAAGCTTTGGCAAAATTAGCCATACAGTTATATTCATTTTTCCTTCGATCCTTTACCGATCTAAATGGTTTCTTTTTTTTTGCATTACATGTATTAGATGAAGCATTATTATTATCATTATTATTATTATTATTATTATTATTATTATTATTATTGAGTGAGAAAGCAACATGCCAACAACTTAATGTTGGGGTACAAATATGCAAATCCCAATTTGCTCATCATGACACCCAGTCTAATAAGGTTGATATGGGTATGCCAGGCACAGGCATCACCGCCAAATGTGCGTGATATGGCGCCTGAAGTTCATCAAAGCAGTTCAAAACCTTGCAGGTGAGACACAGTTAGAAATATCTTCGAGTTGGATAATCCAGGCTTCCCAAATAGTCTCCAAATGAGGATGTTCCCAAATATCTAGATGTAACTCCCATATTGTCTTGGTTACCTTATCTTTCAAACCTAAAAAAAAGACAACCCTCTCGTCAGCCGACCATGATGCTTCCCCACTATCCCCGTCCATCAACAGAGATGAACAGCACCTCAGCACCCCAGCACCTGGGGATTATTATTATTATTATTATTATTATTATTATTATTATTATTATTATTATTATTTCTTTTTGTTTCTATACTCATTTCTTTCCGGGTCCTCGACCAGAGACCTAAGGTCAAAAATGGCATCATGATATTTTTCATTGAGCAGTTTTGAAAAAAATCACACATGTTTTACATAGATAAAGCTCTTCATAACGTGTGGGCTGTACTTGTGAGTACAATTTTTTGTATTTCTTTAAGGCATAGGCTACCAGGGATTCCTTCAATGAGTCTAATGAAATCTTTTCCAATCCACCCGAGGGCTCCAACTACAAATGGAATTGTTAATGTCCTCATGTGCCACAGTTTTGAAATTTCGATTTCAAGGTCCCTGTATTTTGATATTTTTTGAAGATTTTCAAATATCCATTGCAATCTGCAGAGACTGCCATGTCAATAAGGAGGCACGCTTTGTCTTTGAGGTCTCTAATCACGATATCAGGGCGATTAGCTTTGATTGTTCTGTCTGTGTGTATTGTAAAGTACCATAAAATTGTTAAAGGCCTGGGTGGTGTTCATACCAATTTCTTGCAGCTTCCTTTCCGTAAGTGTTGCAGATTTTCCAGTGCAGATATTGGCTCACTTTGTCGTGCCATGTGCTCTGTAATTTCTAGTTAGCAAGCGCGTTGGTCCTGTACAACAAGAATAAAACCTTCGACTTCAGCTTTTAACCCTGCAGTACGTAACCACTGATGCGTACGCGGTTTGTCTACATCAGCTTGTTTGATACGGGCAGAGTATTGATCGTGAAGCGATTTATCATGCCATCGTTTCTGTATCTGATCGGTTGCATTTGTATTTGCTTTCTTTTTTAAGTATTTTGCTGCTTCAGCCGGTCTATTATGCTTTACTTGTATTTCTTCACTCACTTGAAACTTCATCTTGAACTTGTTGGCTTCATTTATTACTGAATAAAGTCGCTTACTACTTTCATGAAATTTGACACAGATCAGCATCCAGTCTTTTGTAGTTTCTAGGTATGTTTGAAGGCTAATTGTTGTGGTTTTGTAAGACAGTTCTAATTGAACTAATCCTCTGCCTCTTTCGGATCTTGGCAGGTGGGAAGCTTTCTCGTTTTGGTATCCATTTGCTTAATATCAGCTGTGGTCCAGTTAAAGATGTTGAAACTGTATTGCACCACAGGGACAGCCAATGTGTTTATGGCTGATATTCTATTTTTTTTTAAATTCAGTTCGGTATTCACTACCAGACGCACACGCCTGTAGTACTCCTTTCTTACCTTCTCCTTCATTTGGGTATGCTGTATTCCATCTCCTTCGCTAATTCCTAGGTACCGATCTTGTTCCAGCTCCCTAATCTTTGTGCAAAAATCTAAATCTATTGAGTGTGTTTCTGTAATTCTCAGTTTCTTGAATGTTACTTTTGCACATTTTTCTAATCCAAAATTAATACCTATATCGTCACTGAAACATGTTACAGTATTCAGGTGACCTTTCAACTCAGAGTAGGTGATTGGATACTTTCTTGTTTACTTTGTAACCATAGCTATTATTGTTTAATTCATGCGTAAAGAGGATTAAGGGTATACAAAACGGAAGGGGTGACAGAGAGTCTCCTTGAAAGATTCCTCGTCGGATATTTAGTCGGATGGAGATGGCAGTGCCTCTGGTATAATTTATGTATAATGTGGTTTTCCACATTCCCATGTGTTTAAAGAGATTTACTATCACAGGGCGACGTTGTACATTTCCAAAGTCTTAAGTATCCAAGAGTGTGGCACACTATCAAAGACTTTACGGAAATCAATCCATGCTGTGCTAAGATTTCTACATCTGCAATTTTTCAGGCTCATTTTGTTTATCAGTGGCTGATGTTTTCAACCATATGAACCTCTCCGGTATGCCTTCTGTTCCAGTGGAAGAATGTTGTTTATTTCGAGAAAAGAGTAAGTACAGTTCGTCAGGACAGACGTGATCAATTTATACGTGATGAACAGATATTGTTATTGGCCAATAATGTTTCGGTTGTCTGTTTCACTTGTTTTTGGCATATGATATGTAATACCTTCACTGACCCATTCCGGAATTTCATTGGGATTATTAATAAGCATTGATAGAGTTTATGCAAGGTTTTATGGATTGATGAGAGATGATAAAGCCAGAAATTGGGCGCTTTGTCATTTTCTGGGGATTTTCATTTTGGGGATTTCGTCAGCGCTTGGCTAACATTATTCGTGGTTATATTTTCCTATTCTTGTACAGTATTCGTTCTTCACGTTGGATCCATTCTGCTTTGGGGTTATATTTCTTTGGGTTGCTCCAAATATTCTCCCAAAATTTCTGCACTTTGTCAATATATGGTGTTTTTTTGACATGTATAACTGCTTTTCCAATTTCCCTGTAAAATTTCTGAAGGTCCGTTTGGAATATTTTATTTTGGCGATAGAACATAAAACGTTTTTTTTTTTTTTGTATTGCCATGTTCTCTGTGCCTTTAATTGTAGTTTCTGTTTTAGCATTTCCTTGATTGATAGAATTTCATTCAGTGATTTAATTTTTTTTATTTCCGCTTGATCTTCCTGCATTTGCGTGTTGAGACATTTGGGTTTCTAGTCAGCTCATCCAGTATCGAAATCTCATATCTGATTTCTTTTGTTTCGCGCATCAGTTTTGCCTTCCAAGCTGGCTCTCTTTGTCTGTTGTTTGATCTTTTCATTGTCTTGAGCCGAAGCTTTCCAGTAGCTACTGAAGCTGTTGCGTATATGACATTGTTAACTTCTGTGATGTTTCCCATTGGTTTGTCCGTTAGCAGTTTTTCCAGTGCAGCATTGTATATTTGCGCATTGTGCTTATTGGACGTTGTCGTATGAATTTTTGGGAGCCGTTCTCCTGCCATCTGTGTGAGAGTTACTCTGTTGAATACTTGGATGATGTGGTTTCTCGCTTTGATGATTTCACCTCTATCCTAATGTAGTTGGACTCAACTCGGGTAAAAATATTCAGTTACACCGTCTGGATATCTGCAGGTTATATCACAGGTAGATTCTTCGGTTTTATTTCGTGGGGAATTATTGTTTCGTATCTCATTCATTTTAGTTTTTACCTCATCTTCTGTCATATTACTTATTTCTATTCTCATCTCTTTACTGTTTGAGTGATGGGTTATTGTATTCTGTCATATCTAATTTTATCTTATCTGTTTCTGCATTTGTGAGTCTTTTGTTTCGCACGATGTCCCTGCGGACATTAGCAAGCATGTTTTGTTTGAGATGAGGTCTTATTTCACTCCCTACCGTAGTTCTCCATATTTGGTATGTTTGATCCAGGATGTTCTTTTGTGGATTTTTGAGTGCTGTGAAAAAGGATGTCATGACTTGTTGATACTCCATTTCGTTCGCTTTCTTTTTATTAGTTGATTTGGCATTGAGTCACTTGGTCCAAGGTTGGAAATAGTCCGGGTTTGGTCTCTTCGTTGCTGAAAGACTTTGTTCCAGTGACAGATTTTTCAGCCTTAGACTGGTTCCTCTCTGATGTACGCGGCCCTTGTTGACCCGGATCACGGCTGATTCGGTATACAGATTTGTTTTTAATCATTGAGATATGTAACTTTTTGCGTTTTATCCTTGACAACCAAGGGGCAATTTTGTTAAAGTTATCAGCTCTAGGACGATTGTCCACCAAAACTAAAGAGCTTGTCCTGCTCATGAGATATGGGGGAATTATATTCAGATGATAGTGGGGATTATAGGGGAGGAATTATTATTTTATTATTATTTTTACTATTGCTATAATAACATCATTATTATTATTATTATTATTATTATTATTATTATTATTACATTTGTTATTAATTTTGATGAGTAACTTTTTTAAAATCTTATTTTTATTGCTATTTATCCTCACGGTAAAAAAAAACTTTCATGAACTAGGGATACGAGTTCAAATCCCGTGGGTGACTTACTCTTTATTTCTGATCCATACTAAGTGAAGAAAACATATAAAACGCAGACTCGAAAGTTATGATAAAGAGCAACCGAAAATGATGAAAGAAACACTCGTAAAATTTAATAATGAAGATAATGCTTCATCTAAGAGGTTCGAACGACTTTACATTTGTGTAAATTGTTGTTAAATATTTCTTGACATAATGTGTCTTGTATCGTTTTATTCGAGAACATTTTAAAATATATCGTGTTTCTCGATGTTCCTGAAATTATTCCTTGATTATTGTGTCCTTAAGAATGATTTAGATTTTCATTAAGAATCTTGATACTTTCGTAAATTCTCACTTTTCAATAACCCACTATTTATTCATTTAAGTTTAAAGTGGCATAAAAATCAACAGCGGGTGTCATACAAGTAGCAGCAATGATCAATATCGATGGTAGAAGACGTATGAGCAAGATCGATATTGATGATCGGAAAAAGAAACAATGAACCGATGACAATGTTTCTGGAAGACAGCGATATCGAGACTGTTTCTATGGGAACAGAACATGGAACAGCCATTTCGGATTCTTCGTTTTTATTTGTTTTGCTTGGTTGATTCAGAGTAAATGGACCTCTTGATTGATACACAAAAGAAATGGTTATGATGATGGTGGGAAAATGATGAATATGGACAAACACTGATGATGACGATCATCATCATGTTGAGGAGGAGAAGGAGGAGGACAAATATGGTGGTGATTAATATTGGTTCTGACAATTAGAATTATGTATAGAAATATAACCTCTGCGTATCCACATGCTTTCGCACACACGCACATACGTACGTACTCACTCTCTAGTCTTCCACTTCTTTCTCTCATACACACATATGTGTGCGTTTATATACGCATTTATGCTCACGTATCTGTGTTTATCATTTTGCCAAAGAGGAGAAAGTTAAATTAACAAATAAATATGTAAATCAATAAGCCTTTTCAATTGAACAACATTATATTTTATACGACAGAATCGCCTTCAACGTTTTAAAATCTCCCAAAATTGAAATAAGAATCCTCAAAATCGTATGTCCAGTTCAATTAAACAAATCAACAGCTTTTTTTCATAATTTTTGTGCATCTTTGCTATTCCTTTATTAATATATTATAAAATTATGTTTCTCTTTCTTTTTCATTTATTCTGTAGGTAATGGAGGTTCATTGTTCTCACACTTTCTTTTTATTATTCGATGATTTTCTTTTCCACAGTTTACTTTTTTCTGTCTATCTGAAGATAAGTTATTTGAATTCTTGAAATATATTTAGGATGTAGATATTATGACAATAAAAATTACTAATAAATCTTTAAATTTTTAAGATTTTTTTCTCTGTTTCCTGGTTGATATATTTACAAGCTAATTAAGTACAAATTGAACGTAGGTGGGCTCAATAATGAAATAAAATTTAACCGAAAGAATAAGGAAATGTTTTTTGTTTGATTAAATCTGCCGAAAAGAACAAGTTTTGATGGTTATATCTTTTCATATTCCGTATTGAATTAACTTTCATTCCGTGTCATCAGTGTAATTGATAATGTTATTTTCTGGCGATTTACATTGTGTCACTTAAATCTAATTGAATATTGCCACAAATCAATAATAGATGTCCTCAAAGACTGAAACATCTTAAATTGACAACTATGAGAGCGAGTTTCTTGAGACAGGACGGCTCACATCATTTCTTTGGATTATCATTACTACATCATTAGTTTATCATTAGTATCGGTCATTATCGGTCTTATTGGTCATTAATAAAATTAATCATATTACTTTATTGCCAAAGTTAAGTTAGCAATAGTACCATGGAAAAGTCTTTGAATACCTGAAATATGCACGTACATAGAACTTCAAAAATTACAGACAATAGTATACTGACTGATTATGTCCTTTCCCACTTGCAGAATTTAACTCAACTGGATGATGAGTGTGTGAATGTAATATATAAAACAAGATTTAATAATGCTTGTCCTCGGAATGGTTGTTGAAGATATGAGGGATTCCAATCCCTTAAGGGGATACTTTTCTAGGCTTTTATCGGGTAAAAATTGCAAGGATATAGCAGAAATATGCAAATTCCAGACAAACATTTGGGGCAAGGGAAAACTGCGGGCAACATATTGTATAGTGAAAAACTACGTACCATGGAGTTTGGTAGTTGTCAAAGGCACCGTTATTGACACACACACACACACACACATCCGCATCGGTTACTGAGTCTTATTTGAGTTAGAGAACGTCACCACTGGACCGTGGAAAATTCGCATCGTGTACCGCTTTGGTCAAACGAGTCAGCTTTCTAGCTCTTTTGGATAGACAATCAAGTTAATGTGCGTAGAAACATACATGAGGCTTTGGATTCACCTTGTCAGCAGGGTATTATGCATGCTATTTGTATGTCCTCTTGGAATTCACAAGGACCATTAATAATCTGGCAAATTTTTATCACAAACTTTATTTTTGTGGATACCCATATTTGAGCACTGTTTTTTAAATATTTTTAAACTGTATATTTATTATTGTCTACTGGCCTGAAATAAATAAATTTTCGATAGATCTTTAAAAAATATACGACCTAAAAATAACGTTTGAGTGATATATATATATATATATATATATATATATATATATATATATAATTAAATATATACTTTTTTTAATCTATTTTTACTTTTATCAAAAACATGTAAAAAACGCTACACAAATGCAATCAGGTTTCGATGCATATTACCACATTTCATTAGGAGTTAGTAAATAACTGTTCAATAGACAATTTATTGAGATTTAAAACAAGATACACCTTCTTTTCACGAGAAAAGGAAGAAAAGATAGAAAAGGTTTCAGTCAATCGCCTAAGCTAAGTTCGAAAGTTAAGAAGTAATCATATATATATATATATATATATATATATATATATATATATATATATATATTATTCACTATTACATTAGAACATATATAGTTACTACTACAAAATTGTACATTTTGTTTTGACGTTTAATAAACAACGTCTCATCAGCTAGTTAACAATGATGGTAATAAACGATTTTATTTAAAATTACAATTTATGAAACAGCACTTCTTTTTCCGTTTTTGGAAAATTTTCCGTACAAGGTAAAAAGACTTTTATAAAGAAAAAAAGAAAGAAAATAAGAAACCAATAAGAGAAAGAGGAGAGGAAAGAAAAGAAAGGTAAAAGAAAGAGATGAGTATATTCAAATTACACAGATACAAAGAAAGAGGAAAGTTAAGAAAATAACAAATGAGAAGTTGTTGATATTAGTTAAGCCAATGAAACTATGCTGACAAAAAGAATTCAAATTTGAACGGAAATAAAACGCCACCAGATAGTAAGATAGTAACACATTAGCTACAATGTCGCGTTTCAAATTTTATGACATTTTTAATGAAATCACATATTAAAACAAAATTATCCATAGAACGTAAATAAAGGAAACTTTAAGAAGCAAAACAATACTTAACAAAATCAACCTTCCATTAAATTAGAATACAAAATAAATTTTAAATTTTTATATTTTATATTAATTTAAAATTTTAAATTAATAGAAAAAAAAATATATATATATATATATATATATATATATATATATATATATATATATATATATTATATTGCGTTATACCGAAAAAGTCCGGGTTCGAATTTCGGTAATGGATGCGCACTGCTGATGAGTCCCAAATATAGGACGAAACGGCTGTCCAATGCTTCCTGTATTCTGTTGAGGAGTCTTCTAGACTCGATGAATTCCTATCAGGATTTGCCTAAATCCCCAAAATTCTATTACTTATATATGTATATATAATGAAACACTGATACTAAAATGTCAGTTTCTCATACAGAAATGGATTCAGGTGCAGTATTCCCCATGATTTTATATATGAAATCCAGTGCTATGCCAACATTTGAAGCAACTTAGTGCTACTTCATTCAAGAGTTCTTCCTAATTTGGTCTTTGTAAATACACTATAAATTAATTTTATTCTCATTATAAGCTAATGATTACTTGCATAACATGTTTTCTTGCCTTAATTTGACCTCCTTTCATTGTTTGTAGTAATTGGCTGTAATATTGGCTGTTTCAACCAAAATCATGTGAATTCAAAAGGTCCTCCTTGCTTACTCAGATCTATTCCTATAAGTTTTAATCAATAAAAAATTATTTCGACCATTTCCATTGTCTGCTAATGACCAGTTCCAATGGGTACAGATCCTGCCCTAGATCAGGTTTCACCATCAGTGATCAAAAATGCTCTGATCTAATTTCGCAGTTCAAATCCACTAAAAAAAATATACGTGTGTGTGTGTTTTCCAGACTCTCTCTGTCACACACAGAACTGCTAAAAATTGCAGAGAAACTACAAAATACACGACATTACAAAGAGACAATGGATGTAGAGTAATTGGCAATACTTGATCTTAGAACTCAGAACTCAGAATTGTCATGAAAAGTTTAGGCATGATGCAAATGCCTATAATCATATAATCTATAGAAGAAAGGAATATTTTTCATTATTTCTCTTTTTCTTTTTATTGCTTTTAGCTATAAAAAGCGTAAAAAACCATATGAATAAACAAAAAGTTAAATTATTGACAATGATACATTGAAAAAATTTGAATAACTTAAAAGTATTACATCTCCTACTAGGAGACAGTATAGCCTTTATATAATATGGGGGCTAGTTGAGTAATTTTCAACCCGACCAAATTTCCAGAATCTAACTAAATGATAAGATTTTTTGAAGTGCATTGTAATCGGGTCGATAACTTGCGAGATATTAAAAACGCCAATTTAAATCTTAGGACTATAAGAGATGTTCCCATCGAGAAGCAAAGGGCACTTCGATTTGAACTAGTGGTTAGTAAGATAGTCTCACAAACCATCACTACTGTTAGTGCCCTACATTAGCGGCCTTTTGTCAATCTAAGCTTAGATTAGCAGATATATCTCCCGAACATTCTGAATATCGATCGATTATAATAGCTTGGACAAAATATTATTTGCCATTAATAATAATGATGACGATAATGGAAGCAGGTGCAGGGATGGAGATAGACTTCCTCATTCTGATTTTATTTTTCCCCCTTGTCGGCAAGGAAATAAAACGAAATAAGCACGGACCAACAAATGACTGTAAGTCCAACTTGTAGCTAATATCGATCGCTAATATGGCGAAGCAAGAAATAGAGAAAATATTGGCATAAACCGAAGCCGCCATATCACCTTTTTCTTCTTTTTTTATTTCCTCCTCTCCCCCCCTCGTAATTCACATCGCCCTCGGGCATAGTAAAGCAGCTAGGCACACTTCGTCGGTCAGGGCTGTCTGTGTCAACATGCTGCATCTCTTACTCATTATTTATGAGGAGCATAAGAGTGGAATCATATTGGGAAAAAAAGGCACGTGATTGTAGGAGAATGGTTTACGTTTGCTTAAATCAACTTGTCATGGATGCATTTGAAAGAACCCTAAGTAATTCAAAGAAAAGAATACATAACAATATTGAACAATAAGGTTAAAGAGAAAAAAAGAGAAATGAATATCTGATTGCTTAACATTGCAATCATGGCAATATTTATTTTGGCAATGCATAGGCCAACCAGCTAAACTTTCATCACTGGCAGAGGCAGGCCATTCAGACAACAAAAATGTATTAGTAAAGCCGGTCTTTTTTTTTACAGTTGGCTGCATTTTTGTGACAGGATTATTGATTTCGGATTGTGTGCAACCTTTGTTTGCTGTGATATAGAAATTTAGAAATAAATTTCCTAGAATTAAGAAATAAGGAAAGGAAAGGAAATAATGTTAATTGAAATTGTTATTTTTGATTATAAAAATCTGAATAGATTTTTATTTAGCGTCGACCTTTTAGATTTTATGGAGTATGTAGATAAGAAGCAACAGAAATGTGATTTTTAAGAAGAATTCTGCAAATATCATACGTTGATAGGGTGAGGAAGTTTTTAAGAAGAGCTGAAGTGAAAGGGGGCTACTTTCGGTCACCACGGAAAGATAGTTTCGATTTCTCGGTCATGTCATACGAAAGATCGCCTGATAGGGAAGATTGCAAGATCGCCTGGTAGGGAAGCGAATGAGAGGGCACGGCAACGTGCGTCGTATTTGGATCGAATTAAGGAAGTGACAAGGACAGAGTCTACCGGAGTGACTTTCAGATGTGCCCACAATTGTACGAGTTGGAGAGATATGATCCCCAAAGCATGCATCACGCATGGCACCTAAGCAAAAAAAAAATGATAAGAGGAATCCCCAGAAATGAAAGTCGGTTGGATTTTATTTTTATTCCCAGAGAAAGTCTTTTTGCATTGAGAAAGAAATATATCGAAAGATGACAGAAGTTTTCCATAGATGTCTTTAATAGTAGAAAAAAGAACAAT
The DNA here is from genome assembly GCA_963932145.1 of Acanthosepion lycidas. Taxonomy (NCBI): domain Eukaryota; kingdom Metazoa; phylum Mollusca; class Cephalopoda; order Sepiida; family Sepiidae; genus Acanthosepion; species Acanthosepion lycidas. The sequence continues at coordinate 65,854,182 of OZ010583.1, forward strand.
GACCCTTAAACAAGACAAAAAAAGAAACACATTGGACATAAATTCTGGATCGACATTTAAAATATTTTAGTCTATTCTCTGAAAATTTTCTCTAATTCATTGATTAAAATAATAATCTTATTATTTTATGAAATAGCTATTTCACATGACTCCAGCTGTGGGTTAAATAAGAGAGCAAACTGGGCAACCATTCTAGGTGAAGGATAGCTCTGCATTCGAAACCTGTTGGGCATGGGCCTGAAAAATTTAACCCGTAAAAGTGCTTCTTGCTACAAAAACCGCAGCAGCAACACTAACTTGATGGGGCTGTGGTCCTATACGATACATGTAATGAAAAGGACTCTATCCTCTCTCTCTCTCTCTCTCTCTCTCTCTCTCTCTCTCTATCTATCTATCTATCTATCTTGTCGGAGTTAGCTCCTCCTTAGTTCTTTAATCCTTCGCCAGGGGTCTCTCTCCCCTTCCTATAAATACTGGGTGACTTTTTGCCTCGATCTCTCTCTTTCCCCTCAGGCCTTGGGCCGTATCCCACCTCGTGTGGAGGTGAGGTAATTCTTTCTATTCTTTCTTCATTTCAGCTAATACCAATATGTGAGCTCTCACCAATACAGCATTTCCTAAATTCTGGGAACACGCTAAGAACAATACCAATATACGTACGTACGAGCACTCACCACAATACACACACATAATATTCACCACACAAACTCAATGTAACTGTTCATTTGCTTGTAATTTGTTGTTAATACATATATTTGTTTATATATAATTATCGCTTTTGTTTGTTTTCTTTGTCTTCTTTGGACTTAATTAAAGTCCAACATTCCCATGTAGCTGGACCGGCTAGCAGGAAATTTTAACCCACGTGTGTTCTTTACATCTTCACCCCACGGTCCTCTACATAATGGTGACTTCCCGACGTGATATTTTTCAACTCCTGCTATCACACAGAAGATGATATATATGTACAAACAAAATTTTACGCAGACCTTCCAAACGAGAGCCATACAAAAAAAAGCATTGAAAAACTTCTTTTCGTATCCTAATACGCACGCTGTACACTATTAACCAAAAAACTTATAAAGCAACAAAATTTGTGATTAAACTGGTGAAAGTACAAAATCACAATTTTAATTCACTACAACATGTCTACAAAACAACTTTCTCCTGTGCGGCAAAAAGAATCTTTCTATAACACGTGGAAATCACAAAAGCTCGAACCGAAACTACAATTGCAATTACTACTGTGAGATGAGGCTTACAAAACTTTCTTCCCACTGGTCTATATTTGCTTGACAATTTCTTTCTTTCGGCGACATTTGACCTAATTTCACCCGGCTTACCAAACGGAAAACGCAAGGCCATTTTCAACTAATTCAACTCTCTTCTTCTGAACTGAAATAGATAAAGTTTGAACCCACATCTCAAACAAAAGGCGACTCACTATCCTTTATCTTTACTTTACAACAACGCAACTCTGACGAACTAAGAATTTGCAAGTACGATATTCAATCGACAATAACAGCAAATTTTCTTAAACATGCATTCGACACTCAGTAGAAAGTCTATATCAGCTAAACTTTGACACAACGCTGCTTCTATTAAATCTTATGCGCCAACTTTATCTACACGTATCAAACAAACAGGCTCGTTTTTCAAACAAAATTACGGCCCGCAAACAGTGCGACGGGACGACAAAGCCAATTCAACGTGGAGCATTGGAAAAAGACAAATTTTGATAGCAAACGCTGAACACTACCGACGTTTCTTCCACTCTGCCCCGACTCTGACCCACTATAGAAAAATATACAGTACCCTGACGACAGCACAAGTACATTTCGTCGTATCACGCATCTCAACCACACTTCCGACACATTTTCTTTTGAGTTCACAAGGACAATATTCAAAACTTCCATGAACTTTTTCATATTAAAAGTTTTCGTTTCCTACAACTTTCAATCTGAGGGGAAGTATTGTCGGTGTTAGCTCCTCCCTAGTTCCCTTAATCCTTCACCGGGGGTCTCTCCCCTCCCTTCCTATAAATACTGGGTGACCTTTTGCTTCGATCTCTCTCTTTCCTCACAGGCTTTGGGCCGTATCCCACCTCAGGTGGAGGTAAGGTAATTCTTTCTATTCTTTCTTCATTTCAGCTAATACCAATATGTGATCTCTCACCAATACAGCATTTCCCAAATTCTGGGAACACGCTAAGAACAATATCAATTCACGTTCGTACGAACACTCACCACAATACACACACATAATATTCACAGGACAAACTCAATGTAACTGTCCTTGTGCTTGTAACATGTTGTTAATACATATATTTATTTATATATAATTATCGCTCTTAGTTGTTTTCTTTGTCTTCTTTGGACTTAATTAAAGTCCAACATTCTCATGTAGCTGGACTGGCTAGCAAGAAATTTTAACCCACGTGTGTTCTTTACATCTTCACCCCACAGTCCTCTACAATCTCATATGAGGAAACTTATTTCTGTAATATTATTCGTAATAATATGCAAATATGTATAAAGAAGATACTTAATAGAAAATACTAAATAAAATTCTGATAGAAGACGAGGAAGAAATATGGGAAAGCAAAATAAATCGCGCTGCTTCAATAAAGTATTATAGAAATTATAGTCATCGCTGCTAAAACACTTCCTGAATCTATTAATCGATTAGGAAAATAAAACCATGTTGCATTCAACGTCAGTATCAAACAATGCACTATCACAACGTTGAAAGGTGAACAATTGTAACTAAAACCGATTATATATATTGTTTTTCACTTGCGAGCTATATTTGAAACAGCAATACATGGTTACGCCAAAATGGCGTCCTTCACATTACACGTTCATCAGCTTTGTTGTTCTGAAACAAACGAACAATATACGATTTCTGTACAAATGTAAATCACTATTAGGAAGAATCAATGTTTTTTCAAGTATCAAAATCATGTAATTTACGGCTCTTTGCGAAAAAAGTGTTTATATCATTTTAAATGTTTGTTAATGAATTATTTCTGGGTTATTGGCATTGTCAGGAGTATTTTATATCACTGTTTAGATGTCATTTTAGGTATATGTTTTTATGGTTTTAGTAGGAAAAAGAATATTAGTTTCGAACTGTGTTTCTACCTATCTTTTTAGACGTAGTTTGTATATTTACTTTCTGTAAGTTTTACAAATATAAAACTGAAAGGACAGTGCTATTCACTGGCGTGTAATCCTATGAAGAAAGGTAAGCTTACCGTATAAATTGTTCCGTACAAAGTCAAAATACCTCTATTTATTAAGTTTAACGTATTATTTCAATTCTATCATAAGGCCCTTTAGAGAAACTCAATAAATTTGTACCTATTGCAGTAAACACTTGGAACTTGTTGTATCATCAGTAATCACTGATGAGTTACACCCCTTGTTTTGCTGTTATTGTTTTGAGTCCCCGAGAGAGGGAGTATCGTTCGGGAGGGTGGCAGTTTTGGAATAAAATGAGTGAAATGACTACTACGGTTTTCGTGTTGCTCTTTCTGTCATTACTAAATTAATTGCAACGCTCGTGTATGAAACATGGTGTCAGAAGTGGGATTAAAAACACAATAATACAAACATAATATACTGAAAAGAACTTTAATTTAAAAATGTTTAAATTACAGCCTCCAGAAGATTTTGGCTTCACAGACCCTGGAAAATGGACAGCATAGCGCCAGAGATTCCAACGCTTTAGAACAGCTTCGAAATTATCTGAAGAATCAGCAGAAACTCAAATTAGTATGTTAATTGTATGGGACCAGAAGCTGAACAAATATACAAGTCATTTTTATTCAGGAAAAAGGAAGATGAGAAAAATTTAGACCTCATATTGAGCAAATATGATACATATTTCACGCCGTAAAAAAATATAATCCACGAGCGAGCAAAATTTTAGATGAGGACACAGAAGGATAGAGAACCGATAGAGAACCGTTAGAAGTAATAGAAATATCAGGAATAACGTTGAATTCAGATAAATGTGAATTTAAGAAAAAGATGATTCGCTATTTTGGACACGTAATATCAGATAAAGGGATACAACCCAATAAGGAAAAGATCGACGCTATATTAAAGTTATCAGCACCTTCCTCAGTAGCTCATTTAAGGAGGATTCTTGGAATGACACCATATTTAGGCAAATATGTGCCTAATCTAGCAGAAACGTTGCAACCAGTACTGGAATTATTAAACAAAGATACAGTTTCGGCCTGGAATGAACCACAAGAAAAGGCATTTCAGAGAGTCAAAGAGCTGTTGACACAGGCACCAATATTAACCTACTATGATCCTGAAAAGCCTATAATAGTGCAGATGCAAGTAACTTTGGAATTGATGTAGCCATTTTTCAAAAGGAAGATAAAAATTTGAGTGTCATAGCTTATGCCTCTCGTACACTGATACAAACAGAGAGAAATTACGCTCAAATAAAGAAAGAATGTTTAGCAAGCGTATGGGACTGTGAGAAGTTTGACCAATATATCACTGGACTAGATCAGTTTCGCCTATTGACGGATCATAAAACTTTGGTACCGTTAATCAATACTCAAAATTTAAACAACACTCATTTGAGATGCCAAAGAGACTTAGGAGATATAATCCTGTACCTGAATATATCCCTGGGAAACTCTTACTAGTATCAGATGCACTATCCAGAAATCCAATGCAGCAAACCAATAGCACTACTGAGGAAGATGTTGAAACATACATAAACAGCATAGTAAAGACTAGATCAGCTTCTAGCAGAAATTATCAATGCTACATCTAAGGACTCCATTCTACATTCATCTCACATTAAATGGTTGGCCTAAGAAGGAAGATAGATGAAAGGAAAGAGTTAAACCCTATTTTAACTTTAAGAATGATCTATCGATACATCAAAACATTCTGTTTTATCAAGATTGCATAGTGACTCCACAAAATCTCAGAGCAGAAATACTACGAGCAATACACACAGGACATCTTGGATTAAATAAATGCAGAGAACGAGCAAAAATGTCTGTATGGTGGCCGAAAATATCACGGGAAATAGACTTCATCAAGGGATGTGAATTTTGTAATTGTCATCGCGCTACAAATCCCCGCGAAACCTTGAAATCAACCACTTTGCCAGATAGGCTTTTGCAAAAGATGGGAACAGACATTCTATAATTGGATGGAGAATATTACAGTGTAACCCGGATATAAGAGAAACCCGGATATAAGAGAAACCCGGATATAAGATAGATTTTATCTGGTCCCAAATTAGAGCCATACTTACCTAAACAAAATAGACCAAACCCGGATATAAGATAAACCCGGATATAAGAGACTTTTTCTCCGGTCCCGACAACTCTCTTGTATCCGGGTTACACTGTACTTAGTCGTAACAGACTATTTCTCCTATAACTTTTAAATAGTGAAATTAAGTTCAGTAACAAGTAATTAGAAAATTACAAAATATATTTGCGAGATGTGGAATACCAGATGAAGTCGTAAGTGATAACGGAAGATAATTCACAAGCACACATTTCAGAGAATTTGCTAAAAAAATATGGGTTCACATGTACAACAGTGAGTCCTCATTTTCCACAATCAAATGGAATCGCTGAAAGTGCAGTGAAAATTGCGGAAAAGATATTACGACAACCAGACATATTTCTCGCATTAATGTCATACCGTAGTACACCGATAACTTCTACTGGAGTTAGCCCAGCAGAACTTTTGATGGTCAGGAAAATTAAAACAACTTTAGCCAGTCACCCAAATAAATTAAAACCTAAATGGTAAAATTTTAGGAAAGTAAAAGAAAAAGATGGATCTAATAAAACAAGAAGTAAAATAAATTATGATAAAAGACATGGAGGTAAGGATCTAAAACCATTAAAAGTGGGAGATAGAATCCGAGAGAAAATGGATGAAGAGAAAACTTGGGAAACACGGATACAGTCATAGCAGCAAATAAGCACAATAGGACATACACAGTAAAGTTAGACTCAGGTGAATTCCGAAAAAGGAATAGGAAACATTTACTACCTATTGTGGAAAAACAATACAATATTGTTCAAGAAAGAGGAAAGAAAAGAAAGCAGGATCCATTTAAAAATGTGGATCAAGAAGTAAGATCTAGTAAAGGACGATTAACATTAAAACCAAAATACTTTAACGACTATGTGTGAGAAAAAAAATAATCATAGAATCTGGACGGAGGAAGGTGTATCATCAGAAATCACTGATGAGTTACACCCCTTGTTTTTGTTCTTACTGTTTTGAGTCCCCGAGAGAGGGAGTATCGCTCGGGGGCAGTTATTGAATAAAATGAGTGAAATGACTACTACGGTTCTCGTGTTGCTCTTTCTGTCATTACTAAATTAATTGCAATGCTCGTGTATGAAATACTTGCGGTAATTAGAAATCTCTGAGTAATATAAAAAAACTGTATCTCCGATACGCAAAATTCAGTTCTTCCTAAAATAAAACAATATAATCCTTCAAGATGAAATAGAGTAAATTTAGTGAAAAACTAAATTCAAGCAGTATGCCTTCATCCACTCGCAGCTACTGCTGATTCGGTGAAACCCATATTTTACAAGAAAGTTACTTATTATTTTGCTCGTAAACCAAAAAGGATTCAATTAAACTATTTTGAAAATATTACATTAAAATCATATTTTATTTTAATACCTCTTATTTATACGTTAAATTAATAAAATTGATTTATTTTCGTCTAACTTATATTTGGTTGCCCCCCTTATATTTTCAGGCATCACCACTGATGTTGTTAGTTCTGAGTTATCATCTTTCTTCATCAAGATATATTTTGATTAACAAATATTAACCCAACATGAGTATCCTACGCTCCTTCGAATTACCACTGGACGGCATTGCATGCTTGTGATATAGTTGTATTTTAAAAAGTTCATACTACTTGCTTTTCGTCAGGATTTCTGATTTCTGCTTCTTATAATAATCCGCAGACTCGCTTCAATTATTCGGTTTCTTTTTTCATCAACAAATACATTCTGAACCTGGCAAGATTCAAGATTATAAGATGTTCTATTGAAATAGTGACACTGAATGCTTTTGCATTGTTTTTCATTTCGCCACCAACAATTGCAACATAACGTAGCATCAATTGACAGGAATCTAAGGAAATGCACAATTCCTATTTTGTATTTGTCCATTTCTACTCATTCGATAGATTAATCGTTTCACAGTTTTATTGATCAGATGTTTAACCAAATTCTTCATTAAAACCTTTTTTTAATAATGGGAGAAAATCAACAACTTTAATTCTATGGACTTCATATAACAAGATACACTGAAATGAGCTGTGATAAAAATTTAGTCTACATTTAAATGCATGCCTTAAAGATTTAACCAACCGAGACTATAGCAGTTATTTTGTTAGGTCTTAATTTATTAATATCTCAGGGAAATTGAAAACACAATATTAGTTGTAAATGAAACCGTGAATAGAAAATTTATCTTTGGCAATTCGACAGCTCTTTTTCTGTTTCTTGTTTGATTTATTTGAAAGGTATGAACTCAACCTGGAATTGTGAGTTGCATCGAGTAGCATAACAAGAAATGTGAAAAAGAATGTTCAAAGCTGAATTTTATATTTGTTGATGTAATAACTAAGATTTTAAGAAAATGACCTGCGTTTCACACTCACACACGCACGCGCACACACACACAGAAAGTATATATTTTGTTTTATTAAAGGTCACAAAGTCGATTTTGATAATTATTTAGTGATTTTCTCTTATTTTCTTAAGAGGCAACACGAGGAATTTCATGTGATATAAACCATAAAATGGTTATGATGAATTTCATGTGATATAAGTGAAAGTGAAGCTGAAAGGAAGTGGAGTGTGTACAAATTGTTTGTGCTTATATATTCGACTGCCTAATATTAGGCCAAATGTGGCAAAAATAGAATATTATAGTTTTCAATCCACTACAAAAAAGCACCCATTGCCTTGTATGAAAATAAGAGAAAAATAACTAAAAATGATTATAATGGAGCTTTTATTAATAATAAAAAAAAACCTGTTTAAATGAAAATTTGATACATTATCATTATATATATGTATTTATGTCTGTTTGCATATATATATATATATATATATATATATATATATATATATATATATATATATATATATATGTATGTTGTATGTATGTACGCATCTATGAAATCTTCTTTATTTTTATGGATATACAAATAACCTGAATGACAATGGTAAATGAATCTCTATTAAAGAAAACCACGGTTTCTGCTTTTCATCTCAAACCCACTCAATATGATGCACCTAATAAGCTATTGTGAACAATCAAAATAAATTACTCTGAATGAATTACCGTGACGTCACATAACTTTACTCACCAGCAAGATTCGTTCAGTCTTTGAACTATTGTTTGCTGAAGATTGAATTTCAAAGTAAATTTTGTTGAGAAGTTGATTTCTTTTCGTAATTTTTTATAAATGTAAGAAATGATTTAATCATTAATCATTAAAAAAATGAATAAAAATTTTTACAAAATTGAAAAATAAGACGTGTTCGCCATTTAATCAAAATCTTACCAAATTTTCACTTATAACCTTCGAATAGATGCTGACTGACATGTAACACGCGAATATTCATCATGTATGCATGCATATTTCTTAATAATCAGTGAAATTTCATGGTGTTATGCAATGATTCACACTGAGAGGAAATGAATTACTTTAATATTTTCTATATGCTCACGCCTACCTTCATCATACCCTAGTTCTTTTCAATAACACTTTGAATTTCTAGTAAACAAAAAATACCACATCATATGGAAAACGTATGTTTGGATTTCTGGCAACGTTTAATTGTGTTAGGTTTTGTGTTGAGACGACGATTGATGTTGTTTTGCTTGCACTAAGTTTATTTGGCAATGGCGTTGATTGGTCAAGCCGTCAACATCTGCTTAGTGGTAAAGCAGCTAGGTGTTTACTTAGACATTACCTAAAAAAATCTTCCACCAACACATGAAAATATTCCCCTTCAACAAACTGTCAAAACTACTACAAATCGTAACGAACTGGTAACCTAATACCGTTAGGATATTTTACTTTGATGAAAATAACCTATTAACTCGTTGTTTCAAATTTCTACAGCATGTCGCAAATAATTACCGAGTACTTGACCTGAATATTTCAAAACAACAATTTGTACAGTGCAGATCAAACATGCTGAAATTAGAAAGCTTCCAATTCATATTAATAATATACACATTGGAGACAGTTTCTTCATTTCAAATCTGTTGTGTTTCATCATCATGTTCCGTTGTATTTTTTCAAAAGCATATACTTAAGGAAAACTAAATTTTACAACATGTCTAATTAGGTAATTCACGAGTAAAATCTTTAGAGCGGAGAGAAATTATTTTACGTTGACCAATTCATTGTGAATTGAACTGTCTTTTGTCGTCAATAAGACAATAAAACAGTAAAGTTAATTTTTACAAAAGAAATCATCAAATATTAAGTAAAAACAGAATAATGATAGGGTTAACTTTGAATTGCAAAACGTCTTTTAATGAAAACGTAATGTAGGGTCAGTTCACGCACTCATATGTAACACAATGGTAATTTATTTCTTCCCAAATATATTAGTATCCTGCAACATACTAAATGCAAGGCGTTGTCAAACATTAGTTATGAAAAAGGAATTAAAACTCTCAATTTTCTTATGTTTTCTTCAAATAAAAACGTTTCCAGTCTGCCAAGAATCCCTCGAGCTCATTTGATCGTTTTTTATGCAAATATGCACTCACTGTGATTCATTTTCAAGTGAATGGCAAATTGCTGTTATTTTGCTTTCCTCTCCTAGATTTTACTTGTACAACTTTAAAAAGTTTTACGTGAGAAATTTTTTAATTTGCTGAATTAAACACTTGGAGTGGATGGAAAGATATCTTCGTCTTCAATTCTATTAGTTATTCTCAGAATAGACAATGAGTTACCGATATTTGATATTTACACCATACAGATTTAAATGTGACAATATGTTACAAGTTTGAAAATATTACTTCTTAAGAAGATATTATTTCTTATAATGATAAGAATACATTATCTTCGATTCTCTCATCACTATCGGGTTGATGATGGTCTTGTTTTCTGAGTTACATACAAAAATATTGATCTTTTAAAATCTTTGTCGCTCATTGGATATAAACATGCATTCATCTAAGCAACAGAATAGAAAACATTCTCGCATGGTTTTCATGATAAAATATATTCACCTTCATCAAAAGGTTGATCAAAGTTGATCCACTCGCAATATATTAAAATAATTTTCTATACATGTTTTCATAAAATCTCTTATGTACGAAGGTGAGTCAAAAAGTAAAAACTGTTTTGATTTCATTTTCATTTTAAAATAAGTCAAAATACTCTGGGGACTTTAATTATAAACCCTAAAACATCTCAAAAATCAGAAGAAATAACGATTCACCTTCTCTTTAACTACTCATTAACCTCTTTTAAAAATGGACACACGTAGAAAGCAAAACGATATAATAGACTTTCGGGGTTTTTTGTTTGTTTTTTTTTGTTTTGTTTTTGTTTTTTTTAAGAAAGTGCTTCAAACATTTCATGTAAGCGTAATAGGCGTCTGGGTCAGTCCTAGAGAAAAATGAGAAACGACCTTAGTGACTGACCCTGCAGTGGCAGAGCCATCTCCTGCCGAGAATAAAGATAACACGAAACAGGCTGATGATCTTTTTACAACTGACAGAAGAATCACGATTGCAAAATTTAGGTGAGATAAGGCAATTAACTACGCAAATATCTGTGCAAAATGGCTTCTCTGAATGCTGACTGACTTCATGAAAGAGTCCTGACTTTGCACCATCCGATTTTTGTGTGTTGGAATCACTCAGCGAACAGCGATTCTCCAATGATGATGAAATGAAAGTAGCTCGAACAAATCTAAGAAAGCATCCAAGAAGGTGTTTTACGCCCAGGAAGAATGCTCTATTGGGAAGAAAGATTATTTTCAGAACTAGATTTGGAATCAGGAGACATTTGCGTTCATTTTTGTATGCTTTGTGTACTTCTACTATTTCATTTGTTGTAATTAAAGAACATAACGTATTTTTTACCGACATTCATAACAGATCATATACTGGTCGAATTTATATATAGACTTTGTGCAATAATAGCCTTTAGCAAAATCTCTTTGATTATAAAAGTTTGGTGTATTTAAAATAAAATACGTGGAAGGATTTGTGGTTAGATGTGTACCAGGATATTCTTGGTGTTTATCGGAACTTCGGAAATAAAAGGACTGGATCTCAAGTGTATATAATAAATAATATATTTTTATTTATTTGATTTAGAGTGAGTCATTTGATATTCGGTGTAGCAAAATGTTAGTCTATGAGGCAGATCTTGGTAGCAGTCTGGAGAAGTCCGTTTTGGTTCGGTAGTGGGTAGTTTCAGGGTCAGACCCTACTAGTAGTAGCAGCTATCTAAGAAATAGGTCAGTATCAATCTACTGAGTTTTTCTCGGTTCTAAGAAGGGCAGAAAATAACATTAACAAATCTCTTAACGACTTCCCGCGTCACGTCGACTTTTGTTCCGTCTCTGGCCGTCACTCTCCACGGCCCACACCCTTTTGATGGGGATCCAAACTTACTGATACGAAGCTTAGTCTCTTTGTGTACAATTTTTTTTGATTGGTCAGAATAATTTTATTTTCCAGCGTTCCTCTCTTTTTTTCATTTTTTTTTTTTTTTTTTTTTTATATAGCCGGAAGTTATTCGTGAAGCCTCGCTGATTTTTGGTAGTTTTCAGTCACAAATTAGAAGGCTCTGGTCCTGTAAACTTCCGGCGATTTTCGGTCGAGTTCAGTCTTTTCTTCTTCCTCTATTTGTTTGAGGGTTGCCTTTTCGTTAGGTGAAAGAGAAGTATATACATAGAGACGCTTACGCAGAGAGAGTGGGATTGGAGAGAATGAAAGTGATAAGGGTTTTAAAGGAAAGCACAAATGCTTTATTTTAATTTACTATTATTTTAATTTTGTTTATATACAGTGGAGGAAAGAAATATTCGTACACAATGAATATTTTTATTTTAACATAGATTTTATAAAAGAATTTTATAACCCATACAATATTTACATACGATGGCATAATGCTGCAATATGCAAAAAATTCAGAAAAAATTGTTACATTAATGAAATTATATGAAATTAAATATTTAAGGGTGAAAAATGTATTCGTACAACATTATAATACCTATTTAATACTTTGTAGCGTATCCTTTACTCAATTCAGCAGCAATCAGTCTCTTTCTGTAGCTTTTAATCAATGATTTTCAAATTTCCGTTGATATTTTACTCCATTCTTCTTTGCATATTCTCTTTAGGTCCAGGATGTTTTTTGGAGCTCTTTTATTAACTTGAATTTTTAACAAATTCTCTATTGGATTCAAGTCTGGTGACTGTGATGGCCGTTCGAGTGTATTGACATTGTTTTCGATAAGCTATTTTTTCGCAGATTTAGCCATATGTTTAGAGGGTCATTATATTGTTGGAAAAATCATTCATTTGAGAGTTCAAGCTTTACTACTGACCCAAACAAATTAGAGTCCAAAATAGCTTGGTATATTTTTTAATTCATTCTACCAAAATTACCCGTACCATTAGCAGAAAAAAAAACATCCACAAACCATAATATTGTCACCACCAAATTCCACCGTTGGGATTGTGTTCTTCGGTGCAAAGGCTGTACTGTCTTTTTTTCTACATAATTTCATTTATAACAACGTTTTTTAATTTTTTTTTTTTTTTTTTTTGCATATTACAGCATTATGCAATGGTCTAGAAATATTGTATGGATTTTAAGTTTTTCATAACTATGTTAATTAAAAAAAATTCATAGTGTACAAATATTTATGTCCTCCCACTGTATTTTATTTTTATATTTTATTTTATTTTTATCAGGACTCCCTACAGATTTGCATGTATTATTATGTACAGCGTGAAACTATGCTCTTTATTTATGTTTCTTTTAACAAAACGTTCTTCAGTTATTATATTCCATCGTTAGAATTCACCTTTGTTTTTCTTTTCCTTTCTCCTTTTTCAACTTAACTCAGAATATATCAGTCTAAAAAATATGGGCTGAGTGTGAAGAAGATCTTAGCATCCACTAAATAATCGGTGAGATATGCCGTCTGGTTAACACCTATAGAAGGAAACTAATTGTTTGTTATGAATTTAATGGGCTTTACATAACGACCTTTAAATTGCCTTACTGTGACTACTTATATAAAAAGCTTAACTGTTTGGAAGCATGTTTACACAAGTATGCCATGTACTCTTTTGTCTTAAATTCGTCGATCTTTTTTTCATAGATAATAAAACATGAACTAAGGGAAATAACTAAGATAAAAACTAATCTTTTTTATGTCGGTTGGTGATATTTACGAAAGGTTTAGGCTGTTTAAATAAAAACGCGAACTCATTTTTGATAAGCCACTCTCTGACACAGAGGAAGCCAATAAATTCAGTATGATACTATTTTTGAATAAAGGCGATAAACGGCTGGAAATTTACAGCTCAGTAAGTTCTATCAATAACAGAAATAAATTAAGATTAAATATTAACACTGAAAACCCTGAAAACTAAGACATGAAGTAAAAACATATCTTCGCCAGATTTCAACTTAGACATCTGAAACAGGGTAACATGCTATTAAAAGAATTCTTCACTAAATCAAGACCACTCGTTAATGAAATAGGATAAAAGCTGAAGGAAGCAAATATGAAATATTAAGCGACACTGGTCAGCAGAGATACCTATATCAAAATACATATGAAACTAAGGATAACAACAAAGAACAAAATGCTCATATTTGGAGAAGAACAAATCAATCGTTACATTTAAAAACCTCGCAACAAAAACCGATCATTAACAAAAAAGGCAATCACGCCAATTAGTCAAATTTCTAGAGATCAGTCAAATTTCTAGGGATCCAAGAACAACTTCCATAAAAGTTGTCGGCGTGGAGGCAATAACCAAAGAATAAATCAAATCTGCGCATTTTAATGAAAATATCGATAGCTATATTAAAATATATATAAAAATAACAGCAGTCCAAGGCGAAGAGGAAGATCTGGGATAGGGAAAACTATTGATACAAAGGATCAGAACGAGTATATAATTACCTAAGAGCAATCTGCTCAAGCAATTTACATTATAACCACGCTTGTTAGGGTGTTACCTGGCACCAGATTATCACTGACTGATGAAGTACCCTGGTCTATGAAGGTATCAGTTTATAATACCCCTACTCTCCGACCCACGATCGCTAAGTTCTTAATCACTTCTGGCCATTGCTTCTGGGAGGTTGCGTCGTAACTTCTTCGTTGCAGCTGACAGTCAATAAGGGCAATCTTCTATCGGTCTTTCCCAACCCACGTTTTGTTTGGATCCTGAGAATGATGAATCCGACAAATCTGCCACATCTCAAGACGAAATCGATCATACAAGTCAGATTACAGCAGTACTGCAAATAAGTTCTTATAAACAATAACAAATTGGTTTCATATCAGCAATATTCACTATTGTTGGTGCTGCAAGTGTAAGTATTAGCTACAACAATATGGAAATACTGGTTTAGATAAGTCATCAGTACTTCTGTCTGGCAAAATAATTATTACTGGAGACCGCTACGATTCAATGGAGTTTGACTTCTGACAACTCTTCAGGATGCCTTTTCCTGATAACTCTTCCGACGACTGACGCCCCAACTTTCCAACTTGTGACTCGCCGCGCACCTGAATAAATAAGGATTTCTGCCAAATTGATTCCCCGGCCATAATTCAATACCACTGGTCAATTTTGACCACACGATCGAATTTAGATATTGATTGAAACAATTGTAAAAACGTAACAACCTTTTAGTCTTGATGGAAAATAACTGAAAACAAAAACATGGTTATGAAATCATAATTTATTCGTTTCATAATCTTTTAACAATATTGCTTGAATGAGGAAAAATGAGAATGCTATTTCTTCCTTGGCAAATGTTAAATTATGGTTTCAGGGCATTTAATTTCAAAATAATAATAATAATAATAATAATAATAATTATTATTATTATTATTATTATTATTATTATTATTATTATTATGGTGAAACACTGGCATTGAAAGTGTTTTTATATGGAAAGAAATAATAGGAAAAATATGCAGAAACATAAAGACTATCATTATTGAAATATATGCTGGAAAATAATATTTAAAACGGTCATACCCTGCTATTTAGACTAGCATTCTCATTTTGGTTGTTATGCTAACAATATTTTGGCCGTGGTACTCTCCGGTTTTTTTTTTTCAAGTGTCTGTCGTTTGACTCGGGAATATCAGAAAATATGAATTTAATCCTCCAGATAAAATTGTTTTCATTTCACATTCCGTATTTAGGAAAGATAACTTGTAGTGATAGAAAAAGAAAAAGATCACGATTTCAAATAAAATAGAAAAGCTAAAAATTGGCATAAAGAAAAGAAAAGAAAAAGATAAAGAAAAAGATAAAGAAAAAAAAATAAATAGATAAAAGAGGCCAAAGGGTTATCATTCGTAAATGAAGATGAAGAAAAAGGGATTATGAAATGTGTCATTTCTGGAACCAATCAAAATCAAGAACATTTCGGAAATTAATTCTATTGTCTTAAAAAAGTGTTAAAACGAGCAGGCAAACGGACCAGACCAGCCAGCGAAAAGAAATTCATCTGAAGCCCCTTACCCTCAAGCTTCTGACACCTAAAAATCTCACATAAAGAGTCGAAAGAATTACTACTATCAAGAAATACTTACATAACTACATACACATTAACAAAGACTCTTTCTCTCTCTCTCTGTCTCTCTGTCTCTCTCTCTCTCTATCTATCTATCTATCTATCTATCTATCTATATATATATATATATATATATATATATATATATATATATATATATATATATATATATATATACTAAAATAAATCCTAAGGAGCCAGACAAACCTACCTAGGTTTTACCTAAACGGATCTTCAGGGTAAACTTACAGCACTTGGCGATTTGTTTCGCCTTGTTCTGATGTTTTTAGTTCTTTCTTTTTTTATTTCCAATTTTTTCCTCGGGTACCCCGATTTGTCCTGACATATCTGCAAGTTGACCTATCCGAAGTTTTCCAAACGAGTACTACTATATATATATATATATATATATATATATATATATATATATATATGTGTGTGTGTGTGTGTGTGTGTGTGTATGTATATATATATATATATATATATATATATATATATATATATATATATGCTAAGCACTGAAAGACTTTCAACACGAGAACTTTCTGATAAAAATTTATGAACTCTTTGAATATTATTGTATATTTTATTTTTAAAAATATCAAATTTTAACAGTACATATCTTTGTATTAATTATATTTGCATGCATTTTAAAAGGTCATAAAGTGGTGTATATTTGTATTAAGGATGTAAACAAGTAAACCCCTACAAACTCATATAAGTTAATACTTGCCAGCTCTATTTATCTTTGTGTTGATTGGTCATTTCTTCCCCTAAACAAGAGTATGTCACTTTACAGCACTGCCATACTACTACCAACGGAACGTATGTGTTTTAACACACGCAAACACGCAATCCATTAAGCTATATTTAGTTCTCTGACAATTGTGACTTCAATTCCTGCTTTTGGTAATGCTGAAAAGTCATATACAGTGGAAGTGGAGTCCAATGGAAGAAACGGTAAAGTGACACAAATGTAAATACGACCAATAAGTGTTAACTAAATTTTAGTTAATACACTATGCATTACTAAAGCATAGGAGGCAGGATGAGAAAATCAACCAATCGTAGATTGAATTATAGGGCTCGATTCAAAAACTCAGAGAAGGTTACCTGGTTACAACGGTAGAACACTTAAAGAAGTTCAGGGGTCACAACGGCCAAAACTTTATGAGTATAACAGCTCAAGTGAGCATGCTGATACAAAGAACAAGGCATTTAATAATTCCTCACGTCAAAAATTCCAACACAAATGAATTAGTATGTGTTTTACATTTTAAAATCCTTACGAAATATTAGTTTTAGCCAAGAACGTTTATTCTACTCTATTCTAAACGCTATCTAACAGAACATTAAAATACCATAAAATCAAGCAAGGTCAGTTAACAGTTAACAGTTAAGTTACTGAAATTACGGAAGGAATGCCTGAGCGTTGACATTTTGAGAGTCTTCATTTCGATGTATAAAATTTGAATAACAATACCATATTTAATATCCAAAGTATTACGTTTGAAAGAGAAACACTTTTATACCATCTGACATCGTGATTCAAGTGTAGACAAACACATTAAGAACATGGGTGCAATTAAACAGAATACACGTTTAAATAGTTGTAGAAACGCATAAAGAAATACATAAAAGTTATTTGAAATTCTTTTTTTGATCAAGTTGCCGAGTTTTGTTTTTCAATTTAAGCGTTTTGTACTTGGTGCTTTTCATATATATTAGTTTATTATGTCAGCTAACAGGGGCCTTCTGATTATGATTATTAGTTCTTTCAAATTTATCATTTATATATATATATATCGCTTGGTATATATATATATAGGTAATCCAAAGATTTACTAAAAAAATTAGCATACTATGATGAAAAGAACCGCCCAAACTTAAGAAAAACAAAGTTTTATCGTCAAAAACTTTATGTTATTATTAAGAGGAAAGAGCAAAGTAATTTTTTAATTATTAACTTATATTTTTAAATCCTTTGTAGAATCTTCAAAATTTTACATTAAAAATTTGTTTTTCTAGCGTCAACAGGTGACCATAAATTAGCCAGAGAAATTTTAACGTCGTTTTGCGGTTCAAAATACATTGATTTGGAAATTTAAGGAAAATCCAGATAATTATCGGATTTTAATGAAACATTCATGGTCTTATTCACAAATAATTGAAAATATTTTAGAAACGTTTCTTTATTAATAAAGAAGATCTTCGTAAAAATATTTTATTTATATCTATTAACCCCCACATTTACAAATTCATTTTCGTACACTTTAATGTTTATATTAGTTATAAGCACAAGTCCTTGCAGAATTTAAATCATTTTTTTCGTAAAACAGGCGACTGAGTTATGGAAAATTTGTTCTGAATCGTAAAATAAAATATGCAATAAAACTAAGGCATTAATTTATTAGAAAATCCTTTTATTGCTTTTAGGAATAAAGATTATATACGATTGTCTTAAGAAAAAATTCCGATGAATAATGAATTTTTACAAGAATTGTTTACATTTTTTAATTGCAATTATAATGATTTATAAAGTTTTAAATAATTTAAAACTCTGTATCAATTTGTACCGATATTGTAGTGATACGGTTATTAAGAAAAAACTATCTTTACTAATCATAAATAGAAAAGCTTACTATAATTCGGTGACCCCAGTATTTTAGAAAGTATTTTGATTTTTTTTGTGTGTTAATAAACGTGCCGACTTTTGTAAATACGGGCGTCCATACACGATAGTGTCAAAAAATATGATTGATAACTAAAAGAAATTTAAAATTTATTGGTAATTTTCTAACATTTCCTCAACAAGATTTCATAAGACTATAAAACCATAGTACTGAAAAATTCAATAAAATATTAGATTACTTAGAATATTTCCCTAAAAAATTAAAGTTACAAGGTAGTTAATACACACACACATAAATCGTACACGTTATATTCGTCAAGTAATTTTTACAGCTATATCTCCCGTAGAAAAAATTACAAAATTAAGTTATCAACACCTCATAAAAAACACTCACCTACATGTTAAATTGTTAATAATACTTGTAATATTTATAAACTAAAAGTAAGTAATATTTGTTTCAAATCAGATGAATTAAATTTTAAATCACCTAACCTTCCTCAAATAAAGTTTCAATAAAGTATTTTTTTATTTTTGAAATAAAGAGAATTGACAGGGTTATCAGCCATCTTTAGCAATAAAGACTCATTCCAATCAATTTAAATTCCGTTTGAAATAGAGCAAAGTATTTTTCTTATTGTAAATATTTAATTTAAAACTAAAATAAAAGCTTCAAGAAAGAATTTTCATTTTTAAAAAATCATTTTAAACCTTGGATATCGCTTTTCTTTGGAGGTACCTATGCGATTTTTCTTATTTAAAAGTGGCAATAAAACAACACATTTTTAATATCAGAAATCATTGTTGAAAATCCTTTTATTAGTACTGATCATGGTTTAATAAAAACGGTTTTCAAATAAGGAATTATATTTGTTATTTTCCTTCAGCGTGTATTCAGGAATAGCTACAAATATACGTCCATAATTTCTATAAACGATTGAGAATATCGAAATAGAATATAAGAAAAAGAAAATATAAACATTAAGCAAGAAATAATAACCTCCATAAATACATCGAGAATAAATCAGAATTATATGTAGTCATACCAATTGAAACCTATAAACGGCTTTTCTGCGTAAATAAATCAGCAAATTCTTAACTCAAATTAACAAATTTCCTCACAAAATAAATCGGAATGTATTACCTTATAAATATTCTTGATAATTTTTTGTTGGTCAAATACAATCTTACTTGGCACATATAGCTTGAGTCACCAGGAATACAATCTAGAAAATATAATTAGATAACTACAATGAAGTCATTGCGCCGTTACTAAATAATAACACGAGATTTAATCTCTTCTTAACTAACATTATTTTATTCCAAATGCTGTCAGCCAGTGCCTGTGTGCGGCTTCATGTCCCCTCATCCGAAATGTAGGCATTATCGTATGCAATGTCTAAGAAAAATTTCCCCTCTTACCGCTGGAGTGGGAGCTTATATCTCTCTCATGCAGCTTTTTCTCACGTTTGCAACCCACATGTAGCTGGTTCATTCACGTGAATCTGCACTTGCTGGTCAGGAGGTCATACTTCAGATCAACTCTGCACCTGGATTTCTCAGAAGGACACTGAATAATACACAGTCTATTTTGCATAATCGGGGTTGAGACATACACTACATGTAACAAATGAATAGGTTAAATGAATAGGTTAACTTTTATAATTAATAAAGGCTCTCATTTCTATTGGTATTTGTTAAAGAATCCAGCAATACACGAATGACTAAAGCGTAATCGACTTCAGTATTTATCCGAATGTATTTGTTTTAAATAAGAAAGTCTATTAAAATTATTTTTAGTTATGAATTTTTATCAAATATATAGAGAATTCTACTTATTTCTGAGAAAGATTTTTTTTTTATTTTGGAATCTTTAACAAAATAGATTCCGAATAAAACACATCTTATGAAGAATAATTTAATTTATCCCCAAAATAACAGGCACGTGTTTTTATGTGTGTTTAAAAGTGATAGAAGTGGGAAGAAAGACTTTGTAAACAGGTACTTAAACTATATTACAAATCTAAGACTTATTAAGTAAATAAAAATAAAAAGGTTTACAACCAACAGACAATGTTTAGTTTTGTTTTCCCTGTGTTAATGAGGAATTAGGAATACTTTCATTAATTATTTCTTCCTTTTTTGTTTTGTTTTGTAAAGGATTTCACTTGCATCATGAACATCCGTTATTACAGTTTCAACGCTGTTATTAGTTTCCACGTTGATGTTACAATTTCCACGCTGATCGCATCATTAGGTCAAAATAAGCATCGGAGTCTATAGAAGCGCTTACACCACTGTAGTAATTCAAAAATTCTTCTTTTGTAACCTGAAATACACGCAAACAAAAATTACTTTAAAAGATTTTCCGACGAAATTTTAATACGTTATGTTAGGTGAAGTGTGGTCAAATTGAAATTAATCAAATTTTATAAACTCAGACGAGTCGCTCTTACAAATTGTTGCCATTTGTATTATTTTCATCACAATAACAAGCGAGTTCAATTCTCATTGGTTATCTACCTTTTGCTATAACCAATTTGATTAAACTTCTACATAAAATCCTACAAAAAGAAATTATAAAAACACTGAAGTAAGATTCCATGTACGGTTTGCTATTCCGAAAGAACAGATTAACAAGTGACAATCAAGATTTTAAATTGATTTTTAATCGTCTCTGTCAGTCAGTCCGTTTTTGTAGAAATAACCGTGGCGATATCCTCACAGTTCACGTATTTCATAATCGATATCTAGTTTTTTGAATGAATACATATTTAGAGGTTCATGGTAAATCTAATAATTCTTGATATAAGAATAATTTTACTTATCCCAGTTCGTATGTTTACTATGTATGCTTAAATGCGAAACAGCATCTACCCACACGTACATATGTCGGTACAAATCTGTTTATATATTAAATATCAATTTATCATAGCTCCTCGCTACTCCACCCACGTAACCAAGGACAGGCATTATAACCTTGACCTTTTCTTCATTGCATTGCCACACACCCTTCAATTTAAGTTCACTTAGTTTCATGATAACCCTAATGATGTTTTAGTTGGTTAAGTGTTACAGACTTGGTCTGAATACACTTTGTGGACATTTTATACTTTTTATATTTCGTAACACATCTCAGCTTATTTTTAGTACTTTGCAGGACCAGTTAATGTTTTTACTCCCTTTCCATATAACCCGGCGACTTCTTGCCGAACCCAGGCAGATGGGATGAGGAGGAGGAGAAACGCAAGCCATTGTGGCCAGGGCGCTTCAATGGGTTACGTACTTGACTTACATTCCCATTCATTTTTGTCTGTCAACTGGACGCCAGTTGACCTTTCTTACTTCCGGCATTCTTGTCCTTGCTACTTCCAGGTATCTCGGACGCGTACTTTCGGCATTTATGGCCTTTACTACTTCCAGCTACCGCAACTTTCGGTATTCCTGCTCTTCATTACTTCCGGCCCTTATCTCGACCTAACTCACAACAACAGCCCTGAACTTCCGGCTATTCATTGGTCTCTACTTGTTCTGTCATCACTGTCTCGAGCAAGATCATTTGGTTGAACGGCGTTAATGGACCTGCTTACAACAGTCTCGAACTTCCGGCTACACATTGGTCCCTAATGCCGGCATCTCTATCTAAACCTAACTCACCTGGTTGATCAGTGTAAATGGACCCGCTTGCAACAGCTACACTAGGTCATTGCTCCCATCTTCCCTATCAGCCTAATTCATCTGGCTTATGAAATTGCTGCATGCATATCGTCCAGACTTCAAATAACCCATTCCGTACACTTCGGTTAAAATACTACGGAAGGTTCACCATTGAACTTGACCAGCAACTCTTCAATGCCAGCTAGACATTTGAACTAGACTTTCAAAGTGTGGACATACCTTCCAACTTACTTACATGGACTCTACTTGTAGCATTTAGTCACAGATATAATATCTAGATCTTCCTCAATTTACTCAATTATGTCTTCATAACTTGATTCTTGTTTTGCTGTTCCTTTAAACGATTCACTACTAATATATTCAATATAAATAAATTTTTTATTAATTTTAAGTTTGTTGTCCTCGTGTTGACCTGTCAGATTTCACGTCTTTAATTTATAAACGTTAACAGGCCTCCTGAGACTATATTTGGGCGCACTGGCCATTTTATATCGCGCCCCCACTCTATTTTTATTCTTTCGTGCGCTTTTTAGGGCATGAGTAGAATTTTTTATTTTATCCTTTGACCTCAGAGACACCCGTGCGTAAATAAAACGTTATTTTCATTCTGTTTAAGCAAAAGGTAAGCATTACTTTCAGAAAATTCAGTTAATTAATCCTTAAATTTACTAACAAACATCTCTAGGACGAATTTTGAATTTTAAAGAGATTTTTAAATTTGTTTACATTTTTCGTATTCAAATATTCATTTTACTTAGGTACCTCCACGAGATCGCTAAAAAAGTGCATAGCATGTTAAAAAAGACGCCAAACTTGACGAAAACAAAACTTTATCGTCTAAAAATTCATGTTATTATTAAGAGGAAAGATCAAAGTATTTTGGGGGTATTTTTTTTACATTTTTTAATCGTTCTGAGGACGTCCGAAATTTTCGTTAAAAATCTTTTCTTTTTTTTTTTTGAGTCAGCAAAATTGACAGATAATCTATTATGGCATCCATTTTTTTTCCATTTTATAAAAAATATGAAAATCTCACTTTGAAAAATCAATTATCATTTTTTCAAAACTTATTTTAAGAAAATCAGAAATTATAATGTTTATTTAAAATATTTTGAACCAAGGTTGACTTAGCTTATGCGCCGAAAAGATGTAATTTGAAAATTTGAAAGTTAAAGCCTTTCGCGTCACTTGACAAGTGATGAATGACATATTGACGGATTTGTGTGATCATAATTTGTTCTACGGAAGCCAAAAAGTGAAGTTATTGAGATTTAAGTGAGCAAATTATTTACTTCGTTATTTTTAAGAAAAACTTTCAGCGCTCTAATTTTTTTTTTTTTTTTAACTTAGCTTTCACCTTTATGTTTACGATGCTTTATGGAAAATATATTATAAGGAAATTAAAATAAGACTGTTAAGAGTGAAATTAAGTTTCATATTTCATAAGAAAGTTATCTAATTAATTTATAGGTACCTTTCTTATGAAATTTTATCAGAAGTGTACATAAAACATTATAATTTTATGTACATTTATTACATTTTACTGTGTTATTTGTATTTCCATTCATTTTATTATTAATTTTGATATTTCATTTATGGAAAAATGACATAACTGAGATTAATATAAAAATAAGATCATATAAATTTCATAAGATGATACTGATACTTGTAGGTACCCTTCTCAGTTAAAATTGAAAAATCAAATTAACTTCTCCACACGTGTTTCGCAAAAGAAAAGGCCTTAACAGCGGAGAACAATGCTTAACTCTAATAACGCAAATTAATTGTATTCTGGTTGGTCTTCCGTACTTTATAATTACAGCCCGATTATAAACACAAAATTACATTTCTTAATTACTGCGGCTCTTCTGATTAGTCAAAATGATACAATTTACAACGCGCTAAAAAAGATATATCTCATAAGGACACTTAGGAAACCTGATGTGGCTTTTAACTAATTTTATAATATTTTAACTTAAATGTAAAAATCTATTATAATTAAAGAAATAACAAATAATTGTATTAAAAATTCATTTTTTATCGAATAATTTTTTTGCTTTCGAAAAATGTTGTGCATATTCATAAAAACAACTAAAAGCAAATAAAAACATTTGAAATTAAATAATATCTTTGTTTTATTGAGTTTTGTATGTTACAATTCAAAGCTGATTTTCAGGTACTGCGGATCCAATTAAAAAAAAAAAAAAAAAACGTGATTTGCATTCCTCAAAGCCTTGTACTTTTAACTATTGTAATCACTAAACCCGATGCAATCGAATTTCTAGCGTTTTCATAAAATTAGTTATGGGGAGGGGGTAATAAATATAAAAAAATATTTCTGACATGACTTTAATAAAAAAATAACTTATTTATAATTTCGATCATCTGTAAATAGTTTCTGAAAGTTTCATTAATATCCGACAATTATTTTTATTTTTGCAAGATTTTCCAAATTAATGTGTGTCATACAAAAAAAAAACGTGCTAAAAATTGTATGTTATTTTACTAGTTCCGGTGATACAAAGAAAAACAAGGTTTTTTTAATCAAAATTTAGAATGTTCTAAAAAGAAAGAAAATTTTTTTAAAATAATTAAAAAAAACTTTAGTCTTTCCTCTTCATAATAACATAGACGATAAAATTTTGTTTCCAAGTTTGGCGTCTTTTTCATCATGCTATGCTATTTCTTTTAGCGATTTCGTGGATTTACCTAATTTTACTGAACGAAATATTTACCATTTTGTTCCACTATTGTCTGTCATCTTTCAGGCAAATTCTATCTTCCCAGAAAGTTTTATCTTTCTCAGAAAAGAATTGCTCTGATGTAAAGTCGAAGTTTAGCAATAGTCAGTCGCTAAGCCTGTCTTCGTCCCACGTTATTCTCAGTGACGAGTTATATAGTCTTTCTCTTGCACTTATGCAAATTAGGCATATTAATTTGCCAGTATCACTACATCTCCCTGAAACGTATAGGTTTTATACCTCTAGTAGTTCTTGTACTTCTTCTCGTGATAGTTTCATTACTTTGCTCTACTTCTCTCTCTCCCGTATTTCTTTTTCTGGGAGACCTAGATCTGTTCCGCGCTAAGCTCTAATCATAGGCATTTTCTTGCATTATTTGATCTTCATCCGAACTTTCAAACTCATTCTGTCCCACTTGATCCTGCATTATTTCGTCTTCTGATGTTTCATTCTGTAACGGTTGTTCTAATAAATCATTAACGGACGGAATCGTAGACATTTCTCCTTCCTTTTGCTCTTCATATTCACCCTGGGTCCTTATTTGATCTGCATGGGCTAATACACTGTTGCCGTTTTCTCTATTTATTACTGCTGTATTGTGGCCTTTTTGCATGATAAATTCTGCCCTCTCCGGATTTGCTTCTTTGTTCTTTTTGTATTAGGTTGGTGCAAAAATAATGACGTTTTTTGACGTTAAAAAATACGTCAAAAAACGTCATTATTTTTGCACCAACCTAATACTACATTTTTTTCATTTGTGGAATACGACATCGTTAGCGGAGCTCTAATTTGTCTTCCCATTAAAGCTGATGGGCTTTCTAGTTTTTCAGCGTGTGGTATTGTGCGATAGCTTAAAAGTAGCCTCGGTAGAAAAACTTCTACTTTTTCTTTTTGCTGAGAGCATGCTTTTAGTCCCGTTTTTATGGTCTGAATCATTCTTTCCACTAACCCGCTCGACTGAGGGTGATATGGGGGTGTCTTATACGGTTTACATCCTATTTTTTCTAACCATAAATTAAGATCTTCATCACAAAATTCTGGTGCGTTGTCAGATACCAGGGTTTTTGGTATGCCATTTCTGGAAAATATGACCCTTAGAACCTGTTTTATCGTAGAACTTTTCTTGTCTGGCACCCGAATTATTTCAGGCCAGCCTGAAAAAGAGTCTACTAGAATTAATAAGAGTCCCACTCCAGTAATATACGCATGATCCATATGCACCCGACTCCATGGCTCCACTTCTCTTGGCCACGAATGTAAAGTAGTCTGTGTAAAGTTTCTTAATTCTTTACATTTTTTGCACCTTTTTATATATTCTTCGACATCTCTTGAATATCCCGGCTACCATGCTTCTAATTTTATCCTTTTTTTGTGTGGCCGCTACTCCACAGTGTATATCATCATGTACACTTTTTATTACCAATTTTCTTTGTGTTTCTGGGGGAACTACTAGATCCCCATTACAAATCACTCCATGTTCTATCGTTAATTTCTGTCTTATTTATTTGTAGGGTCTTTCCGCCATAGAACAATTTTCCCATCAGTTTTTTCTTATTCTCGATATTGTCCTACTTAGTACTGGATCATGTCTAGTTTCCGCAGCCATTCTATCTAAAGACAAAACATTAGTCTCTACCCAATGTAAGAATGCATCTTCAAATTCTTCTTCTGTTTTATCTTTTGACTCCTTGTAAAATCGCAATCTTGATTGTGCATCTACGTGTGGAATTGAATTTCCTTTGTCATATTCTATATCAAAGTCAAATGCCATTAATCTTATTGCCCATCTTAGTAACCCTATTGGCGTATTTATCGTGGTTACTTCTTTGAAGTTATCGTCTATTGGTATTTGGTGGTATGCCGTTTTTAAATCTATTTTTGTAAAAACGCTCATTCCTGCCAGTGCATGCAATGCAACTTCAACATTTGGTATAGGATATGAATCCGAACAAACTTTGTGATTTACACCTATTTTGTAATCTCCACAAATACGTAAATCACCATCTGTCTTCCTTAAAACTACAATGGATGATGCTCACTTGCTACCCCAAGGGGGAACATGTTCAAGAAGGTCTTGTTCTATTAATTTTCGTAGTTTTGTTACTACTAATGGCAACAAATATACTGATAATTTTTGTGCCTCATAATAAGAGGCGGAGATATTTTCTTTTAATTTTAAACTCGCATTATAGTTTTTTAACTTTCTGTTTTTTTCCATTTTTATTTCATTAATTAATTTGGTAGAATTTATGTTAAGCACTTCATTTCCAAGAAGTCCGTGGTTCTTTTTACAACTTGTAACAATTATAGGTATTACTTCAAATTTATCTTCTAACTCCAAGGAACCTTCAAAGTATCCTAAATTTTTTTATGACCGAACCATCAAATTGAAAACTGCTCTTTCGTAAAAGTGGCTTTCCAATGCGTTCCCCCCAATTTTCTTGTATCAGCGTTATTTCACTCTCAGTGTCAATTTGCATATCAAAATTGCAGTTGTTGATTTTAACCTTTAGTATAATATCTTTTTTCTTTTGTTCGATTTTTTCTATATTCTTATTTTTTAATGTGAAGACTTCCATATTGGTTTCGTTTTCTTCAACTCTTTCAATGTTTTTCTTTTTGAATTTGCACACTGCTTGAAAGTGGTTCTTTTTTAAACAATTTGTACAGGTTTTTCCAAATGCTGGGCATTTTTCCCATTTTATTTCGTGTTCACGTCCACAATACGAACATTTTCTTATCTTTTTTAACATGTACGTATCAGCGAATATTTGTTTGCTGTGTTGACTTTT
This sequence comes from Acanthosepion lycidas, assembly GCA_963932145.1. NCBI lineage: Eukaryota > Metazoa > Mollusca > Cephalopoda > Sepiida > Sepiidae > Acanthosepion > Acanthosepion lycidas. The sequence goes on from OZ010583.1 coordinate 65,881,883, forward strand.
ATGATGGTTGTATTTCTGTATTAATTCTTGTTGCTGTATAAAGCCAATGCACGTATTTAAAGACATATTTCCTATTTGTAGTTGTTCCATTATTTTATATTGGTGTGATGCATTGCACATACCTTCAATTAACCTTAATTGAATCAAGTCCTCTTCAATAGTCTGTTCGTCTTGTCCGAGTTTTTCAAATTCGCAATATCTACTCGCATTTTGTAGACGGTGTAGATATTTTATAATTGGTTCGTCAATTTCTTGTTTCATCGACATGAACTTCGTTCTTTCTGCCACTACCAGCCTTTTCTTGGGTCTCATATTTCTCCCTATAATCTGACTTTCTTTTTCGAAAGTCAGGTCTTCCAAGTTTGTGGGATATGCCATAGTGGAGACTTTCATTATCGCCTCGCATTCAGCTGTGGCCAGAAATAAATCCGTAATTTCATTTTCGCCTCTCTTCTACTTGTTGTCTTTCAGCTTTTTAATTCTCACACAGGCAGAAAAACAGCGAATCCATGCATCCACGAAATCTGAATCTTCTAGAGACAAATGCGATCCTATCGGCGACGCCATTGATGTGAAGTAGAAGTTTAGCACTAGTCAGTCGCTAAGCTTGTCTTCGTCCCACGTTATTCTCAGTGACGAGTTATATAGACTTTTCTTGCACTTATGCAAATTAGGCATATTAATTTGCCAGTGTCACTACATGCTCCAAGTGCTTTTTGTGGTTTTACAGAGTACTGAGATTTTTTGTTTGTTTTAATTAAAACGATTCGGTAAAGAGCGCAATAAATGGCATTCTGAATGTATGACATTTGGTGATATGGTTGTCGAGCGAAATCTTACAAACCAAGTGGTAAGAAATTTATTGTATGGACACCAAAGAAACAATCTGACGTTATCTTGATGGAATATAACTCCCTTGCTCTTCATTAATTATTTTCATCGTATCACTGAGAACCGTATTTGTTTGAATTTAGTTCTCCAGAAATAACTCATAACAGAGAATCCCTATCCAATCCCACTATCTATATAGCATCACGTTCTTTGAATGAAAACCAGCCTTTGGTTCATTTCACTTGGCACACGATCTCTTGAGCTCAAATGTTGCTGCAAAGTAATTCCTTTTCATGACACAGTTTGTTCCACTACAGAACATAACTAAAGTCCAGTGGATTTATCTGTTTATTCATTTTTGCTTATATGAGAGTCGCACATCAAAGCAACGTATATAACCAAATTGCAGCAATTTGTATGATTTTCATCACTTTATTTGGATATTTTGTGAAAATTTAGAAATTGTGGCACATGGCCAGGGGATAAATAGGGAGGGAGGGGGCTGGTCTTCCTTAGCTATCTTCGTCTTAGTTAATCCGACTCACGACCCATTCAATCGTTACAATTTACTCATTCACCACAAGAACTTATCCATCACTTCTCGATCCTACATACACCAAAATACCGCATATTCGCAGGGGACCTACAAAACGCACCCTATGACACGAAAATAGAGTTGAGCAGGGTTGGTTTGTTTTTCAACAATTTATCCGTATGTCAAATCCACTAGCATAACCAATCTGATGCAAATGATTTTCACTGAACGCTCTGGATATTTTTGAATATGTGGACAATCTCTTGCGTTATATAGGGTTGATAATTCTTTTAAAAGCTCTTCATTTGATCGGTAACAACCTCAACAAAGTGATCTACACGACCGAAGTTCGCTCGACGAGTAGTTTTCTGTAAAAATTAAGTTCGCGACTAAGTTTTGACACATTTCATCATTCACTCTACATTTTTCGTTCAGACATTTTTTTTTTCGATTTTAGACGCATTTTTATTTTAATTAATTTGTTGACATTTTGTTTATTTTCTTCTGTAATCCTTTTTCGAATTAATAACAGGACTACACCAATTTAGAGACAAAAGTTTTTAAAATGCACACCGGTAAAACAACTTATGTCAAAAAGGATATTCTTTAATGGAGTTAGTTAAAACTAAATACCCTTAACGATAAAACAAAGCGAACTTTTGGGGATTACCTCGACTCCTTTTCTCTCTCTCTCTCTCTCTCTCTCTCTCTCCCCCCCCATGTATTAAGTGATCATCATCAGGCCATAGTGAAACTGACAACCACCATGAAGTATTTATTTCCATGTCAACTTATTTTATATCTTCACGCGTTATATTCTTGTTGTCGAGCAATCTTCCCTCCACCCATAAAATTAGAAACTAAAAACCTTCAAAAAGATTTAATTTAAACAATTTACCCGACCCTCTGGTGAACTTATTTCACTTTTCGTCTCTTACAAGCGATTGCATGTGTTTTGTTTAGTCATTTTTTTTAATAAAATATTTCAATTTAAATAAAATTTCAAATGACTCGAGATTTTTACGCTTAACAATCGTTCTATTATTGTTGTTATGTAACACAGAATCACCTGTATCGATTGATGACAAAGGGAAAACATATTGTGAGCTTTAATTTTAGTTATTCAATGGAGATCTTTTAGAAATCCAGCATAATTGAAAATATAGTTCTTGTAACACAGACAATCAAAATTTGATAGAAAACAAATATGCAAAGGAATTAAGCATGAGAATTATAATTACGTACCACTCCGTCTTTTTGATCGGAGTCAAAAGAATCAAGAAATAGCCGCAAACATTGATCTTCACTAAATTCACCGTTGAGGAATTTCGGATGATGCTTTACATTGTAGACTCCTTTCAGGTCTTCTGTGGTAATGACGCCGTCGTGCGTTTTATCGAGTTTAGTGAAGGCTTTCATTATAAGGTTCTTACGGTGCTGAGACATGGGTGGCTGATTTAAAGAAATTAAAAGCAACATTAACAAAAATGATTAATTCTCTGACGAGTAGTCTGATTTCAAACTGGTTATTTAACTTCTTAACGTTCTGGATAAATTTTTTGTAATTATTGGACGAAAATAAAAAAATAAATCTCAACATTTACATTCCATCAGATTTAGCTTTTTCGAGAAAAAACAGCTATTTTAAATGATAATGTTGAGATAGACAAAACTCTCTATTAGCAGAAATACTGAATGAGTGAAAAGTAGTGGCCAGATTCTAAGAGGTCATGTTGTTAATATTTATCTTGCAGATTAGTAATTTTATTAGTTAATTCTTTTGCCATTAGCTTGACAAAAACCTTTCCCAGAAAGTAGATCGATTGAGGGTCCGACACTCCACCAGATTTCTTTCTGGTTTTAGTTAGGGGTGAGGGTGGGGTGGACTTCGTGAAAAGACCTTGTAGCATTCAAAAAGTGTAAACTCAAATCACTACAAAGCTTGATGAAATTGATATCGAACTCTGCGAGCGTGTGTGACACGAATTTAGGTAATAATGGCACAGGTAATAATGGCACAGGTAATAATGGCACATTTATAATGGCACAAATAAAAAAAAAATAGGAAAAATAAGTATATTGAAATATACGCTACTGGCAAAAAAGTTGGTTTTGAAAAGAAATCTATTTTTTTTTATATTCTTCCTATTTTTTTACCCTTGTGCCATTTTTACCGTTCACCATGTGTGCCATTCTATGGCTGTTCAGCTGCAATCGTACATTGATCACGAAGGAGGACATTTCAAAGTTTAAACATTGCAAATTTGGAACAGTTTCTTAATAATTTGGTTTCCGAATAAATGATTTGATAAAACATGTCTTTCATTGATTTCTATATTGCAATACAAACAACAAAATCTGACAATCATAAAAACAGAACTCGGATGCAATTTTTGACTCACATTGTAGAATTGATTGGGAAATCGAGTTACGTTTAACTTATATACATGACGAAATTCATATATATACATTGTACAGAATTCTATACGTATAAATTAAACATTTTAAAAAAAAGTAAGCATAATGTATTGTAATACTTACTTTGTGAGTTATAAATATTGTTGCTGCTCAGTCAGTTAAGTGTCATACGCGATACACGCTTGGACAATCATGTCTCTTAGGATTCATGAATGACTAAGCAAAAGATATTCTCACAGTAAGTTGCCGTTATGTGTGTGGGTGGGTTCAAACCCTTTCTCCTCTTTCTCTTTTTGGAGGCACTCTCTCTCTCTCTCTCTCTCTCAATAATACGGAACATTAGTTCACGCCAAAGATAATCCAGTCACCAAATAAAGAGTCACATCTTAGCAAATTAATTAGAAACAACTAATCGAGAAACAGAAAAATACTACAATACAAAGAAAATGTTATTCCAATAAATAAATGTATCAACTAAAAGAGAAATAGCGAGGAAGTTGTAGAGTAGAAATGGAAGGTTTCATTAGATAATGGGAGACTTCCACAGGCAGACAATGGAGAACATTAGTTACCTCCTGCCATGTAGGTATCGCCACTAATTCGGCGAATTAGTGGCGAAAAGGGGCCCCGAACTTGAAGAAAAAAACATTTATCGTCTAAATGTTTGTTATTATTAAGAGAAAAGGCCAAAAGTATTTTTTGAATATTTTATTAAATTTTTTCATCCTTTATATATATATATATATATATATATATATATATATATATATATATATATATATATATATATGTATTACATCAGCGGATGTTTTGGAAATGTTAACTGACAGTTAAATCGATGTATTGACTGCTTAGGTCAGGGGAAGTTATCGGACGGAAGAACAGAAGTGACATAATATAACTACAGAATATTTTTTTAAAATTAAATACTTTCAGCAATCTAATATTTTATTGTTTTTTTTTTTCAGGTACTTTAGCTTTATAGCCTTACGTTTGAAGATGATTTCTGAAAAAATAAAATTTTAAATACTAATAATAAAATAAATTTAAAATTTCATAAAAGAAATACTTAATTTTTACGTACATTTCTTATGAAATTTTATGGTATTATTTTTATTTATTATTAATTTGTATATCTCAGTTATGAAAACAACTTAGATATTATAAAAATTAATAATTAAAAATAATACCATAAAATTTCATAAACAAGATAGATACCTAATAATTATAGGTACCTCTCTCATTTATATGAATTATTATAATTTTAATGTATTAACTTTCTTTATTTTTAATATTGTTTTATTTTCGTCCCTAGCATTGAAACTAAAAAGAAAATAATTCACTTTTGAAAATGCGACGATTATGGCCAAAGTCAGTCAGAGCGTTCAACACAAGTTTTAAAACACGTGCTATTAAGGTCACGTACGAACATCCATATATTTGGAAAGACAATTTTTTATGCACACTCAAAAACAGACTAAAATTCTTTTTTTTAAATATCTGTGCCTCGCAAATTTTAATAAGCATTCAAATTTATTTATGATGTATAAAGATATATCTACTTAATAACAAATTTCACTAATATGCGCAGATTGGAACTTAATTTTAAAATATTTAACTTTATCGCATTTTTATTTATATGACAGTCTAAAAAAAAGTCTAAAATAATCTCATTCATTTGTGAGTAAGTTTTGAAATTTTCATTAATAACAGACAATTATTTGATTTTTGCGAGAATTTCCAGATTTTTAACCAAAATTTCAAACGTGCTAGAAAGGATAAAAAACTAATAAAATATTTAAAAAATACTTTGGTCTTTACTCTTAAATATCAAATATTTTGAAGATAAAACTTTGTTTTTATTAAGCTTGGAGCCTTTTCATGATGCTATGCTGTTTTTTCAACGAATTAGTGGAGATATCATGTCATTATCTTATCATGTAGTATTGTGTTCTGTTTTTAATAAATTTGCCAAGTAACTTGTTAAAAGTTCCATAGTGACTGATGTGATAAGCGTAATTGTAAATAAATTTATGCTCTATTTTCACTTAATAATTCGAACTAAGTTGAAGCTTAATAAATAACACTTTCAGTTCCACATATACTCGGAGTTAATCGTACACTTAACCTCAATCGGTGTTAAAAGTGTACGATTACACCGATCCTATCTTCCTATCCTTGAACGTTGTTCAGAGGCTCTCCCACTTTGCATTTTAGTTGGAAATTTATTTCGTACAGCTTCCAATTTATCACCCTCTCGAGGCTACTAACTGTACATATCCTGGCGCGCCAATCTTTCGACATTTTCGCAAATTAACGCAGTCCACTTAAGTAATCGGAAATATTCGAACAAACCAAACAGCTTCTTAATGAAATAATTGAACTGTGTAACTGGAAATTTAAGTCTGAAACTTAGAAAAGAAAAACGTCCGTGCACCTTATTTTACCCTACTTTGGTTTGTTATCTACAACGGAAAATATCTACACCATAGAAATTTTATTTTGGAATAATATTTACATAGTAAAACAGGTGCTACTTTGGTTTGTTATCTTTTCCTTGTAGATAACTAGCCAAAGAAGAATCATGTTTTACTATGTAGATATCATTCCAAAATAAGATCATGTCTCTCTACCTCCCGATATCCCTCGCAGCTCTCAACAAGTTCCTTCCCTCTGCTTCCTCCCCCAGACCAAGTTCTGTTATCCACTTACTTAAGTCCGCCAGGTATGTCACGCTTTGTTTTCCCTTGTCTATATTTCCCTCTATTTGACCCGTGAGTATCAGATTCTCCAGGTCCTTTTTTCTCATTATGTATCCCAGGAACTTCAGCCGCCTCTTCCTGACGTTAAGTATAAGCCTCCTCCTTGTTTGCAACCTCTCTAAGACCTCATCTCTACTTTCTTCAATAACCACCAAAAAGTACTGCTTTAGTTTAGTATAAGGCCAGTGGATCTGTGACCAGAGCAGAATTAAATGTAAAGTAAGAATTTTTTACCAAATAATTTTTTGCAAAAACTTTCAATTGTACCAATCATATGAAGTTTCCAATATGTGCATTTAACAAGTTTGGCATGTAGCTGGTCTTATTTTGGTAACTTTTTTTTGGTAAAAAAAAAGAAAAAAAATGGGAGACTTTCCCTCACACCCCTCCCGAGAGACAAAAATAAGAATAGAAAAGAAAGTAATTAAGTAGTACTGTTAACATTTTTTATTACTTTAAGAAATATTTATCCATAGTTAATGTTCATGCATCGTATTTGCAATCTAATTGCTCATTCCAGTGACATCGAATCCCTGTTAAAGAACCTAATTTGCATACGTCCCTTAAAATAAGTGCCGTAAAAAAAAAAAACTGTTATGACAAGATTAAATTAATTTTCCGCTAGTTTTTTTTAAGATACCAGGAAGTATCACGACTTAAGTTAAAAAATAATAATAAAGACAAATGAAATAATTTACATTCATAGATATGCCTCTCCCCTACAATTATCACCGATAGACACAAAGGTCTAGAAGAAAAGAAAAATATACATGTCTCTGACTACCATCTATACAACTTTTGACAGCAATCGAATATTAATGAATGAAAGCCTCTTTCACTATTAACTCGAAAGTCAAGATAAGTATATATATGAATGATAAAAATATGGCTTTAAGGTATGCTATATTTGTGCTACAGTACTCAATATTATGGATAGAGTCTATGCAAATATAAAAATGGACATTGAAGTCAACCACCAACGGCGACAGTCTGTTTTATGCTTAAACGCAATCGCCAGGTTATACACACACACACACACACACATATATATATATAATTATTTTTTTTAAATATGGTTCCATCGCTACATAAGAGTTCTCATGTTTCAAAAACCAGAAACTAATAACTTCAGTTCAATTATAGAAATTAAATTAAATTAAAGTACCTAGTTCTGTTTCATCCTCAAAAACTTCGATTGAGGATGAAACAGAACTATGTACTTTAATTTAATTTAATTTCTATAATTGAACTGAAGTTATTAGCTTCTGGTTTTTGAAAACTCTTAACGATAGAATCCTATTTAAAAAAAATAATTATAATATAGGCTCTACTTGTGTATCGAACACTGTTTTTTAAAAATAAAAACAAAAATACTAAAGAACTTTGGATTATTAACATAACGGTTCTTTCCTATTTTTCTATATATATTTTTTACACACACACACAAACGTGTGCGTGTGCGCGCGCTCGTGTGTGTGTGTGTGACGGTATGTATGTTACTGTCGAAGGGTCGGCTACCACACTCTTGCGAGTGAGGCGGGTTGTTCGCCACCCTGTAGGATGAAAAATTAGACCCCTTATCAAAGAGAAGGAAGAACTCATGACAAGTCAACGGCCAACTAACTGAAGGTCTCAATAAAATTACCGTGAATAAGACAACGGAAAACCAACTCTACTATCAATCCCAAGAAATATTACGGCATTTTTAAGAAACAAAATATGAAAGCTAGCGGCGTGGAGGAGGGAGGGAGGGAGTGTTTAAGTCTATTTTAATAATTAATTCCTTGTCCGGTAAGGAACTATATGCGCAGTAGGTGACACCTGACAGCCATCCAGCGACTGTTAAAATAAACTCGTAAAGAAGGCCAAACTCCTTTGAATTGATCCCTTGCCCGGTAAGGGATGACATGAGCGATAGGTGTCATCCAGCGACTGTTCGTATCAAACAAAATATAATTCTCGGGACATAGTATAATAGATTATACCACTGTGGACAGTTAAAAAAAAAAAAATTAAAACCGGAGACGAGTCAGTATTATGAGGCATATGGGAAACGAGGTGGGTAAACAATGGAGATTTTGTCAGTGATAAACACGGGTATCATACACGCTGACGGAGAGAAAAATGAAAGTGTATGATTGATACTAAACCAAGACATGAAGAAAATGCGTTCTGAGATACTGTCGTCAATTATCTGAAAGAGATTTCAGAAATGCAATTTTTACAAATGTACCGACTGTGGTATTTTATGCACACACCAAGCGTACGGATAAGAGACACTTCATTTATTTTAACCTCTTTTTATATCCTTTCTACTTTATTTTGCTACGGTATGTTTGTTACATGTGCAAGATTTTTTGTAATTTCATTCCTATCTCCTATCTTTTTTTTGTGTGTGATTGTTTTTGCATACAATGAATTTCTACTAGTAAAAAAAATATCCCTGCTTTTGAAATTAATAATTCAATGACGTATCACAAATAAAGTAGATATGCATAAAAAATAAGTGAACTAATAAAACAAAAGACACGTTTACATGCATTCGTGCGGAGAAAAATATCCGAAACAGTGAAAGAAAGCATGGTCGCATTCTTGATTAAATATTAATGGAATAATCAATAACATTTGATCTATTTCTGTTGCTCTTCACTCAGTGATGCATTATGAAATATCATCCGTTTGTTGTTTAGTTTACTGTAAAACGCCTTAACGAAAAAGCTAGTTGTGAATCTTCAAATCATAGTAATCAATTTCTATTAAATATGTACAGACTTTTTTTTAATGTATCTATATACGATGAACTATAGTATCATATTTAGAATCAAGTTGTAAAAACAAAATGATCTCTATTCCCAAATCAGTGTGTGAGTGCTTAGTAAAACATTAGATGTGTGAGATGTTTCTTAACAACAGATATATGCGAATTTGAAAATTGAAAACAAATGACATGTTTGTTGAACGTTTCGTGATAACATAGTCGTAAGATTTCAGAATCCAAAATCTGAAAAAAGCTACGTATTTACTTAACAATAACTATTTCAAAAGTGTGACATTATTTATTAAATGGAAAATACAAGATTTTTTACATTGTGCTTAATATTTTCTTCGTTCTTTACGCATCAAAAATAGCGCTGTCGCTCTTTACTCATCTTAAAAAACGAGGTAATGTTTACTAATTTTTTTTTCTTTAAAAGATATAGATAAACTTTAGTTCATCCTAATATATTTCGCGTACGTATTTTGTAAACGTTATCCCCTATGTCTGTATTATTTCGATCAGGTTTTGAAAGTATGTAATTTTCAATTTGTAATTATTTTGGTTCTGACAAAAATGCGTTAGAAAAACTTTGACTGACTTTGTAAAATATAGATTGAAAAAATTCATTAATTATCAAAGATATTTCAGAACTTGAAATTCAATGTATTCTGTTTAAATAACAATAAGTAACAAAATATAATATATTGTGTCCATTTGCTTTCTAATATCAAATAAACCACTTTGAGTAGGAGAGCTGGGAATCAAAGAAATTTTTACTCGTGAGTCTATTATTGTTAGCAAATTTTGCAGACTTCAAGAATTGTTGGATTACCGCCCCTTGATGATAATCACAGATGAGGCTATATTTGAAAGCCTCTTTCTCCTTTGGCTTGTAAAGCGACAAGACACGTTTCAAGACACAAGGCATGTAAGTACTTCAGCGACACTTAATTCATTATTTCTACTTCATTCATTAATTGTTGGTTGTTTGAATTTCATGTTTCGTTTCTTATTTTTACTCAGTCTCACATGAGTCCGCCAAATATTGTTTGCAGGACAAATGTAGCAGAAGGCATAACATGAATAACTTCCATTCAGCAACAGAATATAATACCTTGCTTCATAACAGTTTTAAAAGAATACTTGGATTCCTGTATTTTGTTTTCAATATTTAAAAAATCTCCTTTTTTTTTTTACAAATTATGTATTTTTAAAGAAATAGTGAATGACAAGGAAAAGAACTGTCAGATAACAAGACAGAAATTAAGGGAAGAGAGACTCACAAAAAGACTGCAGAGAGAGAAAAAATGAAATTCCAAGCTTCTTCTTTGTGTTGCTATAAAATTTCGGTCGATCTACAGACATTTTGATGCGTATAATTTGTTAAGAAATAGATCTTAAAATCGATGGAGGATAAACCAGACGAAACGATGTGTTAACACCAGAAAGACAAAAGGAGTTTACTCGTCCAAATAAAGTTTGAAATGTCTTTACTGAAATTATTCTGCTTATATATTAATATAAATCAACTAACATTAAGAAACAGGTTTAGTTCTACATCGGAGACTGCAAACTATTATTATTGATTTAAGTGCCGTGAGTCAAGCACAGATACTCTTAACAGAAAAAAACTGACACTAAATTTGAAGTCAAGAAAGTTTAGTGGCATATTTACTGACGAGTAAAACTAATACTTACATCATATACACTAGCATTTAGATCGTTATTGCTAAATGACTTACCCGAAGTGAAGTTAGAAATTCATCAAAATCTACAACTCCATTGCCGTCTTTATCAAACCTGGTGAATAAGTCTTGTAATTGATCTTGATCTAGGGAGAGGCCGTAGTCATGGATGCCTTTCTTGAACTCTGAATAGTCAATTCTTCTGTTCAAGTCATCGTCGATAATCTTAAACATCCTGGAAAGATTAAAAATAAATAAATTAACGACTTCTTGCTTTATTCACTTATGAATGAAATCATTGATATTTGTATACCGTAAGTCATAGCTATGGGATTTTGTCAGTTCGACGAAATCTCTGATTTTATGAACATGTCGGAGTTAACTCCTCATTAATTGTCCAAATTGTTCACTAGGGGTCGCTCTCCCTACACTATAAATACTGGGCGATTTCTTGCCTCGTCCTCTTTTTCATTTCTTCATTTTCAGCGAACACATCTACAATTAAGCTCTCGCAGAAGATTGTGTCTTCCCATTTGTGAGAGACGCCGTGAACATTATACACACATACACGTACGTACGAACATTCACCCAAAATATAAACTCTTTACGTTCACACACAAACACAAATGTTAATGTCTATGCCCATTGTAAATTTTGTAGTTTAATATATATATATATTTGTTGATATATATATATTTGTTGATATATATATATATATATATATATATATATATATATATATATATCGGACTTGTTTGTTTTCTTTACACTTCTTTATGGTGGATTCAATCTCTGAGTCCGCCATGTTCTTGTAGTTGACCTTCTTCTAGCAGGAATAAACGCAACTGTTCCTAATTTAACAACGTAAACACCCATGGTACGCTACAAGCAACAGTTTAATATTTTTTAGACATAGCAAAACAACACATCAGTAATAAGTGTTAGCTAGATAAATATATAAAATTATTGAAAAAATGTTTTCTCTAAAATTTTCTTTTATGAATTTTGTAAATCTTGAAACGATATTTGAGAAAGAGAATACTTTATTTAAACACACAACTGTTATGTCTTTTGAGTATAGCGGATCAGTGAATTTGGACTAATTTGTCTAAAAATCATTTCTTCAAGTCACACACAGAATGGCGATGACTATAGAACAAAATATCAAATGCCGAATTCCGAATTAGATATCCAAATTTCTCTCTCTCTCTCTCTCATTTTGTTTGTGTGTGTGTGTATTTCTCTCTAAAAGTAGTGGTACCAGATATTCCACTGCTATATTCTAGTGTCGGGCAAGATAAATGCGTAAATATCCATATTTCACCAGAAACATTCAAATGTTGTCATAAAGACATTTAGTTAAATATATACGATATGCAACTTTAAATTAACGAGATTTTTTTCTTATATGCAATGAGTTTTACTGCATCAGAATATTTGATAAATTTAACCCTTAAATGTTACGAAAAATTCTAAAAGGGTTTCTTTGTCGGACAGGCAATCACTTATACAAGATCACTTATGCGGATTCTAGATTGTTTCCAATATTGAAACCAAAACTCATTGCGATGGCAATTATAAAAGTTATCATTTCTGCTTTCATGAGATGCATAAAACATTTCTTTACATGCACTTTCTTTTGTGTACGTGTTGAGTAGTTATAAATTTGTAGAAACGGTAACACTTCTAATAAAGCCTCCATCAATTGATGACACTTGAGTTAACCATAGTTTCAGAGCTAAAACATAATTGTACCAGTCCTGTTGTTACAATTTAAGAATGTCAACTCTATTTAGATACTGCCTCTTCTTTACCTTAAGGAATCTTCATATATTTCATTCTTTCTAATTCATTTATTTCTTTTAGACAATATGGTTTTTCGCTTCTACAAGTTACCTGTTCAATGTGTTACCGATTATTACTGAAAGAGTCTGTAACGCTTTAGATAAAAATGGCAAAGAATGGGCTGTGGCTTTAGATCTCTCGAAAGCTTTGAGAGGATTTGGCAATGCTGGTCTTCTTGACAATCTAAAGGGCTGCGGTATCTCTGGAATTTTTTTTGATTTGATTCAATCTTTCTTAAATGCGTAATAGAAATTATCTTGAATGGACACTCTTCTAGATCATTTTCACATTAGACCTACTTTCTTTCTTATCTTCATCAACGACCTTCCCGATATCATCAATTCTCGAATCGGTATTTGTGCCGATGACTTAAGTATTTACTCCTGTCTTAATAGTAAGTCTGATATGTTCGATAAAGTTGCAAGTGATCTCAAAACAAATATTCAATCCGTTGTTAACTGGCAAGAAATGACTTGTAAATTTTAACGCCTCCAAAACGAAACTAATGTCTTTTAGTCATCTTAGAGAATAGTTTCTGTCTTCTATCGGCATGGGTGACGCTAACCTCCAGAAGAATAACTCATTGCACCTCCTCGATTTTCACGTTTTCCACTCACATTAAGTGGAACAATTATATTGAATCAATTGCTACTACGAAAGTTGGTTCACTATATCGTGCTAGACAATTTGTCACGCCAGAATCCATTTTGCACATTTATAAGTTTACCATTCATCCCTTCATTTGGATATTTCTGCTACATTTGGTTTGGTGTTCCTGCTATATATTTCGAAATTATTGACAAAATCCAAAGAAGCTGCAACTTTATCGATCCTAACCTCCGCATCTTAGATTAAAATCACTTTACCACTGCCATGATGATAGATGTGCATTTTCTGTATTCTCATGGTAATTATTTTGATGAGTTTTCATCTTTGGTACCTCATAGGGAAAGCTAGGCTCTCATCATTTTACTGTTGAAATTAGCTAAGATGTAACTGTAAGTTCTATTCTCATAGATTCTTCTTTCGAACTTCTCATCGGTGGAACTTTCTTCTAGACTCTTGATTCCTGTAAACTATGATCTCAAAAGTTTAAATGCATGCTTACTTTCTGTTTTTAGAACCCTGTTCTTTTACTATCCTTCTCAGTAAATCCTTGCGTCTTAGTGGCTTTATCACCTTGCTTGGAGTGAAAAAAAACTATTTAAAAACTATTTATATTAGGTTTAGCTTAGTAAACTAAAGTTGGTGATGAACTCTTAACATTTTAATTGAGTAGGAAATATAGTAAGTATTTGCCAGTAATATTTTGCTCTTAAATCTTCATATTTTGCAGCTAGCGTAGGACAACCAAGAATTCAAACATTTTAGCAATTTTTTAACTGTTTATTTAAGGGAGGTAACCGTATTTTATTAATGTATCTAATAATCTCCCTTGTATAATGATTCATTTTCTTCTATGTATTGTCCCTTCAAGACAGTGGCGATGATGGCTCACAACAATTCCCTGTCTTTGGTAACTCTTAATAAATGTTGCCTTTTTGCTAGCTCATCTAGACCCTATTCTGTCATCCATTTACACAAGCTCGCTAGGCGGAATATGTGCTGTTTTATTTTGTCCTGTTTGCCTTCAATCTGTCCTGTAAATAAATAAAAAAAATAAAAATTAGCAAGCCCTCTTTCCTCATTATGTGCCCTAGAAATTTCAACTATCTCACCTGGTGTTAAGTGTAAGTGTCCTTTTTGTTTCCATTTTCTCTAAAACTTCGTCGTTGTTAACATATTCAGTCCATGGTGTGTATGTGTGTTTTTTTTGTATTGCTGTGATTTCAAGTTAAGACGATCAACTGAATACCTGATATAGATATATTATTTAAATTTACTTATCTCTAAAATCTACACACTCGAATAATAGAAAACTATAGAATTGTGTATACAGTATATGGATCTTCAGGTTATTTGGGCCTATGTAACAAGCATTAGGGTTTTTAATGATAAAATACAGAAGATAACGAACCATACAAATTTTGTCATCCCATTTAAAAGTAATATCCCAGGATAAACGGAAGTATATCGTGTGTTTCTGTTTCATGCCTCTCAAAGTCGTTACTTTGTAGGTATGTTCTCAATGGAAATAGTAAGTCAAGTAAGTGTCATATTGAAACAGCAAGTGTGCAAAATCTATTTTTGTAAAAAATTAATAAAAAAAATAATCGCTCGGGATCCTCCGAAAATCCATAAATAGAAATTGTAAACTTTGTTAGCCAGCATTTAGATATCAATATAAAACTCACAAGACATCCATATTTAATTCTCTGGCACACAACAGAGCATTTTATTTGTGAATATATAGCGCTTTAAAGGCTGTAAAAGTTGTATCCATTTAACTTCATCTCACTTTTTTTTCACATGTTAAGCAAACATTTCTTAAACAATTACAACTACAAGCATTTTATAGGACAAAAACTTTGATGTATTTTAATTTTATTGTGCAAATTTTAACAGCGAAACCAGAAACGCTATGTATAACAATCAAACTTAGGACAACAATTCGAATAAAAAGAGCGATAAGTGCTAAGCTAACTCTATTCACAAGTCTAAAAGAAACGAATCAGTTTTTTTTGTTGTTGTTGTTTTCTTTTTGTTTTATAGCTTTAGATTTTTATTTCTTGTGACCTAACACTCTCTTCGGGTTTCAGCACGCACACACACACACACACATGCACGATTAGAGAAAGATGTGACTATCCTTTACATTTTCTATTTATATCTGCCTAAAAATAAGAGAAAACATCATCAGTGATGATAATAGGACCTTAGGACAATATATCAATGATGTTATTATTGTTACTTCATAACGGATTTTTTTTATCTTATAAAAATAGAATTCATTAAGAATTGTCTCCCTTTAAAAGCTTTTCCCTCTAATTTGATCTGTAACCATTTGAATATTTTATCGTTGCTTGGATAACATCCGAGAATAATTAAAATAGGCGGACGCTTAATTTACTGGCCATTAGCAAAAATATGGAAGCTTTACTAGCGAGAAAATTTAACTATCTTTACTAATTTACTTAGAATTAAAAAAAATGAAATATTAATGTAGAAAAAATAAAACTTATGATTGCAAAGTTTCGTCTGATTTTTAAAAAAAAAATTAAAACTTTAGACAAAAAACATATTGTAATATTCTCGTCTGTTTATCTTGACAGACATTCCGTTAATTTCAAAATTAGTAAAATTGATAGTGCATACACAGATCTCTCACAGATGTCCCTTCAGAACATGGGTAACCATGACTCTCCACATCTTCCTGTGTTTTGCTACTTTCATCAATAATTCTTCTTTTACGACGCTTCTTTGTCTTCGTGTCACTCGTTCCGTCATTCATTCGTTCACACATCTCAAGTAAGATTTTTTTGCTTTACGTTCTATCGTGATGTCGCGATGAAATCAACGGTTCGCGACTAATCTCCAAAACAAATACACCACAAATCACCCGATACCACAGGCATATTGCGGATGCATTCTTTGCCTATTAAGCTATTCTCATCGAGGAAATTAGCGACCACATTGATGTCACTGCTGAACAGTCGACTAACGACGCACTATCAAGAATCATCAGTATTCTACAGACAAATGATTCAAACAAAAATCTTCATATCGATTCCGATGACCACTGGGCTCCCCTTCTCATGAAAACCATTTACCAATTCTATCTGGAATCCGGCATATTCGTCTTGATAATTAGGGATTGTAAACATCCACCAAAATTACTCGTGCTATTCTGCCATACAAACTCTGTCCGAAATAACTATATCAAGCCCATGATTGCATCAACCATTCGTGTCACCCCTCATGAACTTCTATCCAGCAAATGGTGGTGGGTTCAAAATTGCAACATCAAGGTGTACGTTGATTCTTGTGACATCGATTTCATTGCAATATCCGCCTCAAAGCTCAAAGGGTAAGCATTATATTCTTGACAGTTTCAATCGATATCTCACTGTCGTTATGACAGTGAGATATCGATTGAAACTGTCAAGAATATAATGCAATCGGGCAATCGACTTTTCTTTTCTTTTTTTTTTTTTTTGTTTGCCATCAAGAAATACAACGCATCGTATTGTCTGATCGTGGAACCCACTTTACGGGAGATGAAGAACGCTCTCTACATGCTGTGCGAAGACAGAGACTGCAAATGGAACGACACCCTCTGTTTCTTCCATAAATGTTACCGTCAACAGCGCTACCGGTGTATCACCTGACTACATCATTACCGGTCGAAAACCCAAACTACCCTCAAACCACAGCCCCGCGGCTTACGGCATGCAAATTAACGCCTTACTAACAAAATTTTACTAACGTGTCGCTTTGGCTAACAATGAAGTCGACCATAAACTAGATTTCAAATTGAATCAACTCATATACAAGGAACCAATACAAATAAGCAACAAAATACTATTTCTACGTCTTCAAGCGGCCATTGCTCATACGTCTCACCTGCCTTGGGTTGGTACCAGGCCAGGAACGATACCAGCAAACGGACTGGAACCACCGCGCACACATTGGTCGCCTTACACCGCGACCAAAACACTTGTCATTAACCAATACCCTCCATGTCATACCCTTCAACCCATCGTCTCCACTTCCACCTGGGGTACATGGGACAATACAACTCTAGATCTAACGATATTTCCCAAACATTACACGGATACAAAAACAAAACAAATTCCAAAAAGGTCGACACGAAGTCAGATCTCAGCGCATTTAAAAAAAATCAATATGCAATAATTTCCTTTGATCACACACCTCACACACATTCAAAACATATGAATCAGAGTGATATCTAAGGAAGATGTTATACTACTTTAATGAAGATCTCTTTCGGGTTCACAAATACATTTCACTAGATATATGCCAGCCGGATGTGAGCGCTAAGAAAGCAAAACCCAAAATAAAAAAGGCCATCATCTGCGCAGGGGCTCTGTGTATCACATCCGTTCACAAAAGAAATCACCGCAAAAATGTAAAATACAATAGCCAATCACAAACGTTGCTGACAAAAAAGGATGTTCCTGGGAGCCTGCATCTATTAGGTTGGTGCAAAAATAGTATCGTTTTTTGACGTAATTTTTAACGTCAAAAAACGATAATATTTTTGCACCAATCTAATATTAAACCACAGATATATAAACGCACGCCACGCCGATAATAGAGAGTTCGGTTCAAAACCTCGAACTCGTCACGAGATCGCCGACTCATCCACACACCTCACCGTTGTCGATTTCTACCCTGGAGTTAGATGAATCAAACTCGCCCACGACATACCAAGCATATTACCACGCAGCTTCACTAATCTACTCCAGACTTACCAATAGCAGCTAAAGAACCATATATCAATAATTCTACCACATTTTCACACAACGATGTTTATAATCGGAAAATTGATCAATACACACGCCATTGAAACTTTAATCTTTGTTCGTCCTTTACTTTGCAACGATATGCTCCTTAATAACAAATGCTCCCCTGTAAGTATTAAATTATCTTTAATGAATTTAAATGCATTCTAAGGCGGACTTCTCGCAACACGTTCGGTTGGTATATTTTAGCAGTATTGTGACGGATTATAAATATTAGGTTGGTGCAAAAATAATGTCGGTTTTTGACATATTTTTTAACGTCAAAAAACGTCATTATTTTTGCACCAACCTAATAATTGATAGTAACATTTTTCTCCATAATAAAGAGAACGAACTGTTCATTATCATTTCTTTCACCATAGCCTATCCTACCACCATTTTACTCCAGAAAAATCTATGCGCACAATAAGCAAAGAAAAGTGTTTATAGAAAACTTTTTGTAGAAATTTTATAAGCTTAGCTTTGTAAGACACAAAACTAAACAAACAATATTTTCTATATTAATTAACTTGTTAACTTATAAATAATATTTATTTTGAATTGACTGTTTGAAATCAGATTAGTAGTCAAGTGGCTTTTTGAATGACACAACATCATGTACCTAATTAGTTCACTATAAATAATTACGACTTTGCATTAAGTCTCTTTATTTTTTCTAAAGAAAACATCGACGGCTAATTAGCTTTACATACAATGTCGTAGCTCCTATTTCTGGTGAAAATAGGTGGAAGAATTGTGTTCTCAATGAAAAGACAACATTCTTGTCATTGGTAGTCGAGATGCTAAATATGCCGGAAATACAATTAAAACACACACACACACACACACACTTACACACACACACACACACTATTGGTCGTGTGTGTTGTGTTCCTTCAGGGCGTAAACGACCAGAACTCTCTACAATTTCATGTCCTTTGTAGCTCTTAGTAAATTTGTCTTTTTTTCTAACTCTCCTAATACCTGTTCTGCCAACCATTTAAACAAGATAGGCTATGCGCTGCTTTCCTCTGTCCCTCTTACTTTCAATATATCCGGTGAATTTTCTAAGATCCTTTTCTCATGTTTCCTAGAAATTTAAACTGTCTTTTTATGATGCAAAGTATAAGTGTCCTTTTTGCTTCCAGTTTTTCTAAAGAATTCTTTGTTGTTCACACGTATTTTTATCATCCTCCTATAGAACCATATTTCTGTTAGCTCAAGTCTCTGCTTCTGTGATGAGAATGTCCAGCATTCACGACCATATAGGAAAACCGATATTCCAAAACAGTTCAGTACTTTATTCTTTGTTTCTATCGAAATTTTCCTACTTCGTAATACTTTTCTTAACTTTTGGAAGGCATCTTACGCTATAACGACGCGTTTTCGGATTCCGGTGTCGCATTTTCCGTCATTTGTTAAAACACTTCCCAGATATTTTAATTGTCGTATTTTCTTGATTTTGATATCTCTTATTTGAAAATACCAATGCCACCCAAGCTACCTCTCACACTATATCCCAAAAGTGATACAAACCTGAATATTAATGGTATCGCTTTTTTTTTCTTTTTTTTTTTTACATAAAAAATATTTTTCCTTCCTTAGAAATAAAAATTAGATCGCCAGTCAACCTTTGACATCAGTTATGGTGTCGTAATAGGTTATTTTGTTAGAAAACTTTGTGGAAATATTTTGGGATCTGTATCTGTAGGAACCAAGACCACAATAAAAATAAAATATAGAGGAACATAAATAGCGGAAGTGAATTACTTCCTTTAGACAGTCACGTGTTATGAGTATAAAAAGCAGCGTGTTTAAAAAATAAACTTTCTATTTTCCCATTTTGTTCCTTGAACAGCTGCTGCACAGCATGTAAGTAATTTTACCACAGCGGTTAAACATACAGACACATTGTTTCGAAAAATTGTTATTTTCATGGAAATTCATTGTAGTTATTGAAACAAAAATGTTTTATTTGTTCGTCATTAGCATGTAAATATGTTTGTTTCTATTGCTTTTAGTTGAGCTAGTAGTGATGCAAAAACATTTTAATTTGAGGTGTGATCGCGAATTTTTACAGTTTGAACATAAAAAATCCCTGAAGATGTTTTTTTTTTCAGTAAAAAGGCTTATGCAATATCAAGTTTGAACATATTGAAAATTCGTCACGAACCTTACCTAAAAATAATTCAATAAAACAAAAAAAAAAGATATTTTTTGACAGTTAGTGTTTGCATAATTTAATAAAACACGTTTTCAGTCAGATTGAACAGAGAGAAATCTGCACTTGACATTTATTTTTAAAAATTAATTGTAATTAACAAGAGTATTTTTTTTTATTAAAAACGTCTGAAGAATCGACAAAATGTAAAGTTTAATGCCATTTCCGAGTGTGAACATTTTAATAAGAATTTCTCTTTTCATTTATGCATTTGTTAGGTTATTTTTTGTATAGATATTCAAAATGGAAATAATTCTTAATTACCACCTTTGATAGAATACACATAATATATGATAATTCAATAACTTTTAAATTCAGAATAGTTTAAAAAGACCACATTGATTACAATTAAATATTTTATGACATCAGACACGTAATAAGAAAATAAAAGTAATGTATCAAGCTCAAAAGTGTTATTTAACTAAAAGAAATACTTAAAAATAAAATTATTCATTTTACTAATTTTCATAAAAGTGTATAGAATAAAAACTTATATTCTTAATTGTTCTTATAAGGTTAAAGATAATTTAGAGATATGACTTATAACTTCGCAGGTTACCGTACGTAAACAAACGTTATTTTCATTGTTTTAAGCCAAAAGTAAGCATTACGTTTACAAAATCTAGTTAATCGTTAAATTTATTGACCTCAGAACACATCTTTAGTACAAATATTGAATTTTAAAGAGGGTTTTAAAGTTGTTTTGTACATTATTCGTCTATAATAGGGCTCTACGAGAGAACGTACCAATGTTTTTAAAATGCCTAAAAACTTTATTTACAGACGGAAATTCATTTCTCTTTTAAAACGGATTAGCTTTAGGCTATTATTTTTCAAATAAAATTTACCTTTAAAGATATTTAAATTATTTAAAATACATTTTTCGTATTTTTATGTGTATGTGTTGGGAAATCCGTGGCGGTACCTACTGTTTACAGTATACTGAATGTGTAATGACATTTTGTTAAAGATATTGGTCGTGTAGCGAGAGAAAGAAAGCTGTAGTTGTAAGAGGATAAGTTCTTTGGCCCGAATATTTTGGGTTTTTGTTTCGTATGCATACTAAAAGTATTATGTTGTAAATCTTCTATATTTAGAATTCAGCCTTTGTCTCGTTGAAACAGGTCCAGTCAACCAATTGTTACGCGCGAAAAAAATTATTAAAAAATATGTTAACTTTCCGTTTCCAACTGTAGTTAGTCAAAAATAAGGTAACAACAAAAGCGAGAATTGTAACAAATAATTCCCGTAGCAGAAAGGGAAATTAATATATTTTGTATCCACAAATGACCAAGATTTTTTATGTACATCTAAAACATACAAGGTAGAAAAGTGAAAAAGTCTATTTTATGTGAGCTCAGTTTTCTTGAAGAAATCGATGGTTTAAAACGGAAAGGATTCACTTGATTGTTCTTGTATAAACATGGCTAAATAAATAATTAGAATAATAAACAATGAAAGAGTTCAAAGTTGTAGCGTTCGTTTAGAAGTATTGAAGAAAGTTTTATTTAAATTTACGGCTTTAGTCGTAAGAAAGATTGTGTCGGTGGAGTTGACATTATGTGTCTATGAGCCTATGACGTGTGTGTAGCTGTGAGAGAACCAATGTAAGTAAAACACGCCGTCTCTGTATTTACACACACACACACACACATATCCTCCCAATCATGGTGCGGTATGTCGAGATTAAGTGGGTCCCGCACGTGTACATAGACGCAGTTTCAGAAAATTTTTCAATTCCTTCGGCACTTCCTCAAACATCAAAGATTGAAATTCAGCTTGCCCTCTTAGTGCAATGGAAGGTACGGCCTGGCGTGATGGGATTTTTTTTTTTTTACATTTTATTTCGGTCAGATTGCATTAAAGAAAATGTTTGATCTTTTTCTCATGCTTTAAGGTTCATGAGCGGTCAATAAAGAAAGTATATTTCCTTTAATCTGATTGGCTGAGAAAGGTCTTTTGATATTATTACTTGACGTACTTCTAAATAGCTTTCGACAAAAGACTGCTGTCATAACCCGGAAGTTATTGTAATGAATTAACTTCCCTTCGCTTTAGCGTACTTGTGAACATCGAAGCAATAACTTTCTGATAGTCTTGTAATCAGTTGTCCAGTGCCACTCACGTATTTTGGTATTTCTTTGAGATTTTATCTACACAAATTGTATTTGCAGTTTAAAAGACTTTCTTCACATTTGGTGAAGTATGGATAAAAAACTGAGATATGAGAAGTTTTATGCGGTTAAACAATATAAGAAATATTGTTATAATAGTACGCATGATGAATGTGACAATATGTGACTTGCACACAAATAACTCAAGTCCAAATGTAATAATTCATTAAGGAACAAAAACAAGATTATTAAAAAAAACTAAAATAAAAAGCTCATAAAAATCTTTAAATCAAAAAAAAAATTTTTATCAATAAATTTAAAAAAAAATTTTTTTTTTTTTAATGTAGGATCTTTTTTAAATAGAAAATTTAATTTTTCCGTTTATATTGACGTACTTCTAAATAACTTTATATTCTGATAAATTTGGATCACCAATAACTTATAAAAATATTTGCACGCAGTCTTCTGGATCCTATTTTTCACTTAAATTTCGATTCGCGAATCTTATCGGCAACACTGTGAGGATATCGGCAGAGAGATGACGCTTCATAGTTGTCAAGAGGTTTTTACACTAAGCATCTTAAGATGTGACTTTATTAAACGATGAGTTGGTCAACACTACCCACCTGACGTTCATATTTTAAACGTGCCTACTCTTCTTTCCCCCCAGGTAAATAGCAGGACAGACCAGGTTCTATAGCCTTGAATGGCAACTGGTCTACCGGTGAAAGAAATGGTAACCTACTGCTGGAAAAAAATCTACCTTGTCAGTTATGTATCGAAAGTTACATGATGGCCTAAGAGTGTATCACGAATAGCACATAACTGAACTCACAAAAAAAAAATCCACGAAGACGACTACCAACCTTCATTTTTCGGCATTGTCGACAATGTGCCCTTCACTCAGAAGAAGCAGTTTCAACAAAAGCAAGACACCTTTTTTGTATATATTTCAGAAGATAATTCTGGAAAACAAAGACAACGACGGTTTTAAAAAATCCTATTGCTAAACTAATTCATAGACAGAAAAATAATTTTGACACCTCTTTTCAATTTCACCCGCTTAATAAAGCGATGACTCACTTTTAAAACTTTGAGAGCTTTTCCCTTGTTATATCTTTTAATTTTTTTTATGTTATTTATGAATTGTAAACAAATTTTTCATCATTATACATTGAGCACGTGGTCTTTCATATCGTTCTCTCTTTATATATATATATATATATTATCTTTATATTTTCTAAAAGTCTTCATATTTCGCATTTATTTTCTATATTTTGTACAAATCTTTTATATCTTGCAGCAGGTCTTCATATTTCACAGATATTTTTATACAAGAACACTGGTATCAACTTATGGTATCACAACTATGAAGAAGTTTTCAGTGTGTGCGAAATCTATTGTTTTTGTTTCTCGATTTAAGTTCGGACCATTTTTTTCAACAAAAATTAAAGACATATTTTCAACACGAGTCATATAATTCAACCCTCTCGACATTGTAAATGTTGTCAATGATATTGTAATGTTCCTTCCATCCGGAAAACTAAAAAAATTTCATTCTTGTGAACACATGTTTGGTTGATCTATTAACAAGTACAAGCATGATTGAAATCCCTGTTTCCTGCTGTCTGAAATACCACTAAAAGTTGCCGATTTAGCTACACACGCAGATTACTGTGACCGTTTCTTAGACATTTTGCAGATAGCAAATTGAGATTGTTTTTATCATTCTTTTCGAGTTGGTAAAAAAATACTAAAGTGCCTATAAAGGAGCTTGGATTATGCTATACCATTCAGGCTTTTCAATATTTATGTGGGCCAAGAAATGCTTGGCTAGTTATTACTTGTATGAAATACTTATTTCTACGTTATTGACATTTTTTCTATAATGTTTGGCTATAGTTTAATTAGTTTTAAAATTGTTCCTTTTCTTTTATTTTCCTTTCTGTTTCTTTTACTCTCAGTAGTCACTTGCATCCTAGTGGCCTTTATTGTCTTGCTTGTGGTGAAATGTTAAAAAATGATGTGATCTATTTGTATCGTATGACCCTTGGTTTTATTTGCCAACAAGTCGATTCAAAGAGAAACCTGCTATCTATTTGTCCCGAACTTCAAATACTTTGTCAACTTACAGTTTATACTATTTTTGACAATTTCCCCTTTGAAAGCTCCACTTGTAAAATTTCACTTAAAATACTACTACCAATCCAGAACCAGGAACTGAGACTCAGCTTGGGAACCTTACGAACTTCACTCGTGGACAACCTTCACATAGAATCTGACGAACCTCCAGTACACCTATAGTTCAAAAAATTAAACCCACATCTTCATTAAAACTTCAAAGTAACCCAAGCATCCTGGCACATGAAAGAAGTACTCGCGCAAATAAACAAATGCACCAAATCACAGCTCCTCCTTAACATTAACATTTCACTTCCATGGATACTTGACAAACCTCAAATAGATCTAAAACGAACTCAACAAAAACATTACAGATAGCATCATAAATATAAGAAAGTTTGTAGAGGTAAAACACAAATATCGTTAATATAAAGCCGTATATACAGATGGCTCTAAAATTTCAAAAGAAAATGCGAGCAGCAGCCATGGACAGGCAGTCTCAAAAACAGATTAGGCTATCAAATTAAGCTTCCATATTTACAACAGAGCTACAGGCCTTTAAGATGGCACTTGAACTCTTTAAAAACAATCAAACAACCAGAAACTCACCATATTCATAGACTCTCTGCCAAGACTTGTAGCTCTGAGAGAAGGAAAGTCCAAACCTATACAGCTTAGACACACCAAAAACCACTACTGAAATAGGTTACAAAAACCTGTCATTCTAGCATGGATTCCAAATCATGTTAGTATACCGGGCAAGCATGACATAGCAGACGAACTAGCTAAAGACGCACTAAAACCAACCTAATGATATCCCATCTAGACCTCAGAAGCAAAATAAGAGAACATACCATAAGAAAGTGGCAAGCAATATGGAAATCAAAGTTTAAAAAACTATACGATAATCAACTATAGGAGAATGGCTTCCGGGTTTCAAGAAAATAAAACTGGAGGAAAGTTTTATCTAGACTCCAAATAGGACATTCACATCTACTAAAAAATAAAACTTATCCATTATGCAAAAGATGTCAAGTATCTCTCAAAATCGAACATATACTCATAAGTTGCCATCATCTCAGTCCAAACAAAATATCATCAATGAAACAATACAAAAGAACTCTTTCAAAACACTAAACCAAACATCGTCCTTAACTTTTTAAAGGAAATCAAACTGTATAAAACTCTCAACAAGACTAAATCCTTTAATATATTTTGAAAATTAAAAAAACTGAAAAAATTCTTTAGGTTTCATAAAGATTCCCCACTAACAAAAAAACGAAACAAACCTTTGAATGTTAAGAAAACAGATCTTTCCATATTTACTTAAATTTTATCATTCCAAAACACTTTTCAATTAATCCTTTTAATGATTTTTTGGCTAATAACTATTTTGGTGAATTAAGATGAGCGACAGTAATTATTCCATTCAGTACTACATTGGTTTGTAAGTTGCATATATTCTAGGGACTGGTACACTGTACCTTTCTAATTAATGAGTGGGAGCTTTTGTTTTGTTTTTTAATCTGAAAGATGATGCAGCCAAGGTGCTTGGGAACAACTTCAATTAGCCTTTAGACGAAGCAGACTGGTTTAATCGCCATGAAAGTATTTCTAACTGTGCCCAAATCTGCAAGGTTATGTATTTTTTTCTATCAAAACCTGTCAGCATATCACTCAAATTTGGATGTGATGCATGTATTTGATATACCTTTATCAGACTGGGTGTCATGAGAGGTATATTAGACTTTGTACATTTGTACCCCGACGTCACATTTGTTGATGTGCTGCTCTCTCACGCAACAATATAATAATACTGACAATAATAATGAAACTGTCAAAATAAAATCATCAAACCGCTAAGCGGGAAAGAACAGTAAAAATATCTTTAAAGAAGATTAAAAGAAATGTAACGAAAGAATATATCGAGGATGTTGGAAACGAAATTCAACAAACTTTTAGCAAATGTATAAAGAACTAAACAGTATTTATAGAAAAATATTTGGTACCCTTCCTAAACTGGAAAAGAGAAGAAATGATAACTTTGGATCAGAGAGAACAAAAAAAAAAAGTTAATGATCAAAAATACAAGAGTTTCTGAAAGGTCTCAGTCCGACCAACTTCACAAAATCTAACCAAAGCATTAGATTAAAAAAAAATACCTTATTGATCGGACTCAGAACTTTCATCAGCCGCCTCGTAAGGCCTTTCATCTGAAATTGATAGATTTTATATAATCAGCATTGAAGATTGTGCCTACTCAACTAATGTTGATTTGAATATTGTACAAGAGTGATTGAGAAATTGATTATCACCGCTGGAAATTGAAGAGAAACCGACAGAATTTTTTTATACACCAAAAATCTTATAAGAAGCTGAAAATGGGTAAAAAACAAACTCATCGAGATTTCAAAGGAAATTGCAAGAAAACAGGCGTGTTTACGCAGAGGATATTTGAAAATAGGAACTAAATCTGTATTAATAGCACCCCTGAACGAAATACATTAGAACCAATTATATTGACTGAAATAAGGAAGATACACCAGATAATAAATAAAGAATTAGAATTGAAATCATTAATCATATAATAATCTAACGAAGGTAGGGGCATTTATTTTCCATATCTGTAGTATGTAACAGTCTCCCGGTGATGCCAAAATAGACTTTGCGTTCAATGTCACACCAGACCATAAAAGAAGCCAAATTCAGGGTTGACCTGAAGGAATGGCGTCCTAGCTGGAGATGGAGATCCGCGCTTCACCCGATGTCAGTCGCTGCTCCGATATGTGAACACGTGATCGACTCAGATGCACCCGGGTTGTGTACGTGAAGGAAATAACCGTAGGACAGATAGATACATAATCACTCACCCCGGAAAAAACAAAATGTAGGGTACTCTTTCGGGGAGATGCACACACATAGGTCAATAATTGAGGAAGTCTGAAGTGAAATAAACTTCAATGTTACATATGAGAGATTCAGTTTCGTGTCTTCATTGGTCAATGTACGGCAATAATACCGCACCTCTACGGATGTACGACACAATCTCTATTTGCTTAGTTAAAATTGCAGATAAGTTGTACTCTGCCCTATTTGTGTGAGGAGAAGTGCTGTCTGAAAAACGGATCCTTAGTCGCCAATCTATCACTCATTATTTTGTTGTTTATCCGAAGGCAGATAAATGCACGTCTGTAAAGAACCAGTTTAGCTGACACATTTATCTATTTAGTTATCATCACCAAGAGTCTGTTTACTACGTGAATAATAATAATAATAATAATAATAATAATAATAATAATAACAACTGGAAATCTATATGATTGTCATGCCAATATTTCAGGGTTGTCTACCGTAGCAAGTTCGTTTCACGGACCAGTTCGTAAGTGTAGGGAGTTTGATCCTCACTTCTGGTGTTTTCTACGTTGTTAATAAATCTGCACCACTACTTCAGTGTACTGTACACTGATATTCTAGCACCTTTCGTAGGATATTTTCAGACCCAACGTAAACTTCTGAAGCGATGGGATACTGGGCTTTCTTTATTCAATAATTGGGTCTATATAGTGACCTGAACATCCCACATTATTTTAATAGTTTTATACTGATGGTTTTCGCACCAATAGTATTTAGAGATATCAAGTAACAGCAAGTCTTTTCAATAGGTCATCACTCTCGCTGTTTTTAATGCAATCCACTGATCTAATAACTCTTCTGTTTGTTTTGAATGACTAAATCAGATTTCTCGTTCTTGTTGATCTGTTTAAATTTCAAAATCTTGAATGATTTTATTTTTATTTGTTCTATTTCTATGAAAGCTCCTGGATTTATTCTATTGGTCAGTATATTCGAATCTCAATTTTATCCTTATATTTTGCATTCACTGAATTTTCACCCGAGTAGTATCTGATAATGTTCATTGGAGATTTAGTGACATCAAGTCTCTCCAATATTTTAATAATACCGTCCTTTGTTTTATTTTATGTTATTCATTGCAGGTAGTGTTGCTATAATTACGATATACAACGTATATTTGTTTTACCTGCCCAAATCTAAATCTGATTAACGGTAAGTA
This sequence comes from Acanthosepion lycidas, assembly GCA_963932145.1. Classification (NCBI taxonomy): domain Eukaryota; kingdom Metazoa; phylum Mollusca; class Cephalopoda; order Sepiida; family Sepiidae; genus Acanthosepion; species Acanthosepion lycidas. The sequence goes on from OZ010583.1 coordinate 65,910,650, forward strand.
AAAAGGCTGATAATTATAAAAGAAAAAAATAGGTCGAAATCGTTAGGATACATTGTAATCGAGTAGATAAGTAAAAAATGTTGCCCTTCATACGGTAATGTCGCATGGCTCGTGGTTTCCAAAGACAATGAACGACTTCTATCCGTCGGAGAAGAGAAGCAAAGAAAAACCGAAAGTAATTCTTACCGTTATTTCATTTAGATGAAACCTTTGTCCTTTTTAACTATAATGATATATATGTTGCTGAATAGAAAGTCCCATATATTTATAATTATTTTTAACTCAACTGTGTTTTGATTACAAAAATTCATCTTTCTTTGTTAATTTCAACAACTTAAGATGAATGTTTTTTAAACAAATCATTACATAATAGATTTTCTACATTACTTCAATGCAAAGAGGGACTGGAAAATCGCTTAAAAACTAACGTCAAACAAAATGATAATTCTGGTTATAGGACAAAATAATTAGTTTTGTAATATAACACTGTCTTCTTTTCTCACATGAGGGGGAAGATTTCTGTGCCTAGGTCTCCACGATACAAATTGAATATGGCATTCTGACTTAAGCATTATGCTTGGGCTGGCGACTATCCAGTTAAGTTTATGAAAACGATCCTTGTTATCAAATTCCTAAAAGAAAACTATAAACACTAACTCAAAATGTGTCTCCTTTGGAAAATGGATCTTTTATTTTTATAAGTTTTTTTTCCAAAGAAAAAAATTTTTTTGCACGAATCATTGCGGAATAATGAAAGCAGATTCCACACAAAATTTGAAATATTACAATTTAAAGTCAGTACCCTGATGTATGTCCGCGCATCCATTTATACAAGTGTACACACGTGTGTGTGTGCATATATATATATATATACACACACACACACACACACACACACACACACAAATTACTCTACTGAAATGTGTATTTGTAATACTGCTCCCAATATTCTTCAGAAGATCTTAATAGTTAGGGGATAGTTTTCTTGTACACTATTGAGTTTAGGTTTATAAATGTAATTTTCTTACCTGGCCAAACCTTTGATCCCACTTGCTCCTCGAGAAAGACATTGTAGTCGAAGTCGTTCGAGTGGATCTGAAGTCCCTTTTAATTTTTGAGAAGCTTTCGCCATCATTTCTCGTTCCCCTCGAGTTGTTGCTGCCATTTCTTTTAAAAATGGTTGTTTTGAGAGACAATGTGTGTGACACAAATGAAGTTTCTACTGGTAAGAAAGCAAAAGCAAAATGTCGGGATGATAGAGAGAAAGGGAGGGAGACGAACAAATAAATGAACGTTTGGGAAAAGAGAAGTCTACCTCACTCGAGAGAAAGACAGTCGCCTCACCTTTGTTTTGCGGTTGTCTATAACAACGGTAAAGAAAGATAACAAACAAGACATACAAACGGATTAATCAGAGTTATTCCCCCTTATCTTGAATTCCACTTTTGTAAAGATTTTTTTCTTTTATAAATTTGTTAATTTCC